>JANHFF010001174.1:0-175805 GCA_024542945.1 allo-octoploid hybrid of Carassius auratus x Cyprinus carpio
GTGCCCTACCTAACTTAAAATTGTAACAGTTCCTTACGTCAGTGTGTTACACACATAATTTTGGCGTCTTTAGAAAGAAGACCCTTTGGGCTGTACTTTTTTTCAACCAGAGTTGATAATGCTCAAAAATATTAAAAGTTATAGAAACTGAAGCGCCTTGAAATTTTTTTTACCACACTGAATTTATTTATATTTATTTTTATATAAAAATACATGAAATCAGTCCTGGAGCAATCTAGAAAAGTAATGGGTTGAAAGTCAAATGTCTCATGAGTTTCTATTTCAAATCTGAAGGAGATACCATGAAAAATGAGATTCATGTAACCACCCCCCCCCCCCCCCAATATAAAAAATATTTACCAACTGTATTGAAGGGTTCTACAAATTATTTTAGTCATTAAACATACCACTGCATATTTTTTTCAATTATAAAACAATAGACAGAAACTTAGACATCATATAAATGATTTATTTGAGCACTAGAAAGATACAATAAGAATAATTTGAGTAAGAAAAATAACAAAAATAAAAAAGATTTAACTTTGTATGCCAATTACAGAACATCCTGAGATTGCTAGAAATGCAGCATTTACAATGAATTACAATGAAAATACGTGCTGTGCAGGTTAACAGGTTAAGACAGGTTTTGTGGTCCAGGGTCACATATTCCCACAGCTTCACTACTACTGTAAGTGAAGTAAGCAAGTGAGTAAGTAAGTGACAGCAGAAATATGTGAGAACAACCCAAAGACAAAAGAACAGATAAAAATGAGCTGTTATAGGAGCAATAGCCATGTGCACAGCTATGGCATATGACACAGTGCTGCCCACAAGGTGTTTGTTACAGCTTCAGACTTATTGTTCATTAATGACGTCATCAGCGTGTAGTCGACTTCAACCCCTACTGAGGAGTGGTTTCCGTCTGTCCAGTCTATCATACAGGCCTGATTGGTGGAGTGCTGCAGAGATGGTTGTTCTTCTGGAAGGTTCTCCTCCCTCCAAAGAGAAACACTGACACTCTTTCAGAGTGACCATCGGGTTCTTGGTCATCTCCCTGACTAAGGCCCTTCTCCCCAATCACTCAGTTTGGCTGAGCGGCCCGCTCTAGGAAGAGTCATGGTGGTTCCAAACTTCTTCCATTTACAGATGATGGAAACCATCATTGATGATGTGCTCATTGGGATCTTCAATCCTGCAGAAATTTTTCTGTACCCTTCCCCAGATTTGTGCCTCGATACAATCCTGTCTCTGAGATCTACAGACAATTCCTTGGACTTCATGGCTTGGTTTATGCTCTGACATGCACTGTTAACTGTAAGACTTTATACAGACGGGCGTGTGCCTTTCTAAATCATGTCCACTCAACTGAATTTACCACAGGTGGACTCCAATCAAGTTGTAGAAACATCTCAAGGATGATTAGTGGAAACAGGATGCACCTGAGCTCAATTTTGAGTGTCTTGTCAACCTTTTTCATTGAAGTACTCGTCAAGGCAGTGGATGACATTATCTGCCGCTGTTCTCATTGGAAGTTCTTTGCAAAATAGCAGATCTTCACAAAGATTACTGTACATGCAGTATCGGACAAAAACTAACAGTAACACAGCATCGCTTATATCAGTTGACTCACCCAGCTGTATGGCAAAATAAGGGCCTGCCTTTAATCGTTCCACGAGTTGGCATTCAATGTCATCACTCATGTCAAAAATTCATCTAGCCATGTTGTCATCAGAAAGTGGTATTGACTGAATTTTGGTTGCAGCTGCTTCACCCAGTAACTCTCGACACATATCTACAGCACTTGGCAAAATAAGTTCCTCAGTAAAGGCTCTCTTACTATGAGCAACACAAGCGGCAACCAAAAAGCTAGCTTTTGAAGTGTCGTGTCTGCTGCGGTGGATCTAAGGGATCACACTCAGTCTTGGGGTTTTGTTTCCAGAAGATAGACTTTATTTCAGAGAGAAACGAAGCCGAGATGTTCTCTGTGAGAAGATCTCCCCAATGTTATGTGGTATCTCCTTATATACAGTGTTCCTATAGCTCCAGTGGTAGAGCATTGCGTTAACAAGCGCAAGGTTGGGGGTTCGATCCCTGGGAACACATGATAGGTAAAATGTGATAGCCTGAATGCACTGTAAGTCGCTTTGGATAAAAGCGTCTGCTAAATGCATAAATTTAATTTTTAATTTTTTTAATTTAATACAGTATACAGGGCATTCCAAGTATTCCATAATTTTCCTTATGCTTACAATTCGATTCCTCCCTAGAGAGAAGGGGCCCCCTACTTGTTTTGATAAAGAGAAAGGCCCTTTTGTTGGTCTCCTCAGATGTTTCTCATCTGGTGGTACATCCTGGCCACATAGGCATCTTTCTTCCTATACTTAAACCAAAGGATTATAATGGAATAATAACTTTAGACATATATGGCTAAATTCACCTTGATTATACTTGATTAATAAAAAATCTTATTAATAAAAATCTTCTACATTTCCCCCCTTTGAGACTTAGTAAGTCTCACATTTGATTATTTTTATCCAGTGTGCTACTCCATAATTAAGTCCTTTTAGTTAACACTACCTAGTGACTAAATAAGTCACACTGTATTATCATCAATGACTAGATTATATAATTTCACTCTGAGGGAGCAACTAGGACCAAACATCTCCTTCCACACTTGACTAGGAGGGAGTAAAAGATCCAGCCTCCCTAAACCCTTTTTTAATAGAAAACAATGTTATAAGCATGAGCATGCAATTGGTTCAGCTCTTGCCTGTGGTTGTGTGACGGCTGGGTGAAGGAAGGACTGGAAACAATAGCGAGTTATGGGTTTTTAATGAAAATAAATAAACAAACAGGGAAAAGACAATGCTGCTGGGAAGACAAAAATCCAAGATGGTGGTGAGGTGGTGAGGAATCCGGATGATGACGGTGAGAAGGCAGCAGGAGAGGATGGCACAGGAACTGCGGGGAATAGAGCCGAAGGTAAGTATTTGTGGCTGAGTGGAAGTGCGTAGAGTGGATGAGGTTCCGGGAAAACACGAACATCCAACGCAGACAACACTGAAGCCAAACAAACAGGGTAAGCGACATGAAACAACGATCTCACAAACACAAGACGTGAGACAAGCCAATATAAAGGGAATGAGTGACAGCTGTTGCTGATGACAATTAACGGAGACGCCCACAAACTAATCAGTGCAGACGCGAAACACACAGACTTCACCACAAAGTGCCAACACCCAGAGATCACGGTTTACCAACCGTGACAGTACCCCCCCCTCTAAGAGCTCCTCTTGGAGTTCCCAGAAGGGCCTACCTGCTGATTGTATTCATCAATAAGGGAGTGATCCAATATGTCCCTAGCAGGTACCCAACTCCTCTCCTCCGGACCGTAACCTTCCCAGTCCACCAGGTACTGGAATCCTCGTCCCCTCCGTCTTGAGTCCAGAATACGATTAACTGAATAAGTCGGTTCCCCATCTACGAGATGCGGCGGCGGGGGAACCGGAGTAGGCGGATTAATACGTGCATAAAACACGGGTTTAATTTTGGACACATGAAAGGCGGGGTGTATCCTCCTGTACGCTGGAGGTAGTTTGAGGCGGACTGTCACCGGACTAATGATCTTGGTGATAGTAAACGGGCCAATAAATTTGGGAGCAAATTTATTAGAAACGGAACGCAGAGGAATGTTACTGGTAGAAAGCCACACTTTTTGACCCACGACGTAAACGGGCGGCTTTGACCGGTGGCGATCGGCCTTGGCCTTAGTGCGCTCCCTCATCCGGAGCAGAGTCTCGCGGGCTCTGGTCCAGGTGCGGTGGCACCTCTGGACAAACGCGTGAGCAGAGGGGACCGCGACTTCAGATTCCAGACTGGGAAAAACTGGTGGCTGGTAACCTAAACTCCATTGGAACGGAGAAAGGCCCGTGGCTGACACTGGTAACGAATTGTGAGCGTACTCCACCATAGAGAGTTGTTGACTCCAGGAAGAAGGATTCTTGGAGACCAAACATCGCAACGTCCTCTCTAAATCTTGGTTGGCTCGCTCAGACTGTCCGTTGCTCTGGGGATGATAACCCGAAGACAAGCTAACTGACGCTCCTAGCAATTTACAAAACTCTTTCCAAAATCTGGATATAAATTGAGATCCCCTGTCAGAAACCACGTCTACCGGGAGGCCATGAAGCCGAAAGACGTGATCTAGGACAGTGACCGCTGTCTCCTTGGCTGTCGGTAATTTGGGCAAGGGAATGAAATGTGCCGCCTTCGAGAACCGGTCCACTACGGTCAAAACGACCGTCATGCCATTAGAGGGCGGGAGGGCGGTAACAAAATCTAGAGCGATGTGGGACCAGGGTCTCGAAGGGACAGACAGCGGTTGAAGGAGCCCATCAGGAGGTCGGTTAGATGACTTACCACTGGCGCAAACTGAGCAAGCCAACACAAAATCGCGGACGTCACGAGCCATACGTGGCCACCAGAATCGTTGTTTAACCAACCCATTAGTTCGACTTATCCCTGGGTGACAAGCCACGTTAGAGCAGTGACCCCACTGAATGACTTCAGACCTTAACTCCTCCGGCACAAATAAACGGTTCGGTGGGCAACCGGACGGAGGCGTTACCCCTTGTAAGGCCGTCTTGACCTTCGACTCGACCTTCCATACGAGTGCTGAGACCACTAACTTCTCAGGTAAAATACACTCGGGAGTCACCGGGCGGGCGGAGGGATCAAAAAGACGTGATAAAGAATCGGATTTGACATTTTTGGAACCCGGGCGGTACGATAAAGTAAACTCAAAACGACCGAAAAAAAGTGCCCACCGAGCCTGCCTGGAATTGAGTCTTTTGGCAGTTCTAATGTACTCTAAATTCTTATGATCAGTCCAAACGATGAAAGGTACCCCTGAACCTTCCAGCCAGTGACGCCACTCCTCTAACGCTAATTTGACGGCCAACACCTCTCTATTGCCAATGTCATAATTACGTTCAGCAGGAGATAATCGATGAGAGAAAAACGCGCAAGGATGTACCTTATCGTCCGAAGCAGCACGTTGGGACAACACTGCTCCTACCCCCACCTCTGACGCGTCGACCTCCACCACGAACTGCCGCGTGGGATCAGGGGCCACCAGGATGGGAGCCGAAACGAAGCGGCTTTTGAGTTTAGCGAACGCAGCCTCAGCTGCGTCCGACCACCTGAACGGAGTACCGGGAGAGGTCAAGGCTGTCAGAGGTGAGGCTAGTTGGCTGAAATTGCGAATGAAACGCCGATAGAAATTGGCAAACCCCAGAAACCGCTGTAGGGCCTTACGGGAATCTGGAGATGGCCAATCTATCACAGCCTTAACCTTGTCAGGGTCCATACGTATTCCCTCGGACGAGACGATATATCCTAGGAAGGGAACAGACTGTGCATGGAATACGCATTTCTCCGCCTTGACAAAAAGCCCATTCTCAAGTAACCTCTGGAGCACTCGTCTGACGTGTTGAACATGTTCCTGGAGAGATGAAGAAAAAAATCAGTATGTCATCCAGGTAAACATATATAAACTGATCTACCATATCTCTCAACACGTCATTGACGAGTGCTTGGAAAACCCCGGGCGAGTTGGAGAGCCCGAACGGCATCACCAAGTATTCAAAGTGCCCTCTAGGGGTATTAAAGGCGGTTTTCCATTCATCCCCCTTCCTGATGCGGACCAAATGATAAGCATTACGTAAATCCAATTTTGTGAATACGGACGCTCCCTGCAATCTCTCGAAAGCTGAAGACATGAGTGGTAAAGGATAGGTGTTCTTTATCGTGATGTTGTTCAGCTCACGGTAATCAATGCAAGGTCGCAGAGAACCATCCTTCTTACCCACAAAAAAGAATCCCGGCCCCGCTGGAGAAGAGGAAGAACGGATGAACCCAGACGCTAAGGAATCAGAAATGTATTTCTCCATGGCCTCCCTCTCAGGAATAGAAAGAGAGTATAACTTGCCTTTAGGCGGAGATTTACCTGACACTAAATCTATGACTTCACCACAAAGTGCCAACACCCAGAGATCACGGTTTACCAACCGTGACAGGTTGTCACAGTAGTGTATAAAAGACATAAAAATACATACATAACATAACACATTGAATATCACAAGATTATAATAGTTGATCTTTATGTATGGCAGTTAATTTCTTCATATAAGATCGAAGTTTCATTTATAATTGCTCTAGAGGCGGTCCTTTGCAGGGATTTCTACAATATGGCACATGCATGGGTCGACCCGTAAGCATTTCATGCAGTGTTAAGTGCATGTTCCAGTTAGTTTGCATGCGATAGCGCATTAGTGCAAGAGGTAAAGCATTATTCCAATTAAATTTAGTACTTTCACATATTTTGTTTACTTTGGCCTTGATAGTTCTGTTTAATTTTTCTTATCACTTCGTTCTGTTTAATTTGTTTAATTTTCCTTATAATTTTCCTTATCACTTCCCCCCTTGCGCAATGGTCAAAACCATGCGCATCAGCAACAAGAATATTCATAAGTTAAGTAGGTGCAACAATGTTTCCTTCATGTGTACGCCAGATCTCTTGTTAGTCTTTTTTAGCTTCCCTTCTGTTACACATTTATTGTTCATAGGGGGCTGCTTGTTGTTTAATTCGAATTATATAATCCAATTGAGGTTGAGGTTCAATATGTAGTGCTAATATGGCTACCTGACAACCTAAAGCTTTTTTATCTTCAAAATCCACTGTAATGTTTCCCTTAATGACACTGTTTATCTGTAAAAGCAAACAAATACCTACTCTCTTCTGCAAGCGGCACACTGTAGTAAACTGAATAAAGATCAGTTACGGTAAAATATTTGGCATTAGTAGGGACATTCATCAGTAATGTATGCAGGTTTGGAACTTCAGCTGGCAAATGTTCTATTATTTCATTTATTATTTATAAGTCTTTTTCATCATTCGTCCTACATTTTTTGTTTCCCAATTTTTTCCTACATATTCTGCAATATGTCGGACAGAATTAGTTATTAAAAATATTAATTTTAACAAATTCACCATCTGGTATTTATAGCTGCTCCGTTTACCTGTTATGATGTACTTGGAGACACAATTTGCTGTCCTTTTGTTTCTTTCTGCCATTTTTGTTCTATTTTCTCATCTCTCCGTTAATCATTTATCATTGTGCATTGAAATTCTGATTTTAGTAGCTGTGCTTCAGGAATCTGTGTTTCAATAAATTTTCCACATTTATTGACTTACATCTTGTTCTATCTGTCCTATCCAATAGACATTTGATTTTGCCTCTGCAACTACCATTTGTATTTTTGATCCTATTGCTTCAACATATATTCCTTCTGGAGAACACCAAATTTGTAGCCCTAATTTACATAATGCATTTCTTCCTAACAAACTGATAGGAGTCTGATTTGATACCAGAATGGGCATTGTTATATTTTGATCGTTTGTTTGTAGACACACTGGAGCTGTTAATGGAATTAATTGCATTTTTCTCTGAGAATCCTATTGTCTTTGCAAATTTTTCCAGACAAGGGGAGATGCAAGGCATATTTCAAATTTAAACAGGTATAAAAAGCACCTGTGTCTAAGATCATTGATCAGTAATTTATTGATCATTGACAGTAAAGGCTCTCTTACTATAAGCAACACAAGCGGCAACCAAATAGCTGGCTTTGGAAGTGTCGTGTCTGCTGCTGCGGATCTGAGGGATCACACTCAGTCTTGGGGTTTTGTTTCCAGAAGATAGACTTTATTTCAGAGAGAAACAAAGCCGAGATGTTCTCTGCGAGAAGATCTCCCGAATGTTATGTGGTATCTCCTTATATACAGTATACAGGGCATTCCAAATATTCCATAATTTTCCTTATGCTTACAATTCGATTCCTCCCTAGAGACAAGGGCCCCCCTACTTGTTTTGATAAAGAGAAAGGCCCTTTTGTTGGTCTCCCCAGATGTTTCTCATCTGGTGGTACATCCTGGCCACGTAGGCATCTTTCTTTCTATACTTAAACCATAGGATTATAATGGAATAATAACTTTAGACATATATGGCTAAATTCAACTTGATTAATAAAAAATCTTATTAATAAAAATCTTCTACACTTTCAAGATGACTTTTGATTGAGCTGATAACGATGTTATGACTTTAAGGGAGACAGCGACTATTGTCTTGGATCACATATTCTATATTTAAGATAAGAAATAGAGACCTGTGTGGGATGGATTTTTCTTTTTTTTTGCCACACCCACCCTCTCCCAGATAAATTTTTTCTTGTCACTCCTCTCTTCTTTTTCTGCAAATGTCTTCACTGCTAAAACAACATACTACCACAACAAAATTAATAACTGTTCTGACTCTTGCACACTTTTCAAAACTTTCTCTTCTCTTGTCTGTCCTCCTCCCCCTCCTCCTTCATCAACTCTTACAGCTGATGGCTTTGCAGTTTTCTTCACAAATAAGACAAGAACCATCAGTGACCAATTCTCCGCACCGCAGACTTCATAACGACTAATACACACTCTCTCCTCCTTCTCTCCACTCTCAGAGACGGACGTTTCCAAACTTATCCTTTCCAGTCATCCTACTACTTGTACACTGGATCCTATCCCCACTCACCTCCTTCAGGCCATTTCTTCTTCCGTCATACATTCACTTACTCACAATATCAACACCTCTCTTCACTCTGGCACATTTCCCACAGCATTTAAGCAGGCTCGGGTAAGCCCACTGCTTAAGAAACCATTTCTAAATCTAGGACTTTTAGAAAACTACAGACCGGTATCCCTTCCTCCATTCATTGCAAAGACACTTGAGCGAGTTGTGTTCAACCAACTCTCTATGTTTCTTGTACAGAACAACCTCCTGGACAGCAACCAATCTGGCTTCAAAAGCGGCCACTCAACTGAGACTGCCCTGCTCTCGGTTACTGAAGCCCTGCGACTGGCAAGAGGAGCTTCCAAATCCTCAGTACTCATCTTGCTGGATCTGTCTGCTGCTTTTGACATAGTTAACCACCAGATTCTCCTGTCCACCCTCAGAAAGATGGGCATCTCTGGAACTGCACTCCTGTGGTTTAAGTCCTACCTCTCAGGTAGGTTCTTCAGGGTGTCTTGGAGGGGTGAGGTTTCTAAGTCATAACTTCTTGCTACTGGGGTTCCTCAAGGTTCAGTGCTCCGACCACTTCTCTTCTCCATCTACATGACTGTGACGACTGGGTGAAGGAGAAGCTGGAAACAAGTGCGAGTATGAACAATTTAATGAAAACCAAACAAAACAAACAAGAATACAAACAACGCTGGGAAGATGACAATCCAAGATGGTGGGAGACGGTGAGTAATCCAGATGGTGATGGTGAGTTGGCAGCAGGAGAGGATGGCACAGGAACTGCGGGGAATCTAGCCGAAGGTAAGTGGTGATGCTTGTGAAGGTGCGATGAGTGGATGAGGTTCCGGGGGAAGACACGGACATCCAACGCAGAACAACACAGAAGCAAAGAACAGTTACCAAACATGAAACAACGCTCTCACAACACAAGACGTGACACAAGCCATTATATAGGGAGAGAGTGATGAGTGACAGCTGCTGCTGATGACAATTAACGGAGACGCCCACAAGCTAATCAGTGCAGACGCGAAACACACAGACTTCACCACAAAGTGCAAAACCCAGAGATCACGGTTTACCAACCGTGACAATGACGTCATTAGGATCTGTCATTCAGAAGCATGACTTTTCTTATCACTGCTATGCTGATGACACTCAACTCTACTTCTCATTCCAACCAGATGATCTGACGGTAGCTGCTTGCATTGCAGCCTGTCTAAGAGAAATTTCTAGTTGGATGAAGCACCATCACCTTCAGCTCAACCTTACTAAGACAGAACTGCTTGTGGTTCCAGCTAACCCATCATTTCATCACAACTACTCTATAAAGCTGGGTTCGTCAACCATAACTCCTTCCAGGACAGCCAGAAACCTAGGAGTTGTGATCGATCATCAGTTAAGCTTCACAGACCATATTGCTACAATGACCCGGTCCTGCAGATTTGCCTTATACAACATTAGGAAGATCAGACCCTTCCTGTCCTGTCAAGCAACACAACTTCTTGTCCAAGCTTTTGTTCTCTCCAGACTGGACTATTGTAATGCTCTCTTGGCAGGCCTCCCTGCATGTTCTATCAAGCCTCTGCAACTGATCCAGAATGCAGCAGCGAGAGTTGTCTTCAATGAGCCAGAAAAACCTCACGTCACTCCTCTCCTCATCAGGTTACACTGGCTACCAGTAGCCGCTTGCATCAAATTCAAGGTACTGATGCTTGCCTACAAGACAACCACTGGCACGGCACCAATATACCTAAACTCACTAGTTCAAACTTATGTGCCCTCCAGAAGCTAGCATTCCTCAAGTGAACGGTGCCTTGTGGCGCCATCCCAAAGAGTTTCAAAATCACTCTCACTGACCTTTTCCTAGACTGTGCCCAGCTGATGGAATGACCTCCCAATCTCAATTCGAACAATCTTTTTTCTCATTTAAAGACACAACTTTTTCTGCCAGCACTTGACCAACTAATACTAGCACTTACCTTTTCTTGTCTATCCTATTCTTGGAAAAAAAAAAAAAAACCTTGCTACAGGTTCTGTGCTAGACTAACTGAGACTTGTCATGGCACTTGTATACTGTTGTTGTTCTCTCGCTGGTCTGATTGCTTCTATTGTTCTCATTTGTAAGTCGCTTTGGATAAAAGCGTCTGCTAAATTATTTAATGTAATGTAATGTAATGTCCTGCTCCCGTCTGCAACATGTTTTGTCCCACTCCCATCCACAAAGTCTGCATAAAAGTAGCCTATATAATTTTTTTTTTCAGTACATCCATAACATTAACATGAAAGTTTTGTAACATCCCATGAGTTCCACAACATCCCAGAAAAACACTCCTGATAAAATATCTGTTATGTAAGCATCAACATTTACAAATCACTGTTATTTTTAACAGAAAAGCAAGCAAGGGCTGTTTGGCATGGCAGAATGTGAGCAAAGAGAGTTCCCTTTATAATCACTAAAAAGCTTACATCTTAGGGTGCTTTCACACTACCAATTTTGGTGTGCACCCAGGTTCGATTGACATCAGAGTTAGGTTCATTTGGATGATGTGAACGCTGTCTTCTGACCTTGGGTGCGCACCCCCGAACCATACCTCTGCTTAACAAGGGTGGTCTGGGGTAAGGTTCATGTGGACTCCGGTATGGTTCGCTGCTGTTGTGAACGCAATCGTACCAAATCGTGGAAGTGAACCGATATTAATGATGTATTATTTGATAAAAATGTGTTTGCGTGTGTGTTTCACTCACTTTCCTGACAAGCATGACTGACATGCTTCAAGCAGAAAGCTGTATGTTTCATTTCTGTTTTGCCTTCAGCATTCTTTAGAGCATATGCAATACATTCGTAAGACAGATGTAAGTGCCGTTATGCACTGAAGCTTTGTAAACAAAACGAACAGTTCAAAAATTTTAATATATTAAAGTGCAGAAAGCAATGTTATGCATTTTGCTGCCTTCTCCTGTGCTGTCGTTACTAAGCAACGGGGTTAACATCTGCTGGCTTGATGATGCAAATTCATAAATTAAATAATATGAACCCAGTCCATCGGGGGCAGGGGGATGGGGGAGCAATCAAACTCGGGTTCGGACCAGGCAAGTGAACCAAGTGTGAAAGCACCCTTAGTTCATCGCGATTTCACAGAGCTCTGTTATAACACAATAAATATATACCCAACTAGTCCTTCATAACATCTACACTTTGTTATAATAAGAGGATTTGTGAGCATCCACTGAGTGGATTCTAACTTAATCACCTCTGATTGGACATTACATTTCCGGAATCACCAGATATTTCTGTGATTGGCTACACTGCTCAACGCTGTAAACATGTGTTATAAATAGAAACTTGGTTTATGCATGCATCTGTTAACCCTTTGGGGTCTAAGGTGGTTTTGGGGTCCTGGAAAAGTTTTGACATGCCCATGACATTTTTTTCTCAGTATATTAAAAAAATATTAATGTTTAAAGTCTAATTACACTGTAATAATATTTGAGCAGCATGAATATACATGCTTGTGTTTTTGAGAAAACAACGTTTATGTATGGTTAGTGAAAAACTCAAAAAAATTAAGTCACTGAAATAAGGCCATAAAACACATACATGATGTTTTATTAAAAAGGTTTGGGAGGAGCACGATCAGATAATCAACCAATTTGGCACAGTTGCAACTCGTTTAGCTAACCATCTTAACTACCACAATACGTGTATATAAATGCAGCCTACTTACCTCTGTCCTGCAACAGTTTTCCGGCATCCCTCCTCCACCCCAACTCCTCACTCCTAATCTGTTTTATCCCACATTAGGGACAGGGGGAGTTCTTTGGGTTTGGGCTATATTCCGGGCTCAGAACCCTCCCTAAGGACAGCACGCCAAAATATGCTTACTATTTGCTAACAGATTAGATGTAAGGGTGAACTCGTGAAAGAACATTTGTACGCAAGACTTGAGAACTGGATGTGGCTACAAAATGATGTGAAAATCATCCTATTCACAGAAAACAATATATTGAACTTTTGTAAGACATGATTTGTGTTAGAAAGGCCCTATGCAAGGAAGTGACAATGGCCATGAATAGTTAGTGATTCACACCTGAGAGACAAAGGGCATCCCATAATAAGCCATCAGTCAGTAATGTGTCTGTGAGGCAGGTAACAAAGAATTTGAGGAGAGTAAAATAATGGGGTATTGATTAATTGTATTTTATTTACAACACAGTATAATCAAAATATACACAGTGAAGGTCAAAGACAAATGATTGAACATACTGATCGAAACACTGATACTTGAATAGTAACACACCTTGTGCCAAACATTCTCAGACTCACTGTGTAAACAGTGTAAAAACTCATATTACTTTTATATCTTGTGATTTTATATTTTATAGAACATTAAAAAAAACATTCTGGCTTGTAAGACATTTAGATGCAATGAAATGACACATTTCAAAATGTTTCACTTGATTTCATACATGTAGTCGGGATTTATAGTTTGGAAAAAAAAACTAACTAGTAAAAGGTGTACAAGTTATGTCACAACAACACAATAACTCCTAACGCAAGTAATCTTACTCATCAGAATAGTCCTCCACTGGATCAAGCTGTGTGTTGCATCATGTTCTTCTGAGGTAAATTCTGGCTTATTCGCCTCAGTTTGTCTTCAAAAAAAAAAAAAGTACCTGAGATTAACTTGATGAATGTTCACGTTTGTTTATGGAGATGATGTGGGCATTTACATGTCCGTGCATCTAACGTGGATATTTAGAATTTGAAAAGCAGAGCCGCTCTTGTGCAGGATCACATTACAGATAATAAGCTCAGACAGTAAAAACTGTACTTCATGTTGTGTTCATATGGATTACTGTTAAATAACACACAATTCTGTCTTTATCTTTCGATGCCGTCTGACCATTCTCAGTCCTTTCATGAGCTCATGGAAAGAAGTAAATGAACATGAAGCCTTTTAGTCTGCTCACAAACTTCTTTCCCGTTTATGATTAAATCCACACATTATATAGTTGCATTGCAAGGGGTGGTGTAGTGGTTTATCCAATGAGATATGGATTACATATGTGTGGTACCCAAGCCAAGAAATATACGTTATATAAAATGAAAGTATGGCCAGGAAGTTCTGGACATATTAGGAGCCCACTTGGCCAAGGATACCTCAACTCTGAGCAGAAGGACAGACCGAACTCAATAACCTTCAGGCCTATAGCCCCAGTCCTGGTCTGAACATCTGAACTCATGAGGAAATATACATGTGTGCGCATACATTGAGGTAGAGAAAGAGAACACAGAAGGGAGGAGGGAGCAAGACAGAAGAAAAGGAGTAAGAAGGGACGAGGGATTGTAGAGAGTCACAGAAACATCTGGCAGAGAGCATAATACAATCTAACAGTTCCCCCAGTTCCCCCAGTCTGTCCTTCAGGGGCAGCTCTGGCCTAATGGTTAGAGACTTGGACTAGTTATCCGAAGGTCACCGGTTCGAGTCTCGATGCTGGCAGGAGTTGTAGGTGGGAGGAAGTGAATGAACAGTGCTCTCTTCCACCCTCAGTACTCATGGCTGAAGTGCCCTTGAGCAAGGTACTGAACCCCCAGTTGCTCCCCGGGTGCTGGATATATAGCTACCCACTGCTCCAGGTGTGTGTTCATGGTGTGTTCACTTCTCACTGCTGTGTGTGCACTTGGATGGGTTAAATGCAGAGCACCAATTCCGAGTATGGGTTACCGTACTTGGCAAATGTCACAACTTTCACTTTCACTTTCATTTGTTTATATAATAAACAACATAAAGGCTCTCTGCCCAATTCCCCTTCTCTTAACATTAGCTCAGCATTTTTTTTTCTCATTCCACTTAAGATCAGCACATCCAACAGTTCTATTCATCAACACACTCACGAGCATCCTTTACCAACTTGCGAACCAAGACAAAAATCATTCTGAGTGTTCGCTACTTCCCTTGCCTTATAATTCCTAAGCATTCCTAGACATATTCAGTAAACCTTTATCAATCAGCATCAATCAACCTTGATCAAACATTTACCATCCGCCTCATTATGAGGGTTATCTGTGCAACATAATATTCCCACTATAACACATTTTGCCCTTTAAACATAATCTGTTCATTTTGCAGTGCAGGTAACTGTAAGCCTTGTAGCTTTTCCTTGACCTCAGTCTTAACAATATGGTTGGCTAGTTACTACCACATGTTCATACCAAATGTATGGTGTATCTGCATTATCTAGCCAGTTTTCCTCACCCATATTTACAAGGAAATATGCACGGGTGAGCAGGCTTTCAACACAGCCAGGCATATTACCAGTTTAGCAGCCATGGCCTAATAATTTTAGTATTATTCTTACAAGTTCTAGTTTCCTTCACATAATTCTCTATCAAAACATAATATATTAGACTGCAAAAATTTAAATGCTTTGCATTACATTGTTCACATCTTTGGTTTCTAAAAATACCTCTTTATCCCCAACTGGATATGCTTAATGTATGAGACCTTAACCAGGACAGTCAGATTCGGGCAAATATAAACTAACCCCTAATGTCAAAGGATGTCTGCTGGGTTGAGGACTTACTACAGCTCTCAGACTCTTAATGCCAGGTGGACTTCTAGAGGTCGTCCAATTTTTCAGCTTGTCTCATTTGTGCTGCACTTTTAATTTTAGCTTGTGTTATTAATAATTCTAATGTAAAAATCAAGTTAATCTAACAAATTAACTTTTAAAGTCTATATCAGTGCTATAGACCAATGCAGTAACTCGAATCAACTACTAGAACAACAACATTATCAGTAATGTCAAACAAATACACAAAAAAAAAATCTTCTGATAAATGTAAACCACATCATAATCTCTTCGTTCCATGCTGTATCAGAATGAGGTCAGGATCAGGCTGATTTAATCACTCTCTTTTTCCTGCTAAGAGTTGCTCCTCAATCTTTCCTTGATTCCAGCAGGATCTTAATCAGTTGGAGCAAACAGTGGGCTTTTAAGCCACCAGTTGAGTTTGCTCATTCTTCTCGCTGGTCCCCCTAAGGGACTCTTCTGCCCCTGCCTGGGTTAGAGGCACACCTGGTGTGAACTCAGGATGTTCCTCCTTTCAACGACAAGGAACACCGAAGCCATGTATATCACTGTCTCATCGGACATTCCAGATTAGCGGAGTAAACCATCCTTGATATCAGAAGAACTACCTATACCTGTGATAGGAGATCTGAAAATGCTTTTGTTAGAAACAATACATTTACTCATCACCCAGTCGATCCTTATTATAGTGACCTGTGAGGAAAAAAATCACGTGGACTGAGGGCTGTCTATTTTCCCAATAACACCAGTAGAGTGAGAGGACTAGAACCCATATCATTCCAATTTCAATCAATATCATTTATTTATTTGCTTTTTCCATCTGATTTCTTTCCTCTTCCCCCTGTATACCATGTCTAAGTGGTATACACAAAGTTCAATTCAACTCAACTCAACTATTTCTGTGTTGTTTCAAGGTATCTCACTATCATCAAATAATTTCTGAAACATGACCTTTATTCAGGCTTTTAACCTATTAATATCAGTTTTTCTGTGAAACACTCAGCCCACATGTAACATGTTAACAAGCACAATCTCTTTCATACATATGACACAGAATCAGTTTGATGAAGTCCGTCATGACATCCTGAAAGAGAAAAATAAAAGTTAAGTTTGGGGTGGACAGGGCAAGCCTTCTTGCTCTGCCTTCCCATGTTTTACCCTGCGCAGGTGTGGCACTTTTTCTTTTCCTGCCACAAAAATATCCCAAGCCAGGATAATTAGCCAAATTAATCCATAGCCATTATTTTCTGGGGCATAATCTACCTTGTGTGCCCACTTAGAAAATTTTGAAACCGCTGTTCATGGCAGTTTGTCTGCCTTGGTGCACCATCACTCACACACTTGCACACACTCTCACACCCACCTCTGGCAAGAACATCATCTCTTTTTGTCACTGCCTCCACAGACAGTGAATTGAATGGGGAATGTGTGTTTCTAGGGTGGAATACCACCAAGTCTTTCTCGAATAAAACAATTTCGGTAGCGACAGAAGCTACTCAGCGTAGGCACTGTGGCATTCCCCTTGCAGCAGTGTCTAAACGTTGGACTAAAACCATTGGATGATGTCCATTACAATGGGGTTGAATTTCTCATCGTGTTCACAACCCCAAAATTTTTCACTACTTTGTCAAAATAATCTTTTAGGCCTAGGCATGCCATCATTGAAAGAACCAATTTTAATTTCTGAGATATAAATTATCTGTGTATTTTAGTTTTGTCTTTACTAGTTTTTTCTATTGCTCATGAGCTCCACTTAAAGATTGGAGATCTCCACATAATCTTGGATCCATGGCCAAAAACACTTACATCATGTAAACGCTTTCTCTGGGTATGACAGCATTTGTGATTTGACAAGTTTGGAATTTTAAAACTTAAATTCATCCCTAAGAAATCTATATTTACCAAGATGGAGTGACTAGTATCATTGCTTTACAATTCATATTTTGATCTTGGACACTTTGTGCCCTCTACTCCCCTATGTTTTAAGGAATCTTGGAACATCTATGTTTATCAGCTTTACAAGAAGCTCCGTCTTTACATCAGAGTCTAAACTCTCCCTATATTTCACAGTAAGTCCTCTCTATGCTAAATCCAGTCCAAGTTTTAGCTGATTGAGAAATCATGCAAACAGTTAACTTCTTTCATATGGTTGGACTAATGCCTATTAAGAGAGAGCAATTTGTTGTTAGTTAAATAGCTTACAAAGAACTGCTATTAGACCATTGAATTATCACGTTGCAAATTAATATGACAAATCAAAATCTGAGGCGGTCTCTGTAGTGGTCACTGTATATGCAGTACCTGCCCACGAGGGAAAAGATGAAAGTCTCTGAAAGTCATTTTAACATATCTTGGCTGTCTTAGTGTCTTTTCCTTCTGAAGTGTCTTCCAATCTGTCACTTGGTGATGAGGATATGATGGGGCATCGGAGTTTTGACTCTGGATGCAGTTATCTTCCTCTCTGCTTCTCATGGCAGATGTCTGCAATGTTTTCAGTCTTTCTCCTTTCCAGCCCCTCCCAGAAGTGTCCGATTCCTCTTACAGGGGGTGTAGCCGATCGCTCCTCAGCTTTTCCTGTTCTTCACAGCCATATTGTCTCTTTCTTCATGTTGTATCGCCCTTTGGCAGCTGCCCAAGATGTCATCTTGTTGCTTCTATAAAATGAACACTCGAGAGCCGCATTATAAACTTTGACCACAACTGCATATAAGCAATCTCTGGTATGGTCAGTCATCTTGTGCAACTGTCCAAAATTTAAGGAATCTCATCCAGTTAACAATATATATATATATATATATATATATATATATAATATATATATAGCAGTTCTTTGGTTTATTTTAATAAGCAAGTTCTTCTTTGCTGGAAAAGAGCAAGCAATTCCTTCTTTGCAGAATGCAGAAAAGAGCAGTAACCTATTCTGTCTGATATGAGCATTTCCTACTTCTATAATTCTTATAAATACATCAGCATGATGCATTGTATTATAACTTCAGACTCAAATCTTGTAAATAGTCTACCAAATGTAACAACCAAAGTCAAGAATTTTTATTTATTATTTAAATTATTAGCTTAATACAGCCGTTTAAAATAGTCACTCAATCTTGTTCCCATTGATTACAATGCACAAGTTATTTTAGTTAACACAAAAACTATTATCTCAATCTCCACAATGTATCACATTTCAGGCTGTCCCCCGGAGATAACGGACACAAACTTCACGCTTGTAAAGATAAAATGTAATGCAAGCTATCTCTTTGACAACATCTATTTATCATTATATTACTTGTTTATTCATCAATATAATTCCCTTGTGGCTCCCACTTTTCATATAAATTAGCCTTTAACTTTTCACAGCCAATACTTAACTCAAATGTCCTAAAAAAAATTCTGCCAAATCATCTAAATACAGTTTTCATTTCTGCTCTATACATTGCCATCCCTCTGATCAACAGTACTGTCCTAATTTTAGCTTTGTTGGTTACTGACATATAGGCGTGCTTCCATTTCCCTTCAAATAGCGCAAACTGACATTGCGAATTGAAAATACGCCTAATGGAAACACCAATTTCGCAAAAACTTGCAGTTTTTATTTATATTTTATGTTTTATTATTAAAAAATTTATAATTTGCAAATCTGTTGTGGAAACAGCGTTTTCGCATTTACAGGTCACATGCCGTATGTAAAAAGTAATGTGATAATTCTTCAATGTACTATAACTTCCAAAAAACACTTCATACGTCTGGTATAAGGGTTTTCCCTACCATTAATGCTTAGACAATTTACACTGCACACGTCTGCGGTGCAGTTTGGCTCTGATACAATGCTTGTGTTTGCTCCAGCCACGCCACGCATGTCTCTGAAGCGGCTCTCAGCTTCTGTAAAGATACATGCATATGCCTCCTTTGAATAAATATAGCCAAAATCAGTTGCCATGACTTATCGGGAGTGGCAAAATATTACGTTTTAGAAGCATAACCTTGGTTAATGGAAACGCTGTCATTTCGCAATGCTTTTTTTAATTTTTTTTATCGACATTTATAAAATATCACCAAAGTTTTGCGCAAATCTGTAATGGAAACCCACCTAGTGCCTCTTAAAATAGCAACTCACTGATCTAACACAGCTGAGAGAGAACAAAGCAAGAGTAGATTCGTTTCAAAACTTCACTAAATCCAAGTGAACATAGAATGGCAAATAGCCATTAGATGAATGTGCACTAAACAATTTGCTGGAACATACTACTCTGCTGTTTCACCCATCCTGTATAATCAAGGGACATACATAGACAATTAAAAGAATTGCGATTTATCAGTTTATTTGTTTTAGTGCCTTGCAAGGACTTCACAAAACTTTCAAATCATTTAAAATCATAAATCTATGAAGGACTGAGAATGTCAATGTGAGAATAGGTAACAAAGATAGCCTTTCACGAAGTGTCCATTCGCTTTTTAAGAATGAGTAATGAAAAAAGTTATCTTTTGCAAAACTTCTATTCTATTAACAGTCGGTCGCGACCCGATACTGTTCTTCCCGTATGTATTACACACAACCTGTCATCCAACTTATACGCTCGTATAGGTCGTTTGTCCAAATCCCTGAAATACGACCCATCAGAGCGTATACTACAATTGAGCCCCTATCGGCAAAAGGTGGTTTTCATATTAATGTTTTGTACTCTTTTATCTGCACTGTGATTTGCGTTTCGTGTAGCTCAGTTGGTAGATTATTGCGTTATACCTTGATATACAATCATGCTATCATGGGTTCGATCCCAGAGAACGGACGTGCACGTAAAATGTAAATGCTCAATAAATCATAATTTAGCATTATTTCTGTGAGGGTTAGGTTTAGGGGGAGGGGTTAGGTGTGGTCATTTGAACGAATAAGCCACCTAGTAAAATATGTACAAATTACTGTGAGATCGGTGTAAAAAGTCCACACATTGCATTTAAATAAACGTGCGTTTTGATTGGTAATGACGTTATACGTCATTTCATGACGACAGACACAACACGATACTGTCATTATTTTTACGCCCGCTAGAGGCCGCTTAACTTTAAAATGTAAATATAGGTCATAATAAGGTGCTTGCACAAACGACCTATATGGTCGTTTTTTGTTGGAGGACAGGCTCTTTACACAGTACGAGGATAACCCACTCTGCCAAATATGACAGAATCCAAATTCACGCCACAAAAAATATGTTAAATTTCTTAACAGACAGTAAGAATAATTAAAGATTATTCCTCACCTGTCTGCAGAAATCCCGGGAGAGCCCCCACTGTTAAATAACACATAATTCTGTCCTTATCTTTCGATGCCGTCTGACCATTCTCAGTCCTTGCATGAGCTCATGGAAAGAAGTAAATGAACATGAAGCCTTTTAGTCTGCTCACAAACTTCTTTCCCGTTTATGATTAAATCCACACATTATATAGTTGCATTGCAAGGGGTGTTGTAGTGGTTTATCCAATGAGATATGGATTACATATGTGTGGTACCCAAGCCAAGAAATATACGTTATATAAAATGAAAGTATGGCCAGGAAGTTCTGGACATATTAGGAGCCCACTTGGCCAAGGATACCTCAACTCTGAGCAGAAGGACAGACCGAACTCAATAACCTTCAGGCCTATAGCCCCAGTCCTGGTCTGAACATCTGAACTCATGAGGAAATATACATGTGTGCGCATACATTGAGGTAGAGAAAGAGAACACAGAAGGGAGGAGGGAGCAAGACAGAAGAATAGGAGTAAGAAGGGACGAGGGATTGTAGAGAGTCACAGAAACATCTGGCAGAGAGCATAATACAATCTAACAATTACTTTATCAGAGAGTGTTTGTTTTTGACATGACTTACGTCATTTAAAGGTATACATTTCAAGGTTTAAATACCTATATTACTCATGTCTGTGAGGCAAGTATTTGCTGAGATTCAGGTTGTTTTATTTATGTGTCTGTGATGAAAGTTGACAGACTGAGACGACAGAGAGTGCACCCTGTTTATTTTCTTTATTTTACAAAAGAACATTGTTTTGTTGTTATTATGACTATACACAAATAAAAGTAGACCCTTTGCAGTTTCAAACAATACCTTAAAAATGACAGAGTATTTTTAGTTATTGCGGTCATCAAGAAAAAAATGAGACCGACTGCACCAGTGCGGGCTTTGACGCCAGAAGGTTAAACATTTTTATTTTATATTAGTTGTTCTTGTTGCTTTTGTTCAATAGATAAATTTAATATATTAATACAATTTACTTTGTTTGTAGATATTTTGTGTTTAAATATTTCTGTTTTGCGGGAGTCCAGTGAATCATGGACACAAGTGTCTATCAAGTGTTGTCCCACACTGCACTCTGTTGCCTTGGGTCCTGCAGGTCTTGAGGTAGTCCCAGGGGAGTGCAGGTCTCTAACTGGAATTCCTGCATACTGACAGTTTGACAGTTCAGAATACATTCTTTCTTTTGGAGGAAAATAACTTTATTCATTATGCAGTTTGATCTTTGAAACTTATTAAAGGTAATGTTTTAAAAAGCATACTGGTGACACTTTAATCCCTGATCGAAACGAGGAGCAAAACTATGGTGCAGGAGAAAATGTAACCGCTAAGGCTTGCCGCAAACTAGAAGGCCGATTTTAAGCCTGATTTGCAACTTGTCGCTAGTGATTTTTTTTTTTTTCAAAAAATCCTCTGTTAGGTGTTGTCATTGCAATTATTTAACTGCTCCCAATCAAGACGGAGCGTCCCTGAACTCAAATCATAAATATCAAACATGTTTGAAATTTACGACTCTTGATCGGGCTGTCTCTGACGTGATACCCGTGATAGCTAATGAGAGCAGGCAAGCGTCACCTACCGGATGTGGCATGCTTCTATAGCTGAAACTTGGCAGCCCCAAACATGGCACAAATACATGTTTGTTTTTGAGTACATCACTCATATTCTTTTATACTTTGTTTTTCACTGGGAAACAGGATGCGTGCCAGGAGAGCCAGCTGACAACATCGATTGTTCTGTTTGTTTTTCTTCTCTAGTCAAGTTTGATCTTGTGAGTCTCCATGAGATCTCGTGTCACTGTGAAATCGTTCCTACAATCAGTAAGTGTGTGGTCTCATGGTCGAATCGTCTAGTGTGCACGTTCAGAGCATCATAGGGCTAAAATTGGTTGAACTGTCTTCATGTCTGTGGTCTCCCAATGATTTTAAAATGGGTTAAGATTTGAAAATAGTCTAGTGTGTGGTCAGTCTTAAAAACAGCAAAGATCAGGGTACCAAATCATATTCCTGTAGATCTACCTTCCTGCAAAGTTCAACTCCAACTCTGTTCAAAATGAATTAGCTAATTAACCCTTAAAGACCTAGAACATTTTTGGGGCACCTGACATGCCTGTACTTTTATTTGTTTTTTTCAGACCTATTCTAGCAGTCAGCATCAAGTGCTGTTATCAAGTGCTAAAACTGTATATCATATAAAAAGGAGAACTTGAAGTTTCAGTCTAGCTAATTTAAAGTCCCAGTTTTCCCTTTGTTATCTCTAAGAATGAATGAATTTCTAGAATTTTAAGAAAAACGCAAGCAATAATTGGGTGTTTTTTTTTACTGTGTACTTAAACAGAAATTCCTGAAGTTTGGATTTTCTCCTTAGAAAGTTGTATCTGGGTGTTTTACACGTCCAAAAATTTTTTGTCTACATTATAACATTCCCCAAGCAAGTTATAGACATTTATTCCATTATTGTTGTATGCGCTTTTCGGTGAAAAACAGGTCTATTTACTTTACTACAATACAGATGTGACCAAAAACATTTAGGGTGTAAAGAAAATGGAAACCTTGTTATACATTAACAAAATATAAAAAGTGCAACAGAAAAAAAATAGGGCAAATGATCTTAATAACTATATAAGTATTATTTACATAATATAACCACTGGCTGTACTCTGCGTAAGAATTGATTTTACCAAGACATCACCTAGCGACACGAATGCCTAAATTCCAGTGCTTTAGCCAATATGTACCCCTTTTTCATCCTTGTTTTTGGTTTGTTTTATGTCAAAGTGCTCTGTCCTGTGTTTTTCGGGGCTTTTTCAGAGAGTGCTCTCATGCAAATGTGTTATTTTGTGTTTGTTTTAATGGATGCACGACACACTACACGACACACAAAGAAACATGCTAAACAATGGCTCAAAAGACAAAACCTATGTTTATTGGTTGAATATGTGACAGTCTGAACCAATCTGGGCACGGGGGTGGGACTAAGCATCAACAATCGTTCCTGTTTGGCTCAGAGGAATGAAATTGGTTTCTGCTGACGAATCAATGTTGTCAAAATGTGATGACGTAATCACGTACACTACGGAGCCTCTGAATGTCCAAATGAGACAAATGCCATATGTCCAAAAAGCAGAGAATCTCTGATTTACACTTTTTCCATTTAGATGGGATTAGCGGTTCAAAAGTTATGAAACATTTAAGAACAATTGATATTTTAAACGTGGGTGGCTGTCTCAGTCTTTGAGGATTAAGATCTTCAGGAGTACTTGATAATTACAGACAGGTGTGTTTGATCAGGGTCGGATCTGAACTTTGCAGGTAGGTGGAGCTCCAGGAACAGGATTAGGCACCACTGGTATACACCTTATTTTTTTATTTATTTTTTTTTACATAAGAGTGGGTATGGCCATTTGTAAATTGAATGTGTCTGGCTTTCAGTGTCATTCACTTCCAGCTATTTTTAGATAATTCACAAAACACTTGTTATACTGCTTGATATTACAAACTAGTATTTCTTAGCATATTATTTTAACGTACTGTCTTAATTATAAGCACACTGGTTTGTAGTGCAAACAGTTTTACCATTTACTGCACTTTGATATTCTTGTTATTTCTATAAAGAGTATAATGAATCAGAAGTCTCACACATTCACAAAAATTATTTCTGCATTGAAAAATAAGGTTGATAGACAATATAGGACAATAAGCAAACTCAAACTGTGGGTTTAAATACACAGAACATAATGACTAACCAAACAAGACACGGGTGAACAAAATCAATCAACAATGAGAATCCACGGAAACAAAGCTAGACATGAAAACAGAGGAAACAGAAAATACAACCAAGTAAAATAGGAATGTACTAACTAAAATCCATGAAAATAGAAACAGAGACTGAACTAAATAGTATCATGTTATTTGGCTTGTTGTGAATATAAATACCATGTAATTATTGAAATATTGATAATCTGCATCCCATTTAAAAATATATTTTTTATTTAGATATTTATTTTCTCTGTCTGTCAGGCTTTCAGGTGAAGGGGCCCCCAGGTCCTCTGGTTGTTCCTCTGGGCAGTTCAGTGGTTCTTCCCTGTTCTGTTGACTTATCCTTACCAGTGGAGGATCTGGAGGTGGAATGGAGAAGAACAGAATCAGAGACTTTAGTTCATCTGTTTAAAAATGGTGAGAGTAGACAAGAGGTCCAGCACCAGGACTATCATGATAGAGCCCATTTCTTCACTGACCACATCAAAGATGGAAACTTCTCCCTCCGTCTGAACAATCTGAGAGCTGAAGATAAGGGGCTTTACAGATGTAAAGTTCACAATGACCAGGATACTGATGAAATTTTGGTTGAAATAAAATATGCTGGTGAGCTAACTGTGTGAATTTTCTGGACAATATTTTCAATACAATACTATGAAATTTACTTTACTGTTGTATTTATATCACCAGCTTTGGTATTTCAACTGTTCATTCTTTCAGAGCTTTTGATAGTATCAGGATCAAATCACTCCATATCAGTGTATGCAGGTGAGGATGTCACTCTTAGCTGCTCTGTGGACTCTCAAATACCACCTGAAGATTTTGAAGAGGTTTCATGGAAGAAAACAGATAAAGATGAAAATATCCTGGTTCTCCTCTACCAAGACCATGAGGTTAAACCAGATTCCGCACATGAGCGATACAGAGACAGAGCAGAGTTCTTCACTGCTGAAATCCCCAAAGGAAACTTCTCTGTCAGACTGAAGAGTGTCAGAACTGAGGATAAAGGAGTTTATATGTGTCAAGTGTTTGCTGGAGGTTTTTCAGTCAACACAACTATAGTACTAGAACAAGTAGGTAAGTCAACAGACAAATAATAAAAAATTAATACAACCCTGTCACATTTGATAAAACTGTGTTTCAATGGCTGCCAAAGTAATAATCAGTCTAATTAACCAGCATTTAACTATAATGCATTTCTGTGAATTTAAGGATATGTATTTATTGTGAACTGTGACTATGTCGGTTTTGTTCAGGTTTTTCAACATCCCACATTATGGTGTTGATTCTCTGTATTACTGCATCAGGATCTGCACTTCTGCTCTGCTGTATAATCTACAGCAGATCACAAGATAAAGGTATGTTCAAATGGTGAATTTTCTTAATTGTGAGAAAAGCTGGCTGTATATCACTTGCAGGCCTTCAATATTGACAGTATAATATCATCCATGAAATCACATCAACAAAACTCACACACCACTTACCAACATTTTAAAATCCAGACCAAATGTAAGACACAGATACAAGGCTAGTGTTTTATTTCCCTTAACACTAGAAGTCCCAGAGAGCAGCCATTTGGCTTTTCTACCTATAAAACCCGCAGGACAGCCGATGGGCTGGAAGGCTTTAGGCTAATATCCTTAATCAGCTGTGAACAGTTGCTTTTGTTATGTAAACAATGTGGGGCCATGCTGAGCCACTTCAAGGAAACTTGTGTTTCACTTTGCCATCTTAGGGAGAAATCAACACACGTTTTTTTTTTTCCTTTGTTGCTGAGATTTATTGATAAAAATAGTACAAAATAAAATAAAGAAACCAACCATTTGTACACATATTTACAAATAATATTAAAAAGTGAGGGAGTACATTCCAGCAATCACTCACAATCCTGGCACTGCCATGGTATCTCCCGTCTGCATTTACCACATGTGTATCTGTAGCAGTGAACACGTCGCACAGTGGCATGATTGTTCTTGCATTGGTGTTTGACCTGACACATGGCTCTTTTTCCAGGGCTAGGTGTGGAGGGTTGTGTCCGAAGCAATTGTTCTTTTCTTGCCTTCTTCGCACACATATGAGAGTTAGCCAACTCTCTTGCAAGCTACACCAGGAAGTCCACCCGTCTTTCCTGCCTTCCGGTGCATGCTTGATACAGCACATGTGCATTCAGTGCTGCCATGTCAATCATGTTATAGAACACGGCAACTGGCCAGCGCCGTGTCCCTGTGCGGACAGTGTACTCCCGCACCATCTGGTCCATCACATCCACGCCGCACTTTGTGGTGTTGTAAAGGGTGACAGTGTTTGGCTTCCTTTTGGTGGTATTATCAGTCTGAATCACGCTGTGCATGCTGCTAAGAATGTAGACGGTCTTCTTCTGTTTGGGCGCATACGCCATCAGCGGAGCAGCATTGGTTGAAAACACCTAATAAACAAGATAAATTGTTATTTTCATAGCACTTTTACACACAATGACACACTTGGCGGTGTTGATTCTAAAAAATAGAAACACAAACATAGAACCACAAAAGACCTGCAACATACCTGAGTGGTGAATTCATTGCGATCTGTGTGTCTAGCGGATTGAGGGATTTCCCGGCGAATCTTGTTGACTGTGCCGAGGATGGTGGTTTTCTGGCTAAGAAGTTTATGCGCAAGTGACAGCGATGTGAAGAAATTGCCCGTGGTAACATTTCTGCCCTTGTCTAGGAATGGTTCCATCAGCCTCATCACTACATTTTCAGACAGTCTCTCTCCACTGGGACGACTAGGGTCCTTGCCAAGATATGGGAGGACATTACAAATGTACTTGGATTTTAGGTCGCAAGCCACCCAAAACTTGATCCCAAACTTGTCAGGTTTAGTTGCAATATACTGCAGGAAACAGCAGCGAGTCTTTGACGGGAAAAGCTGTTCATCAATGGTGATATGTAGACCAGGGTTGTAGGACGTGATGCAATTGGTGACAAATGATCCCCACACACTGGAAATTGCAGCAAACTTATCAGTCTTTGCTCGATCACTCCGGGTGGACCTGTCATCAAAGCGTAGGTGTCGCATGATGTCTTGGAAGCGGTTTCGCGGCATTGTTCCAATGATATGTGGGTTTCCCAGGTTTGCTGACCAGCAGTCACGTAGTGATGGAACCTTGGTAAGCCCCCGCAAGATGACAATTGCAATAAATGCCATTAGTTCAGGGAGGGCCATGAACCAATGAACATGCTCCGTTTCCTGTGCATGTTGAATAGTCCATTCTTGAATGCTAAGAAGCATGTCAAGAGTGATGAAACACAGGAAGCTCTGAAGGCGACTCGAGATACTTTTCCTGGCCTTAGCCGTTGGCTCTCCATCTGCAGCGTACGCTTTGATTGGGGTGAAAGGAAGACGCGTCCCCACCTGTTCTTCACGCCACACTGTGCCATCTTTCGCTGTCTCTGTCAGGTCAGTCCCCAAACGGGCTCTCTTTTTTGGTTGAGGAGCAGTCTCCTCATCTGCAGTGTGAACAAATTCAAATTGTGAGCAATGGAAAAGTCAAATGATATCAAAAATGCATGCATAGATACTAATAATAATTCCAGTATCTCCTTCTCTGTATCGGACTAATGTCTGAAATATCTTCCTAAATAAAAAGATACAACTAAAGCAAAGAAACAACTAATAATGTTTTGCACTTCAGATGGCAGTGAATGTCTGCTAAGTAGTACAAACAAAAAAGTAGACAATACAAAAAAGGCAGAGTAAATATTTATGTCACTCCATTCTGCTTTTTTGGTGTTTTCCACTTACTGGTTTGAAATGAAAAATGAAATAATATGAAATGAAACTTAATCTGAAGACAGATCAGACAGCTCTGAGTCCGAATCCGGCTGAAGTTCTATGTCTTCTCCATCTGAGTCACAAGGGTTTACTTCACTCAGGATCATTTCCAAGGCCTGCCGAGTCTTCTCTGCATTTTCTTTTCTTGGAGAGGAGGTTCGTACACCACAGAATTCTTGAGGGCACTGAAGTAGTAGGCTATGTGCAGTGAGATTTTATCAACCTCAGAACAAAAGGAATTACCTCTCATTTGAGAGCAAGCTGCATGCAATTAGATGTGCTAATTCATACCTGTTTACACCTGGGCAAGACCCTACATGCCAATGTGAGACATGGTCAATCAAGTTCTCTGCTTTTAGCAGCCCTCCCTCCCCCACACATACAAACAAGCCACCAGCAACCATTCACACACACACACCCCCAACCCCCCTGCAGATTGCTCAGGTAATGACCATATTTACACATGAATTGATGCTAATGATAGCCAAAAGATTAGCCAGTTAGCATCCACTTGGCTAAAGGAGGGTTACAAAACTCTGGGACTTCTAGTGTTAATTGCAAACTGGGTCTGCTGTTTCTCAATATAGTTTTATAAAAACAACTACTGTTAACAAACAACATACCCCCACCCCAAAAAAGGACAGGGCCCAAATGTATAAAACTTCTCAAAAATGCACTTAAGAGTAGTCTTAATCTTTGACTTATGGGTCAAAAATTCTTAGTAAAAAGTAAGATTTGTCTAACAGTAGAAGACTTTTATAAAGAAGCTAAAAGCAACTTTCAGTAAAGTCTAAGACTGATTCTTTAGTGTTTACTGAGGTGACACTTAAGTGTCGTGAACTAAAGACTAAATGTTAACCCAAAGTGGCTGCCCTCGACCTCTGAAATAGCCTGCCCATGTGAAGTCACAGCAGCACAACACTAACTACAATAAAATCATTTAGTAAAATGTTTATATGTATTTTAAAAAATTCTTTGCATTGTGCAATTTTATCACAAATTATTATTGATGCTTTGAAATTGTTTTCTATTGGTATGTCTCCTTGTTTACAGTTGGAGCAATGATGTGAATTTTAGTTCCATCAATGGCTCCAACAACTCCAGGAAAGCCCTTGTTCCCTTTCAAGGGAACTTCGAACTGCGTCTTCTAGGGATCGCTATGGGGAACGCCTCGTCGTGACCCGTGTCTGAAGCATACATTGAAAAAACACCAACAAGTTGGCCGGCGACAGCCCCTGATGTCACTACCGGTGCGACTATAGATAAATAGGTGCCGGGAGAATACGTCATTCTCTTCTTCGTCTTCACTGACCGTTTTGTTTGAAGCGTACAGCGTCTAGGAGTGCATGTTTCTCGCCAGAGGCTTTGCTCTGATACCTGCAGTTCACACGGCTTGCATACTGTGGTGTGTGTGTGTAATGAAGAGCAAGCGTTCAGCTCTCGTGGGAGTTAGATGCGCTCTGCTGCGCTCATGGCATTGGTTGTTTGGGCTAAAAGCATGCACGCAATGTCCTTGAGGGGGCAATTTGCGTGCATTTGTGTGCGTTATCTTTCTGGCCATAGCCCTCCAGCTCAGGTGAGCCTTCCATTTCTTCTTGATCTCCATACAGAGAACAAGTAGAAATGGAAGAGGCTGTTTTTCTTGCGCATCCAACATTTCCAGCATACAAGTATGCAATTTCAAGGTGATGCGCAGAAACGATTTCAGGATGAGGTAGCTGAGTTGCGCCGCCCTGGCAGATATCGGGAAGAAAGTAAGGCCGCCTTCTTGATGCTCCGGTCTCGCCTTCCGAATTTTTCGCTACCCCTGTTGAGATGGTGGTTGAGGCGTTCAGGAAGGTGAAAGTGCACTCAGCGGCCTTCAATCCTTCATGAGCAACCAGGTCTGAGCCCAAACAACATAGGGGTCCTGGTCCGTCTCGGTCTGAGGATCAGAGACTGGCACAAAAGACTAGTGTCGCGGCTCACGCTCCTCCCCCACCCGCGGGTAGGTGTAGGAGGAATCGCGGGTCAAAGGAAGATAGCCAAAGGGAGGTGATCCAGACAAGGCGTCATCACTTTCGTCCGGATCAGAGTGATACTTGAGTATCTACTCACTCCCTTTGGGGGTTTTACATCTGCCCTTATCTTCCACTTCCTAATTCCCCTATAACCACCAGCTCTCCACCTGACCGAGGTTAGGTGGGAACTTCCTGCATTACGGTCTCCTCTTGAGCGGGGCTCTAGCGCAGGAACCAGGGTGGGTGAGTATGATCCATTCTATATATACTTATATATGTATTAAATTGCTGGTGGTTATGTGTGTGAGTTTTCTTTGCAGTGCTCAATCACAGTGTTTACTAAACACTCATCGGCATCATGACCAGCCGGTATGATAGCCCTGATTCCGGCTTCATGCTTCCGGTATCAGGCAGTCAGATCATAGGTTTCTGTGGGAGCCTTCTTGATTATCAGGCCCGGCACGGCACTGCAAGGAATTTCCTGGATGTCCGGCCAGGTCACCCTGTGGGGCTTCCTGGTCGCTTGGATATCCTTTCTTGCTAACGCATCGAGCGGGAAGTGGAGGTGGCAGTTGCAGGAATCTTCTTGTATATGCTGTCTCAGGTGATGCTCCCCTTGCCAGAGGTTTGTAATTTGAGTTGATGACTCTCAAACGTATTGTTTTGGGATGCACCATTCCATCTATGAGCTGCTCTATCAGAGTGCCACGAGAGCCCCCCCCCTTTAGAACAGTATTTAAAATCCATGTTATGCTAAGTGTACACGTGAAGTCTTTGCACACTTTCTGAAATCCACACTGTGGTAAGTTCACACGCTAGTACTCTGCGTTCTTTCTAAAAATCCTATATGGTGAGGGCTTCGCGCGGTTGCTTCATGCCTTTTCTTGAGTTGGTAAAAGCCCCGTTCATCTTGGCACCGCTCCACCTATGTATCCTCAGATACCTATCTAAACAGGGTGTTGCTACTAGGGATCTTTTGAGACAGCTCCTTCAGCAAGCTTAAGCAAGAGCAAGCAGTGGCCCCTGTGTGACAGGCAAGACTTAGTATAAAATGCTAGGCTCTTTGCCGTATCCCTTTAAAGGAATCTTTCTTGATTCCAAGCCTTGAGCTCTACCCCGGGTCGAGGCCCTAACAGGTAAGTTGGGTATGTAGCCTAGGCCTTTGGCCGTAAGGGATAGTGTCACGGACAGCCGTCTAACGTCCCAGGGGCAACTCCCATGGAAATGTTAGAGTTGGTACTTAGTGCTCACTATGATTCTGGCCTGCACTCCCCTCAGCATGGCAGCGTGGGTATACTTTTCCCCATAGCGACCCCTAGAGGACGCAGTTCAAAGTTCCCTTGAAAGGGAACGTCTCAGGTTACGAATGTAACCATGGTTCCCTGAGTAGGGAACGAGACACTGCGTCCTCTAGCTTCCTGCCATGCTTCGGACACAAGCTTCAGACGAAGAAGTGAATGGCGTGTTCTCCCTTCACACACGGGTCACAACGAGGCATTCCCCATAGCGACACCTAGAGGACAGGGAACCATGGTTACATTCGTAACCTGAGACGTTTTTGCAGCATGGTTTGACAGTCATTTGGAAAGTCAATGAACAGCCATATAGCAGTGGTCAAAAGTGATGTCTGGCCTATGAAATTTGATATCTTAACATATGCTTAGAGATTTTGTAAGCATATTGCATAGCTGCATATAGTCAACTGTTTTTTTTTGTGATAATAATGGAACGAAACATGCCAAATCGTGTCGACATAATTTTTGGCCATGCTGTCATACAAAGAAATTATGAACACATGCAAAAACAAGAGAGGACCAATGAAATATTAATAACTAGAGCTGTGAATCTTTGGGTAGACAGCGAATCGATTTGATTCAAGAACGATTTTTTGCAAATTCAGAACTATTACATTAGATTAAATTTGCAAATAAATTCAATTTGATTCGATGAATGATTTCATTCTGCTTTTTTTAAGTGCATTCACAGGATTGTTTAAATGCTTCCCCTAAATTCTTTAAATGCTTAGGGGGCAAATTACACAGCAGTATTTATGATTACAGAACCATAGGTTAGAGGGGAAAAAACACTTTTGTCCATTGTTAGATGCTAGTTTAAGGATGCTATGGCATGACATGGCATATGTAGATCTTTTTTAAAAAAGAGCTTTAAAAGTATTATGTACTGTATAGGCTTACATTTTGTCACACCAGGGGCATATAGCTATAATTTCAGAAGTGACAGAAATGTCAAATACAATAATTTTATGTATCATTTATTTTTTTAATTAATTTTTTTTTTTTTACAAGGAATTCTATTCTTATCTATTACTTTGAATTTGCTATAAGAAATTAAATACCCAGCTGGATAATAATCAATCATTTGCAATCTAAAATTTTTTCCAAATGGCAATTTTAAGATTGATTTATATACTATAAACAATTATGACAATTTTCTGCACAGAATAAGGTAGAAAATATACTTTATAGTTTCTGTACTGTAATAAATGATGTCAATTAGCACTGCATCATTCATAAATTGTATTTATTTATTGTGTTTATTGCCTTAACATTTCAGTTCACTCTGCTTTTTATACAGCTTAGCTGCAGATACAGCCTGGCACGTCTTAAGTTCTATGAGCGCGAGATCACTTCTCTTTCAGTACGAAAACTTCATCTCATTTTCATAAAATAAAATGCTATAGTATTTAACTTTTCCTCTCCATTGGCAAATGATGATTCTGAAAGAAAATGCACCTGATGTCTGTTTGCTATAGCAACGAATGCTACTTTCATGCATCTGATTATCAGATATCCCAGATAGCATGTAGTAATCGGCGGACCTCGGCATCGGCGAGTGTTATCCGGCCCACAGCTCGCTCTCACGCATGTGTTTGTGATGTGGCTGTGAAGCACTGGCCCAATTCCTGTTCACCATAACCGGCCCAAGTTCAGTCAGAGATGGTTACATTAATATAGCAATAATTAACATTAAACTGTTTTAAACTTGACTTAAGACCTTTACAGTATCTTATAATGTTAACTACAAACCCGATTCCAAAAAAGTTGGGACACTGTACAAATTGTGAGTAAAAAGGGAATGGAATAATTTACAAATCTCATAAACTTATATTTTATTCACAATAGAATATAGATAACATATCAAATGTTGAAAGTGAGACATTTTGAAATGTCATGCCAAATATTGGCTCATTTTGGATTTCATGAGAGCTACACATTCCAAAAAAGTTGGGACAGGTAGCAGTAAGAGGCCGGAAAAGTTAAATGTACATATAAGGAACAGCTGGAGGACCAATTTGCAACTTATTAGGTCAATTGGCAACATGATTGGGTATAAAAAGAGCCTCTCAGAGTGGCAGTGTCTCTCAGAAGTCAAGATGGGCAGAGGATCACCAATTCCCCCAACGCTGCAGCCAAAAATAGTGGAGCAATATCAGAAAAGAGTTTCTCAGAGGAAAATTGCAAAGAGTTTGAAGTTATCATTATCTACAGTGCATAATATCATCCAAAGATTCAGGAATCTGGAACAACCTCTGTGCGTAAGGTTAAAGGTTGGAAAACCATACTGGATGCCCCTGATCTTCGGGCCCTTAGACGGCACTGCATCACATACAGGAATGCTACTGTAAAGGAAATCATAGCATGGGCTCAGGAATACTTCCAGAAAACATTGTCAGTGAACACAATCCACCATGCCATTCACCGTTGCCGGCTAAAACTCTATAGGTCAAAAAAGAAGCCATATCTAAACATGATCCAGAAGCGCAGGCATTTTCTCTGGGCCAAGGCTCATTTAAAATGGACTGTGGCAAAGTGGAAAACTGTTCTGTGGTCAGACGAATCAAAATTTGAAGTTCTTTTTGGAAATCTGGGATGCCATGTCATCCGGACTAAAGAGGACAAGGACAACCCAAGTTGTTATCAGCACTCAGTTCAGAAGCCTGCATCTCTGATGGTATGGGGTTGCATGAGTGCGTGTGGCATGGGCAGCTTACACATCTGGAAAGGCACCATCAATGCTGAAAGGTATATCCAAGTTCTAGAACAACATATGCTCCCATCCAGACGTCGTCTCTTTCAGGGAAGACCTTGCATTTTCCAACATGACAATGCCAGACCACATACTGCATCAATTACAACATCATGGCTGCGTAGAAGAAGGATCCGGGTACTGAAATGGCCAGCCTGCAGTCCAGATCTTTCACCCATAGAATACATTTGGTGCATCATAAAGAGGAAGATGTGACAAAGAAGACCTAAGACAGTTGAGCAACTAGAAGCCTGTATTAGACAAGAATGGGACAACAATCCTATTCCTAAACTTGAGCAACTTGTCTCCTCAGTCCCCAGACGTTTGCAGACTGTTATAAAAAGAAAAGGGGATGCCACACAGTGGTAAACATGGCCTTGTCCCAACTTTTTTGAGATGTGTTGATGCCACGAAATTTAAAATCAACTTATTTTTCCCTTAAAATGATACATTTTCTCAGTTTAAACATTGGATATGTCATCTATGTTGTATTCTGAATAAAATATTGAAATTTGAAACTTCCACATCATTGCATTCTGTTTTTATTCACAATTTATACAGTGTCCCAACTTTTTTGGAATCGGGTTTGTACATGTTTAATGTTGTGAATTTGTCAAAAACAAAATATCTGCGATAAAATTTAAAAACAAACAAAAAACTAAATTAAAAGTGCTTTATAGGACAGAACGTTCTATAAATATTTATAACAATAGCAAATCTATATTTATGCAACACAGCAGGTCATTCTTATATACGTTTGCTTGTGTATATTTTGAATGTGCTTCATTGCGCTCTCGGGTGATTCATTCACCTTTAACTCGTGCAGTGTGAGTTTCGTACCTGTGCTCGTGAGTGCTGTCCACCATGTTTGTGCGGGTTGGATGCAAACAAACTAATGGATTATTTACCGAGAGATATGGATGTGTGGATTCATTTTGATAAAACATTTCTGGTAAGTATCATTGAGCATTTATTTTTAGTATTTTACTAGCGCAGGCGCTTATAAGCTCAAAGGAATTTGCAAAAGTTAACCTCAAATGCGAGACTGCAGCGATCACAGCTTACTTGGTTTGTGCGAAACGTAAGTTAAAAATAAATGACCAGTATCTTTTTCATCTTTGATCCAAGTATTGTTGTGTGGGTCTAGAGTGTTTATGCTGCAGAAAACTGACAAGCAACACTACAGTCCGCCAACAAACAAATGAGGAAGAGGAGGATGATGATGGTCCAGCATTTACAAAGAGAAAGGTTTGTTTGTATTTTTAGCTTCCACATACTTATTTTTGTAAATGCAGTTGCAACAAGCAAACGTTGTTTTTCATATATTTCTTAAAGTAGGTGAGAGTGAAGATTTGTTTTAGTGTGTATAAGATGGTTCTTTTCAAACAACCTCAACTAAATACATAAGCTAGTTTCAGTTATATTTATGATGAGAATGTACTGCAGTCATATATGCATCAGTATGTCTGAGATCATCTGCAATAGCTCTATTCTGCTTTTACAGATTCTAAATGTAAGCAGACTGTACATATACAGATGCTCATCTCTGTCAAAACACATGTGACTACAACACAAACACAGCATCACAGTTCTTCACTTTTATTTTGCTACTTTAATTGCTTCTTCACTCAGGATGTACAGACACACAGGAGTAACTGATTATTTCTCTTAACATGCTACACATTTCTCTTAATATTTCTATGTTTTGTAGTAACCAATAGAAGCTGAAGGAATGGCAGACATTACTCAGACACCTGTGAACACTGAGCAGTGCTTTGAGTCCAAGACAGTGAAATCATCTTTATTATACTTCTGAATGAACTAGCAAGGAGCATTAGAGACAATGAGAAAGTAAGTTCAAGTAAAATGTCTGCATTGAACATTTCGATTTCACCATGTTATTTTCTGCAGTAACAGTGGGGAATATTAACTGAAGAGACATAATCAACAGCAAGCTTTGGATCTACTGAATGTGTATTTTTCAAGCATTTTATTGCAGCATTCAATGTTATATTTCTGCACAGCGATGACTGGTGAAAAGTGTTTATTCATTTACTTCAGTGTATAGTTAACCAGAATTCTGTCTTTTACGTTTTACCAAACCTCATACTTTTGTTTTTTTTTTGCAGAACTCAGAAGAAGAGATATTGAAGAATGCTGGTAATCAAACCCAACAAGTTTGTCAGGTATGGACAGTATGAAGAGGAATAAATGATTTTTATTTTTTGGGTGAACTCTCTTTAATTAGCATGTTACACACTAAATATTAATCATGCTGGGCACAACCACTTATTGTGCTAACATTGCAGTTAGTGCTGTAAATAGTCTGTCAAATAACAGGTACATTGCTACAACATACATTTAATGTAGTTCACATTGGCGCATTATGTTAGACCAGGGATCTGCAACCCTGCTCCTGGTGAGCTACCATTCTGCAGACTTCAGTTCCAACCCTGCTCCAACACACCTGTCTGTAATTATCAAGTAGCCCTGAACACCTTGATTAGCTGGTGATTGGGGTTGGAGCTGAAATCTGCAGGACAGTAGCTCTCCAGGAGCAGGGTTGGAGACCCCTGTGTTAGACCTTTACTAAAACTTGCATATTATTTACTCTTTACAGTTGCAGAAATGAAAGCTCCCAAACAAAGATGTCACCAGATTAAGAAGTGGAAAGACATGTTACACCACAGCAACCATAAATCCTGAGTGATTTGAAAATTGGCAACAACCAAGGAAAAGTACTCATTGTTTCACTCAGAAATGATCCATGGTAATAGTTGTAAATTATTAGATAAATAAATAAAAGTACAAAAGGTTTTTAATTTTAAAACTTTGCCATTTACTAATGTGTTGTTCAAAACACTAAGTTTTGTTGTCTCTTTACAATAAGGTATCTTTAGTTTAGTAATTTAGCAAGGGTAATTTAGCTAAATGTTATGTTATATATATATATATATATTTTTTTTTTCTGTATAACTTGATTTTTCTTTTCTTTTTTGCTGTAATTGCATAGTTTTGTTAATAAATTGTTGTGTAAATAAATTTTTCTCATGCCAACTTAATCAAGTGAGTTCTTTACCTTTAAAATGCATTCATCATAATGAGATGTTTATATACTTATAATTACAATGAAAGAAAACATTTTGGCTGCGTATCAATTTTAAATGAAAGATTAGTAAACAGTAAAGTAGATATTAAAAATAAATCCGCGCCACGTCTGGTGCGCTGTGCACTTTAGTGTCGGGCCGATTCCGACTTGAATGCGGCAATGTCGGCTCGCTGACGGCCGCCGCATCTGGCCCGATTCACTCGGGCAGTGAGTCGGGCCGAGTGGTAAGTCTCCGGCAGGTAAGAATCTAACCGGAACTGGCACGTATGTATTTTGCTATCTGGGAAACATTGCGCTCTTATTTCAAGGTTGTTGTTAATGCTGTGGTTATTTTAACAGTTTCCTTCGTACATTTGGTTCAACAACATTGTTCAAACACATTCATCATTCAATGGCATGAACACTGTTCAAGGTCTCCATTAATTTGTGCTTTTAGTAATTTAATGTGTATATATTTTGAAAGCATTGAATCGCTATAGAAATGGTGATTCATTTAATTTTTAAAATTTTAAATCAATTACTGTTTGAAATCGGATTCATGATTCAAAAATCCATGTATCAAGATCGATGCATATGCATTATTGGGATTTGTAACCAATGCATCGAGAAAATGAGTGAAACGTTACACCCATATAAATTACTGATCATGTTGTAGTCAATGTTTCCAATTTAGTGATTTTGTTACTAGATTTAGTGACTTCTCAACCCTGTTGAGACTTTTTTTTTTTAAAAGCCTAGCACCAAAATCAGTTTCTTGGACAAACCTTATCTAGATTCCAAGACTCTCCCGCTGATCTATATTTATATGGATCAGTGAACTTACCATTATGATTTAATCTAGCAACATTTAGAAACTGTTTTAGCTACTTTCAACTGAAAGCAGTTGGCACTGGTTAGTGTGTTTTCCCTCATATTTTGATGGTTTAAGGGAAATGTAGGATCATAAAAAAAAACCTCCACATCATTTTTTGCCACTGTTGTGTTTGGTGGGGTTAGTGCCACAATATTTAAGACCCTGCTTACTGTGTAATCACCGGTGCATTGCTGCATTTTTTCAATTTTCCAGGCAAAAAAATTAATTACTGCTTTCATTTCTGCAGTTAGAGCATTAATTTGAAGAGTGGAAGAAGTTACAAAATTTCTTGGTCAGTTACGAAAAGAACTGTGTGTGTCCCCTTCTCTTTGCTGCCATCTTGTTACTCCTAACTAGGTTAGGAGACATCTCCAGCTCTCTTAAATAATTTAGGAGCTGAGACCTAGTCTTAAATCACTCTTATTCTTAAGTCTAGGAATAAGAGTAAAATTGTCATTCTTAGAATTCTGACACACTTAAGACCAAACTTTTACTATGGTTTTATACATATGGCCCAAGATGACATTACAAATGACACGAGGACCTAAATAAAGTACAAAGGAAGAAGAAAAAAAAAAATCACAAGAAAAGTGGGACAGAAATCAGCATAAAGATCATAATGTTAAAATCTGTTATTTTTAAAATGTTCTGCTATAATGTAAATGTTGGAGGAAGGGAACCTAGACCTTGGAAAAATTATTAAGAGTCTTGGTTTCATTAAACTGTATTTTTTTCAAAGTTTATGACAGAGGCCATCTCAGCAAGCCATCTCTGAAAACAAGAGTCCCTTTCCAGTCCCTTAATACAACTCTCTTGGCCAAAACCATGCTCAGCATTTATGCCAGCTGCAAATAAGGCAGAGCAAAGATTACAAATTCCATTTCAGGAGCTTCTCAGCCTGGAACAAATATTTCAGTTTCTTTCTTAACAAATATATGCTTTTTTGTTTACTTGGTATTCACTCTCACATGAACTTCTGAACCATATTGTAGAAGGATAAGCAATAAAATGAAAACTAATTTTTTATTCTTCTGGCTCCACACTGCACAGATATCGCTGGAAATAAAGTTCCGCCAACTAAGCAAGCCAGAGGCGACAGCGGCAAGGAACCAAAACACCATTGGTGACAGAATGGAGAATTTTTTTTGTTTTGTTTTTTTGAATTGTCATTGTAGTAAACAGTGGTCAAGATGGCAAAACTCCCTTCCACACATTATGTGGAAAGTTATATTTTGATGTGATCAGGTTCTGTGGACAACAAATGATGCCTTTTGCCTTAAGATTACAATATTAACATACAGTTACCCCCACTAGGGAACTGCTTTGTTCTCCGTTACTCAAATTGTGAATGATCATAAATCCCCCTTACAGGAGAAACTAGTTTTGCCAAGTGGCCAAAGCCACCAGTGGTGGAAACGCAGCTCCATTCTTTGCGAAAGATGGATAAAAGGGCGCACAGGAAACAAAATCCTCGAAAAATGATAAACGACCCACCAAATGCTGGCTGAATCACATAGATGCTGATTCGCATGGGACTAACATTATCACAGGACCTGTGTTCAGCAAAATATGGTAGGGCATTTGCGGGGGAATTTTTACTTTACAAATTACGGACATGGCTGATTTGCACAGGATTAAGATCACAGACAACCTCCGCAATTATTTTAAATGCCTGGAGATCACCAGGTAATACTAATCCCATGCGAATAGGGTTTAAAAAGTACTTGTTTAAAAAACTACTCGAGTAAGAGTAAAAGAGTAGGCTATTTAAAAGTACTCATAAGTATTGAGTATTGAGTATTCTGCTGTGGTTTCTACCCCATTACAATAAACGCTGCACACTGCAATTTAACACAACTGAATGGACCAAAAAGTGTTGAACTTGAAAATTGTTTTTGTGCGAGTGCACTTGCTAAATGAAGGCGGATTGTATAAAATGGATCAAACAAATAACGTTTATTAATGAGCTGCAGTTTTATTACATCACACACTGACACAGATGCAGTACTTTATTAACGCCACGGGTCATCATATAGTGCATTATTTCCAAGCATTTTACAGTGTTTCCAACACACTTTTTCACAGCGCGCATCACATGCTCAAACTCATCAAAAGTCTACAAGTTCAACAAGCAACAACGACTTATCCAAGTGACTGCTGCAGAACGCACACAAGGGAGAGACGTGGCAGTGCAGATAGCATTTCTCATGTACTTAAGTGATTCGGAATTTACCATATTATGAACGCGGCACTTGCAGGAGTTATTAACATTGTACGCAATACCCGCAACCTTACACCAAATTTCAGGCCTTGTACATAGACAAGCATATATACAGGTCATTAACAGGTCATATTAACAGGTTAGAGGAAGATGCTGATAACTCGACTGAATTGATGCTTAAAAAATACACTTAAGAGCAGTTGGCGGTTAAAGTCTTCTTGGCACAGTTTGATATGACGAAAGTCATGAGACTGATTACTCTCTTTCACAAATGGAGGAAAATAGCAGAGTAAAAGTACCGATACTTAAAATGTACTCAAGTAAAAATACACAATTTTTAAACTACTCAAAAAAGTACAACTACTGATAAAAAACTACTTAATTACTATAACATAAGTATTTGTAATTCGTTACTACACACACAAATTTACAGAAATGTTCTGTTCGTCCTTCTAGTAAGAACATGACCAACTTCATCAATGTCGTCTAGGGATGGGAAATGTGAGTTTGCAAGTGGCCAATAAGGCCAATCCTGGCCTGGAAGTGTCTCTGACAAATGGGGCAGATCAAGTGAGCTGGGGTGCTCGCTGTCATTTGATTGCTGCTTACTCTAGCATTGCATAATGCTCTTTTTTTCTTTGCAGTCTCACTGTGCATCTGCTCTGAGACCATTGCCCCATTTAATACAGTAAGGTGCCAGACTGAGCAATCCGGTGTGAGGTCTTCCCAAGTGGAGGGTTTTAGAGTGTCTTTAAATCTCTTTTTCTGTCCGCCTTGTGAGCGTGCACCTCTTTTCAGCTGTCCATACAGGATGTGTTTTGGTAAATATTCATTTGGCGTTCTCACAGTGTGATCAGCCCAGTGGAGCTGAGATTTTTGGAACAGTGTGAAGAGACTGGGCATTCTTGTCCTTTCAAGTATTTCTGTGTTGGGGACTTTATCATGCCACTTCACTTTTAACAGTTTACGCAGACAGCAGAGATTGATTGTATACTGTCCAAGTTTCAGAGGCATAGAGGAGGGCAGACAGGACTACTGCTCTGTAGAGCTTCAGCTTGGTGGTGAGGTTGATCCCTTTATGCTCCCACACTGATGAACTAAGTCATCATTGACAGTGACCTGTGAAAGCCTGTTGATCGCTTTTTCATAGATGTGGGATGAGTTGAGGACTGCATCAAAATGGTTCACCCACCGCTCGAGTATCTGTGATTTCTCTGTAAGCTGTGTTGTTCCATCAGCAGTGAGAACTGGGGATGCGCTGACAGGTTGGGGTCCGTAAACGTCCTTGATAGAATCGTAGAAGCATTCTTTGTTGTTTGTATCAGCATAGGCCTAGATTTCGCAGGCTTCTGGGTCAGCCAATCATCTTGCATTTTCCGGAGTTTGTGTTGAAGCACGCTGCAAATGCTGTTAAAGGCTGCCTTGTTTGTTGGAGACTTATTACTAAGGTAAATCTTATGTTTTTCTTTCAACAATGATTTAATTTCCTCATTGTAATCTTTGTCTTGGTGCTTCCACTTACAACGAACAAGTAGTCCATAGGCGGAGGAGTAGACTGTGTCGCGGAATGTAGCCCAACTGTCCTTGATGTTGTCAGTAATCTGGAGGTGGACAGCTATGTTCTTCAGTTTATCTGTCAGCTGTTGCTTGACCTCTGACTTCTTTAGCTTTGAAATGTTCAGCCACTTTGGTGCAGTCTTCCCTTGTAGGCATCTTTTTTGTAGAGTGATCTTAAGTTCATCTTGCTGATAATAAGTCTATGGTCAGTCCAACAGTCAGCTCCACACATGGATTTTGTCACCCTTACATCCTGTCTGTCCCCCCTCCTGATGATAACAATGTCAATAAGATGCCAGTGCTTAGAGCGTGGATGCATCCATGATGTTTTATTTTGAGTAGGGAGGCGAAAAATTGTAGTTATGATGAGCAGCCCATGTTTAGTGCAGAACTGTAGTAAGAGAAGACCACTGGAGTTGCACTTCCCTATGCCATGTCTACCTATAGCTCCATTCCAGGTGTTAAAGTCTGTGCCAACCCGTGCATTGAAATCACCAAGGATGAGGATCTTTTCAGATTGTGAGGTTGATGAGACAAGTCTGTGTAGATCTTTATAGAACTTCTCCTTGACATCATCTGGGTTGGTCAGAGTGGGAGCATATGTACTGATCACAGTGGCTTGTTTCTTTCTAGGCAGTAAGAATTTCAGTGTTATGAGCCGGTCATTTACTCCCAGTGGGAGACTGGATAGATTCTTAACTTGACCATTCCTGATGGCAAACCCAACTCCAGCTTCGCGCCAGTCGTTTTGGCTCTACTGTTCCAGAAAAATGTATGTACTGTTCCATGAACATGCTCCAGTTTGAATCAATTGTCCTTTCTCTGCCAGGCGAATTTCACTAAGTGCGGAAATGTCTATGTTGTATTGAGCCAGCTCTCTACCCACTAGAGCTGTTCTTCTTTCTGGTCTATCCAGTTGAGCATTGTCCAGTAGAGTGCACACATTCCATACGCCGAAGGTGAGAGAAGACACCTTAATTTCCTTTCTCACCTGAGTCCAGTGGCAAGACAAGAGTCGAGACAAACTGGGGGAGGGACAGGGTGCAGTGGATGACCATCAGCATTGCTACGTGTTTGCTGAGCTCTTTGTAGCACTCCACAGTGCATTTGGATTTGCCTTTGTGCCCGGTGAAACCAATTGAGTGGTAACGTTCATACAGTTAGCCAGATCCAGTCTTCCCGTGCTTGGGTAGACAAATCCCAACTCACTCAACAGCTTTGAAAAGCCAACTGGTGAGATTCGCATGTAACAGGTTGTACTGGCTTACATGGTTACCAGTAGTATGGAAAAAGGATCCCCTGACCCAACACAGAAATGTATATACTTAATGTGTTTGATACAACAATGTATGCAACCTTACATATTAAGGTATTTACTGCATATATGAATGCAGGGATCAATGCATATATGAATGCAGAGATCAATGCTCAGCATTACCCATTGGTGTTTGGTCTTGGTTAATCTGAAATTGGTTATGCATAGGAATATTGCATAGGAAAAACATTAAAGACATTGTTCTAAACGTGGATTTTAAGCTATGCAAATAGACCTCAAGCCAGAGAGAAGCCATACCATGGCCACCTCCAACAACTTTGGCCAATCAAAATGCTGGATCTGAAATGCGCCAACTTGAAAATCCCTTCTTCTCAGGGAAAGATTAAAAGTTTCTCTTCAAGACAAAGAAGTGGTTCTAAGTGGTTTGGTCTACTGATAAGCATGCTAAGCTAAGTTTCTAAGGAGAAAACAAGGAAGTTCTGCAAATAGTAAGTTTGGAAACTGCCACAGCAACAACGATAACAACCTTAGTGCCCCCCATCTTCTAGAACAACTTCAGAAACCTTCACTTCAGCGATCATCTGCTTGTGAGTTCCAAGCTGCCAGGATCTTCTCCAGCAACTTCAGAATCGTCTTGTCAGTGATACTTCCTCCTGCACGTTCCAGGTAGTCCGGATCTTCTGTACAGACCTCAGAACATTATCTTTAGTGATCCACTGTTTGCGACTTACAAACTGTTAGGATCTTCTCCAGCAATGATCAATGATCCTTTTTCCTATGCATTCCAGAGGCCTGTTCTTCGTACGTCGCTAACTCAGTTAGCTGGATTTGATTGTTGATGATTTGGCATGATCGTGGATTGGCTGGTTCTTCGAAGCTCATCCTGGAGGTGCTGTCATAGTAAAAGGTCTTTAAAGAGTGTTACAAGCTCTTGGTGCATAAGGAAAATCTGTAAAGTTGCAAAGACTAAAAAAAGACTGGATTGCCGGATCGGCTTTCACTGTGGACAAAGCGGAGTCCAACCCGGGGTCATCACATGTGGTTACCACAAGCCCGCCGGCTGTTCCTCACTCAAGCCCGCCGTGTGTGACCGTGTGTTTCATTGTAAAAGTGAAATTACTTTGTTTTGCCTTCCAAAAGAGGACACAACTAGAAATTAATGGTTAAGTTGTATTTACAACACTGTTCCAGAACAGTTCAACCCAAATATTCAGATGTGTGCTGCGCATTTTATGGAGGACTGTTTCCTGAACCTCTGCAGAGTAGCCTACAATGCATCTGTGCTCAAACGCTATTTCTATAAAGTGGGGCAGTTCCAACTTTGCAAGTACAGTCTGGCACTTCTGACTCACAGCCTGTAAGTAAGTTTTTTATATTTAAAGAATTTGCCACTGATGATTCAAATGCAAGTTTTAAGCAGTGTAGAGTAGTGCTTGTTGTTTGTCGTTTCTCTGATCACAAATGCAGACATGGTTATATCTTTACGCGGCGCGATATACTGTGTTTTTACGCGTTGCGTTGCATAAGTCATGATAATCAGTAATTATGTCCCCACTGTATGCAAACAAATGCCTCGTTTGTAATGGGTTTTATTGGTTTTGTCTCGCCGTGCCGGGAGATGGCATCACAGTATGGTAAGGGGCGTAACATTTCCGTCACACACTTGAGGTATTCGGCCAATCACAATGCACTGGATAGCTGGCCAATCAGCGTACACCTCGCTTTTCAGAATGATGAGCTTTGTAAAAATCAATGCGTTTCAGAAAGGCGGGGCATAGAGGAGCAAAAACAATGTACGTTATGTGGAAAATAATGTGTTTTTTGAACCTTAAACTGCATAAACACATTGCTAAAAAGAACATTATGTTGTGTATTTGGTATAATGCAATGACATATGACCCTTAAACCTGCATGGGAGCAGGCTTTTTTCATGTAAACAGAATTAGATCGCATTTTTGTAAGCAGAACTAATACTTAAAATCTGTCTCAGTCACTGCTACTTAATTAGAAGGGTTTTTCATGTAAACAGAATTAGATCGCATTTTTGTAAGCAGAACTAATACTTAAAATCTGTCTCAGTCACTGCTACTTAATAAGAAGGGTACCCCTGCTGATCCAGAAACAGTAATTTACAATAATAATAATAATTTAAAAATTAATACAAAAAATATTATAATGTAGTGTAGTCATCATCTATGACACTATAGACACAGCCAGGTTTACTCATTGAAAAATTTATTTGTAATGAAATACTTTGTAATTGTATTGGAGTCTTACACACATAAAACTGTAATGTGTGTATATAGTAAAATACAGTTAATATAAGCTGTGCATTAACTTGAGTGGTGACAGATATTATGGGAGTGGCTTGATGGAACGCAGAAGGTGCAGATAACATGATCTTGAGCCTTAAGAAACTTTAATTAATGGTGTCACGTAACAAATCTGCTTCAAAGATAAAATTAAAGGAATTGCTAATTACAACACTGAAATAAAAATGTAAAGCCTGTACAAATGCTAGAAATCATGAATATAAATAACTAGGAATCATGTAAAAAAAATACATACATGACAAGAGACAATAGCCGCGTTTCCACTGTCGGGCTAAAAGCAGGTGAGCTAGTGCGTGCCAGGACCAGTCGCGTTTCCACTGTCACTTCCGGGGCTTGATCGTGCCTCGTCGGGGCTGCCTCGGGGCCAACGGCCCGGGTTTTTTGGCCTGACAAAAACCTTGGGCCAAAGCGGGCCTGCTGAGGCTAGAGGAGTGGTTATGAACAAAGGCGGAGTTTCTCTGCGTCTGCAGAGCGTCAGCAGCGCGGATCATTTCATAAAGCTACAGCTATAACACCAGCATTAAACACTTTTTTAAATAAGTTGGGCTCAAAACTCACTTTCAGTCAGCAGAAAATGTTTGAAATAACTTGATCCGATGTGCATTATAATCACCAAATGAGGCAGAAATATTTATAACGATGCAAAAGACTCCATGCTAGCCATTAACGTTACCATAGTAAACATGATAAATGCGACCACTTAAAGAAATCAGACGTCAGCTTCTTATTCACAATCGTGTATTTATTTAGTAACATATTTTATCTGTCACAAGTCTCGTCTCGAGAGTTAGCTCCGCATAGCCTATGTCATAGAAATATAACAATGTTTTTTGTTCGGGAGCTTTTATAAAATGTTTTAATTATCTTTCTTTCTAAATATGTGATATATAGGCTACTGTGACTACAAATGGCCTAAACAGAAATAGACTTGACTGAATAGCAGGCTATGTTCATAACGCTTTACTTCTGTGTGACTCATTTTCAATCCTGATAAATGTATTCATTATGATCAATGTATCACTTATTATAGTAAAACATCGATGCTTTTGGATTTAAATCTTTAACAAAGCATGCAAATAAACGGCTGCTTTTATCATGTTCGTTTTGTGATCGCGCTAGTTCCCGTGACTTATTTCTGATTAGTTTTCTGATAACTTATCTTTGTTGGTAAAATTATGGGGTTACGTGACGTTGTTCCTGGGAGGCATGTATGGGCGGGTTTTAGTGAAGCGCATCGGAGCTTCTGGCCCAACTGTGGAAACGCAGTGCTATTTTGGCCTGGTGCTATTAGCCCCTCTCGGCCCGTTTAAAGCACTGGCTCGCACTGACCTGACAGTGGAAAACTTACTACTTATAGCAAAAAATCAGGGTCACATGACACAAACCAACCAATGGGAAACAAGGCACATGACTAAAGTAACCAATGAGCAAACAGAACTGATAATCACATGACAAGACAATAACCAATGAGGAACTAGACAGGAACCATGACTATGACAAAATAAAAGACATGAAGAGCAATGAACATGAAACACAAACAAAACCCAAACCCCACGTTACACTGTGGCACTTGTAGAATATTTTTATAAATCTTGAATCAATATAATACATGGAATTATGCCTATTCAAAAGAGAAAACTATTCTACTATTATCTACTATTATTAATTTGACTGTGAGTAGTAACTGTGTGTTAAGGACTGCAGTGAACCTAGAACAGAGTGAACTATTTAAAGCTTGAAGAACACTCATATATGGAAGGAATCTTTTCAGGACTTAAAAATGCGGACATGACAGCTATTGATCATCCTTCAAAAACTCATATATGGTAAAAGATACCTCTCCAAAAATACAACGGTGCATATATGGAATGCTGTGAACAACTCCTGAAAGTATATGTGTTTGAGACGAGACTCTGGAGTGGTGTTTGCAAACATTAATCTGCCTTTTGTTAACTTGTTAATAAAGGTCTATCTGGCTTCAAAACCTCTTCAGAACAATTTATTTTGATCAAGAAAAAATTCTGCAACACACTAACCTCACTGAACACATCAGTGGCCAAAAGTGATGTGTGTAGGTTTTTTTTTAATCTCACATTTCACTTAAACCATCAAAATAAGAGGGAAAAAACACTCACCATTGTTGATAGCTCCTTTCATTTGAAAGTAGCTAAAACATTCGCTAAATGTTGATAGATTACACCATAATGGTGAGTTCACTGATCTCCATAAATATAAATATAGATCAGTGGGAGAGTCTTGATAAGGTTTGTCCAAGAAATTGATTTTGTTGCTAGGCTTCTGAAACATGTCTCAAAAGGGGTGAGGAAGTTACTAAATCTAGTAACAAAATCACTAATTTGACATTGACTACAACATAATCAGTTTTTAGTATTTTGTTAGTCCTCTCTTGTTTTTGCATGTGTTCATAATTTCATTGTATGACAGCATGGCCAAAAATGATGACTGCACATTTTGGCATGTTTAATCACATCATTATTACAAACAAAACAATTGACTCTAAGCAACTATGCAATATGTTTACAAAATTTTTAACACTTTTTTTTTTTAAATTAAGGGTGAAGATGTAAAATTTCCTAGGCTGGACATTACTTTTGGCCACTATTTTATGGAAGTTCATTGGGTCTCATTCACTATTAATTGTGTAGATAATTCGTATTTATACGAACATTCGAACTTCTCATGAAAACTTTCCGCCTAATTCACAACACGTTCGTAAGCAAGTGCATTTGTTCTTAACCTCCTCCTAATGTTAGTGAATGAGGAATATTCTAAATGAGATGCCGCATGCACAAGTTCAGTCATTTGCATAAAACATGCCCAGACCATCTCCATAAAAGGTTTTTTTTTTCCACACATGCTTTCCACTGTGTTTCACTGAAACCTGGCTGATTGAAGCCATTCTGGACAACGCGCTCCATCTGCCGGGCTACCAGCTGTTCAGAGCGGATCGCATCGCAGAGTTAACAGGGAAAACGAGAGGTGGTGGATTGTGTTTCTACATCAACGAAAGTTGGTGTTCAGATGTAATAATGCTGAAAAAGGTATGCTGTCCTAACTTAGAAGCACTCTTCATAAACTGTAAACCTTTTTACTCGCTGCTGGAGTTTTCCTCTTTCATTCTTGTGAATGTGTACGTGTCTCCGGACGCGTGCGTGAGCGCCGCGATGCAACAGCTGGCCGAACAAATAACTGAAATGGAGCAAAGGTACCCAGACTCTATTTTAATCATTCTTGGAGATTTTAACAAATCTCTCCCGTGAACTGCCAAAATACAAGCAGCACATTATGTGTCCCACCAGAGACAGCAATACATTGGATCACTGTTACACGGCAATAAAGGATGCATATCACTCTGTCCCACAGGCAGCTTTGGGGCTCTCTGATCACTGTTTGGTTCATCTTATACCGACCTACAGGAAGAAACTGAAATCAGCTAAACCTGTTTTAAGGACTGTTAAAAGATGGACTAATGAAGCATTAGTTTCATATCTTTTCTGTGAAGATATGTGCATTCCTACCAGGACATTCTTATCATTTAGTAATGATAAACCGTGGTTTACTGGGAAACTCAAAAAGCTTTGTCACGCCAAAGAGGATGCTTACAGAAGTGGGGATACAATCTTGTATAACCAGGCCTGGAACAGACTAACAAAGGAGATCAGAGTGACTAAAAAAACAACTCGGAAATGCTGAGAAAAGAGCTGTCAGCAAACGATCCAGTGTCTGTATGGACTGGTCTGAGGAACATCACCATGTACAAGACACAGCTCCCACAGTCTGTGGAGAATCAACAACTGGCTGATGATCTGAATGTGTTTTACTGCAGATTTTAAAAGGATAGTCTACCAACCCCCATCTGCTCTGATCTGCATTTCACACATTCACTTACCACCCCTGCAACTCCCCTCCCTCCCTCCCCCACCATTTAACCTGTGCTTAAGGTCTGTGTAGAGGACGTGAACCGGGTCTTCAGGAAGCAGAAATCTAGAAAAGCTTCAGGCCCAGATGGTGTTTCACCTGCCTGTTTAAAAGTCTGTGCTGACCAACTGGCCCCCATCTTCACACAGATGTTCAACAGATCATTAGAGTTGTGTGAAGTTCCCTGCTGTTTCAAACGCTCCACCATCATTCCAGTCCCAAAAAAACCTCCAAATCACTTGACTTAAAGACTACACACCTGTCGCTCTCACGTCTATGGTCATGAAGTCACTTGAGAGACTGGTCCTGGCCTACCTGAAGGACATCACTGGACACTTGCTGGATCCTCTCCAGTTTGCCTACAGAGCAAACAGGTCTGTGGATGATGCAGTCAACATGGGATTTCAGTTTGGCCTTTAATACCATCATGCCTGACCTTCTCTCAGAAAAATTCACACAGCTCTCCATGCCCACCTCCATCTGTCAGTAGATCACAGCTTCCTGACAGATGGGCAGCAGCTAGTGAGGCTGGGCAAACTCACATCCAGGACTATCACCATCAGCACTGGCGCCCCCCCAGGGATGTGTTCTCTCCCCACTGCTTTTCTCTCTCTACAGGAATGACTGCACTTCAAAGGACCCCTCTGTCAAGCTCCTGAAGTTCGCAGACGACACTACAGTCATTAAGGACGGAGACGAGTCCGCTTACAGACAGGAGGTTGAGCAGCTGGCTGTCTGGTGCAGTCTTAACAACCTGGAGCTAAACACTCTCAAAACAGTGGAGATGATCGTGGACTTCAGGAGAAACCCCCCTGCACTCCCCCCACTCACCATCATGGACAGCACTGTGGCTGCAGTGGAGTCATTCAAGTTCCTGGGCACCACCATCTCTCAGGACCTGAAGTGGGACACTCATGTAGACTCCATTGCAAAAAAGGCCCAGCAGAGGTTGTACTTCCTTTGCCAGCTGAGGAAATTCAACCTGCCACAGGAGCTGCTGAAACAGTTCTACTCTGCCATCATCGAGCCTGTCCTGTGTTCATCCATAACTGTCTGGTTTGGTTCAGCGACCAAATCAGACATCAAGAGACTACAACGGACAGTCAGGACTGCTGCTGAAAGGATCATTGGTGCCCCTCTGCCCAGCCTCCAAGATCTTTACATCTCCAGAGTGAGGAAAAGGGCTAAAAAAAATCACCTTGGACCCCTCACACCCAGCCCACTCTCTCTTCGAACTGTTGCCTTTTGGTCGGCACTACAGAGCACTGACCACCAAAACAGCCAGGCACAAAAACAGTTTTTTTCCACAGGCTTTATTCAACCTGAACAATTAATCTTCATAATTATACAACGTCCATCACAACTATCATAGTTATCTGACATATTTATATTAAACTGCACACTTTGTGAGTAATATATCTGCACACTAATAACATACCTGTACATTTATCTAAACAATTAAATTTTTTCCTATACTTCTATTTCTGTATATATAGTACATTATTTAATGTTTTGTTTTTATTTTTTTGTATTAGTGTTATATTACATCCCTACTGTGTAATTCCTTTGTATGTCTGCACTATGTTGTACTATCTTCTACACTGGAAGCTCCTGTCGTCAAGTCAAATTCCTTGTGTGTGTACACATACTTGGTAATAAAGCTCTTCTGATTCTTACAGCCTTATGTCACTCACGTTAAAGATACTCCACACAAACCCATGTCACGTGCTTTCACCAGCTCTTTGAGGAATGCCAAGTGTGCAGTCCTCAAAATCATTTCATACACCATAAAACACCTTTTATACAGACCCAGTATACAGAACTCTCATTAGCCGGCTCTCCTGCACATGCGCTGTTAATCAAGAAACCTCGCAGCTGGAGCTATAGTCTAATGCACCTTTTCTTACTCTTTAACTGTATATGATTAAATACTTAAGAATAAATATACATTTTATCTATATAATAATTTTTGTATATTATATAACTATTATACTAAGATGAAACATACTAACTATATATCTATTGTGGCGGGAGGAACAAATGACAGACAGAGTGGGGGTGGCGTCAGGCATCGGAGAGGCTTTTATTAACAGAAAATGAACCAAAAACGGGGAAATAATTGTCCAAAAGGGGAGGTGTGTCCAAAATAAACAGGGAATCTAGTGTCCTCGTCGTGCTGCGGGGGTCGTGTAGGTGGGGCAATGTTCAGGAAGGAAGGTTCCAGGTAAGGGGCAGAGTCCAGCGGCCACACGCACTCCCCTCTTCGGTCCGGGGCGCGAGGGGCGGCGGCTTCTTCCAGCGGCTGCATCCTTATCGCTGGCCGTGGCACTTGAAGGGGATAGACGGCCCGGCATCCTGGCCCAACAGCCGTGTAACGGGTGCGGTTCTCATCCGGACCGCGGGTCCGGCAGCTCACGTCTCTGGCGGCGCGGGAGTCCCTCAACGCACCCTTCCTGGACCCACTAGGACACCAGTGTGCATGCACGGGCAAGAGACCAGTCTCCCGAGGAGAGGCGTGTTGGGCTTTTTAAACAGCGGCAGTGATGAGGCTCCATTTACATCAGGTGTGCCCCATCACACGCCGCCAGCCCTGGCTCGTCCAGCTCCCCTCCTCTCTCACACACCCACTCCTGTCGGGAGCCTGGTTAAGGCCGGCGATTTAGGACGGGGTGCCGATGATAATTAGGGGGGAGGCAGCTGACTCGTCACACTAACTCATATATATATATATAGATATATAGATCGATAGATAGACATTTAGTTGTTTAGTAGACACTTTTATCCGAAGCGACTTTCAAATGAGGACAATAGAAGCAAACAAAATCAACAAAAAAGCAAAAATATGCAAGTGCTATGACAAATCTCGGTTAGCATAATGCAGTACATGTACCATGTTTTTTTTTGTGGTTTTTTTTTATAAAGGAAAGAAGTAGATAGAACAGAAAAAGCATACATATATACACTGTATACACACACACATATTAATATATATATATATATATATATATATATGTATATATATATATATATATATATATATATATATATATATATATATATATATATATACACATACATATGGTGGAGTGGGGGGAAACACCCCCCTACTGTTTTTCCCAAAATAACCACCAGATAAAATAAAGATACATTTTTATTGCAAATATAGACTACGTTGACAAGAGTGAATTATAAGTATTCACTATGAAGCTTACACTGGTGATGTACCTGACAGAAAATGGATTTCATAGTAAATTATCTAATTTTCAGCAGTAAGAAAAAAAACTGTTTTAAAGCTTGTTTTGTAGAACATCACAGTTCTATATGATATGGGAACAGTAAGGTCTGTAGATAGGGAGTATGTGCCCCACAGGGGGTAATGTGGTATTACTGTAGTTTTATTCTGATCTGAACTTCAAATCCTTTGTTTTTCCATCAAATGTATTCTAACTAGTTGGTTGAATACAAATATTTGGATTTTATATTTAAAAATTACCTCAAGTTAGCATCAGGTAACTAGTTAGCTAACCAGTTAGCATCAGCTAACAACATGTTTCAAATAGATTAAATAATTATGAATTACAAAATTATAAGATTATATTCTTTTTAATTTTAAGATATAACTCCCTGTACTCTGATTTTGCTGTAAATGTTTAAAGCAAATTGCTTTGTCATAGGTTTTACAATAGGTGGGGTAAAACACCCCTTGGTACAATTTTTTGTTAAAAAAGAATAATAACATGAAAACTCTGGACATTTTTCATGCTTTGTTTATAATTTATGTAATTGTCACTAAAATTATAACTTTTCTGAGCACATTTAACTGGTGGTGTAATGATGCACTCATTTTCTCGATGCATTTATTACAAACCCTGACAATGCATATGCATCGATTTTGGAACATGGATTTTTTTTATCATGAATCATCGGTTTCAGATAGTAATCGATTTAAAATGCTGATTGCGATGCTTTCAAAAATAAATACACATTAAATTACTACAAGCACAAATTAATGGAGACCTTGAACAGTGTTTCTTGCCTCACATCTCTCCTTCACGAGCTCCACTATTTACCGCCTGTCACATGATTGCACTCGCACTCCGTTTTCTCACTGACACATTTTTTGAGCAGTTGATGTTTGATCTCTCCTTAGTACTCTTGGCCAGTAATGCTAAAGTGAAGCAGTTTTAGTTTTCTGTAGTTACCTTTCGATTCAGTCACTCTACATTGCTATGGGAATTACCCTTTCCTCCAAATACTATTGAAGCCTTATTGAATCACGCCAGTGAAACTGGCCAATGGCATTCAAGCACGCAAAATATAAGGGGCTCCCCCGTCATCCATTCAGAATCATTTTCTTCAGCCAACCTTCTACGAGAAGCAAGAAGCCTATCAACAAGGCTACTCACCGTGATCTACACGCTGCAGCGGACACACCTTCTCTTCCCCTGCTGTGTTCCGGTGAGCTTCGAAAATTAGGATGACTTGCGATTGCCTCTCCTGCGCAGAGCAAATCGAACTCTCTGATGGCCACAAGTCGTGCGTCTTCTGCCTGGGTCGCACCCACGCAGAAGCGGTGCTTGGGGGGTCGGACTGCCCCCACTGTGGAGATATGAGCCTCTGGACTCTCAAGGTCCATGTGGCCATTGTCCAAGGCGATGAACTCGCCCAACCAGCTCTGCCGCGCTCTTGCTCTGCTGCCTCTTTCGAGCCAAGGAGGAAAGTGCTTCTGATGTGGATCTGCCAGGGTCAGGTGACAAGCCCGCGCCGGCTCAGTGCCCACGCACTCCTCACCCCCCTGCTGCAGGTCCCCTTCCAGTGTGCTTAATGACCACTGTTCTCTGCTCCTCCCCATCGCTCAAGATGTGGTGTCCTTCGGTGCCACGGAGGGCGCTGAAGAGAAGGATGATGCCATTTCGGTGGCAGCTTCTGCGAGAGAGGAGTGGTCTAACAGCCTGCTGGATTACACTGCGCCCCACGGCAGCATCGCAGGGTACCTCCATCATAGAGATGTCGAGCTCCTTAGTGTCCTGAGATTTTTGTTGGGCACTTTTAACCTTATTCAGTCAGTAGTGGGCTCTACTCACGTACAAGGCCATACACTGGAATTGGTTTTGTCTCAGGGTATTCCAGTGTGTGAGCTGGGTGTAGAAAAAATTGGGCTCTAAGATCATTATTTTATTACTTTTAATATGATTTTCTCTATGATCACTTGAAGCAGTGATTCAGCAGGTCATTGTGTCAGGCCCATTAATGCTTTGACAGCTGCTGAGTTTTCAGAGGCATTTAAGTCCCATACACATTTGTGTGTCACAGAATTGTCCCCATCATGCCAAGATTTTGATATGTTGGTTGATAGTTTTAATTCTGAGTGTAGTGGTATTCTGGACTCTATAGCCCCTTTTTAAAAGGTAAAATCTAAGACTGGCTTAATGCAGAGAGCTGATTAATTAGGCAAAAATGGAGACAGGCAGAAAGGAGATGAAAAAAAGATAAGCTCCAAGTCTCCTATGAGATACTAAGAGACTGCATGCATACCTACCAACAGTTTGTTAAATCTGCCAAGGCACATTATTTTTCAGCTCTGATATCACAGAATCATTATTGTCCGAGAGTGCTATTTCATACAATAAATACAGTCTTGAATACTGTAGGTTCAGCTGTTTTTAATAATTCAGAGAAAGCCTGTGAAAGTTTCTCACAATTTTCTGTGGAAAAGATCAGTACTACTAGAGCTAATATCTCAATTTCTGCTTCAAATCCTGTCTGTCTCCTAGCTCGGCCTGATTCTTGCACTTCTGCTCAGTTTTCGATGTTTGAGCCCGTTTCTCTGTCTGGGTTGTTAGTAGTTATTCAACATCTTAAGACATTTTATTGCTCGCTTGATGTTCTCCCACCTCATTTATTAACTCAGATTTGGGATGAGGTGGGTTCTGTAATCCGGTCCATAATGAATCAGTCTTTTGAAGGGTGTAGTTCCATCATATTTTAAACATGCCTTGGTGCAGCCTCTTTTGAAAAAGCCCTCTCTGGACCCTTCAGTGTTAAATTTCAGACCGATTTCAAAACTGCCTTTCTTGACTAAGTTATTGGAGAAGGTGGGTCTTAATCAACTTTCTACATTTTTATTTATTTTTTATTTTTTTTGATAAATTTCAGTCTGGTTTCAGGTCTCAACACAGCACTGAAACTGCCCTTCTCAGTGTCAAATTATTTATTGCTGTCTGTAGACGTTGGGAATTGTGCTGTTTTGGTGCTTCTGGATCTTAGCGCAGTATTTGACACTGTGGATCATGGGATTCTTCTTGACCATTTGTGGGGGGTTAAAGGTGCTTGCTTTAAAGTGGTTCTCATCTTATCTACATGGAAGATCCTTTGTGGTGGAGCTAGGAAGCTCTATTTTATCTTCACAGTTTATTTCCTTGAGGGTTCCTCAGGGTTCATGTCTTGGTCCTATTATTTTTTCAAGTGCTCTACTGCATGACTTCCAGGTTGTTCCAGCCCAGGTCTGTCGACCACATTATTACAGTTCAATTTCAACATGTTGCTTTGGAATTATATTCATTGTGAAAAGTCATTCACAGAGACATTTGAATTTAATTTTTTATGGAGGTGGGTAGAAAAAAGTTACTTAATATGAAATACATATTTCCAGATGATATTTTCTTATGCCGCAGAGCTAAAGTGGTTATTTTGGAATGTTTTTACTGATTTTGGCATACCTGAAATCAAAAGAGCGCACTAGTCACATACATTGGGGTAAATTGATAAAAATGGTCTCATTTCACAGAAAACACTGTAAATTTTAACACACAGGTGGAATAATTATTTTTTTAATTGTATTTTTTCATAATTTTATGATAAACATTTAAAAAAATCGCATTAATCTATTCAATCAAAGTTTTTATTTGAAAGCCTGTTATTTAAGATCTATTTGGTCCATCTCCCCACAGAAACTTTCTTTTGATTCCACTAGGTGGCAGTAAACGGGGGGGGGGGGGGGGGGTAATTTTATTAATTTTCATTAAAAAAAGTGATTGAAATTTAATTGAAGGGAGGCAATGTGTCCTCTGGAGGTCTCCATTTTTCAATTTCTGCGAGATCAGGCATACCCGAATCAATAAGGTCTGAATTCGCCAAACAACCTTTTTTTTTTTACAATAAATTTGATGGGTGCAGAGTGTGCACTGTGTTCCTAGACCTCTAAGATCATCACAGAGTCTGCTTTTACATGTTCCCAGATCACGGTTGAAAACCAAACGTGATCGAGCCTTCTCTGTAGCAGCCCCACATCTTTGGAATAGTCTCCCATTACACATTTGATCATGTGACTCATTTGACTGTTTTAAATCAATGTTGAAAACACACCTTTACTCTGTGGCATACAGTGGCTCCTAGCTTTTGGGACATTGAGTAGTGATGTTATTGTGTGTATTGTGTTTGAGCAATTTTTAGAGATATAAAGCACTTTGGTCAACTGGTGTTGTTTTAAATATGCTATATAAATAAATGATTGATTGATTGGTTGAACTGAATGTACAAAGGAAACTGTTAATCAGAATGAGAATCAGAATGAGCTTTATTGCCAGGTATGCTTACACATATGAAAATTTTGTTTTCGTGACTGAAGCTTCTGCAGTGCAACAGAATGACAGCGACAGAACAAAAACACAATTAATAAAAGAATAGAAAATAGAACAAGTAAATAAGGAATAACAATAAACAAACTGACAATTGTATGTGCTGGTAAATTATGCAGTGTAAACTAAGTATGTGTGTTAGATAAATAAGTGAATGAGTGTTTAAATAGTGTTGTGTGTTCCACAGTTATTGTCAAGTGCTCATGAGATGGATTGCCTGGGGGAAGAAACTGTTCCTGTGTCTGGCCATTCTGGTGCTCAGAGCTCTGTAGCGTCGACCAGATGGCAACAGTTCAAAGAGGGAGTGTGCTGGATGTAAGGGGTCCAGAGTGATTTTGCTAGCCCTTTTGCTCACTCTGGATGAGTACATTTCTTGAATAGAAGGGAGGGTTGTACCAATAATTCACTCAGCAGTCCTGACTATCCTCTGTAGTCTTCTGAGGTCAGATTTGGAAGCTGAGCTGAACCAGTCAGTTATTGAAGTGCAGAGAACGTATTCAATGATGGCGGAGTAGAACTGTTTCAACAGCTCCTGTGGCAGGTTGAACTTCCTCAGCTGATGAAGAAAGTACAGCCTCTGCTGGGCCTTTTTCACAATGGAGTCAATGTGAATGTCCCACTTCAGGTCCTGAGAGATTGTGGTGCCCAGGAACCTGAATGGCTCCACTGCAGTCACAGTGCTGTTAATGATGGTGAGTGGGGAGAGTGCAGGGGGGTTCTTCCTGAAGTCCACGATCATCTCCACTGTTTTGAGCGTGTTGAGCTCCAGATTGTTGAGACTGCACCAGACAGCCAGCTCTTTAACCTCCTGCCTGTAGGCAGACTCATCGCCGTCCTGAATGAAGCCGATGAGTGTGGTGTCATCTGCAAATTTCAAGAGCTTGACAGAGGGGTCTTTAGATGTGCAGTCGTTGGTGTGCAGGGAGAAGAGCAGTGGGGAGAGAACGCAGCCCTGAGGAACTCCACTGCTGATTATACGGGTGCTGGATGTGAGTTTTCCCAGCCTCACTAGCTGTTGCCTGTCTGTCAGGAAACTGTTGATCCACTGACAGATGGAGGTGGGCACAGAGAGCTGAGTTAGTTTGGGCAGGAGTAGGTTTGGGATGATAGTTATGAAATCCGAGCTGAAATCCACAAACAGGATCCTCACATAAGTCCCTGGTCTGTCTAGATCAGTGGTTCTCAACCACATTCCTGGAGGACCCCCAACACTGCACATTTTGCATGTCTTCTTTGTCTGACACACCCATTTCAAGTCTGTGACTCTCTACTAATGAGCAGGTGATCTGAATCAGGTGTGTTTGATTAAGGAGACATGCAAAATGTGCAGTTATGGGGGTCCTCCAGGAATGTGGTTGAGAACCACTGGTCTAGATGTTGCAGAACATAATGCAGTCCCATGTTGACTGCATCGTCCACAGACCCGTTTGCTCTGTAGACAAACTGAAGAGGATTCAGCAAGGGTCCAGTAATGTCCTTCAGGTGGACCAGCACCAGTTTTTCAAATGACTTCATGACCACAGACGTTAGAGCCATAGGCCTGTAGTCATTTAGTCCTGTAATTTTGGATTTCTTTGGGATGGGGATAATGGTGGAGCGTTTGAAGCATGAAGGGAGTTCGCACAGCTCCAGTGATCTATTGAAGATCTGTGTGAAGATGGGGGCCAGCTGGTCAGCACAGGATTTCAGACAGACTGGTGTAACACCGTCTGGGCCTGGTGCTTTTTTTATCTTTCTGCCTCCGGAAGACCTGGCGCACCTCGTCTTCAATGATTTGAGGTGCAGGTGTGGGGCAGAGGGGGGTTGCAGGAGGTGTGAACGGTGAGAGCGGTTGTATGGAGAGGTGTTCAGGACGGGTGTGGGGTGTTTTTTCAAACCTGCTAGTAAAGCTCATTGAGATTGTCTGCCAGTTGTTGATTCTCCACAGTGCTGGGGAATGGTGTCTTGTAGTTAGTGAGCTCTTTCAGACCTTTCCACACTGAAGCTGAGTCGCTGGAAGTGAACTGAGTCCTTAGTTTTTCAGAATAATTCCTCTTTGCTACTCTGATCTCCTTTTCCTGTGTGTATTTGGCCTGTTTATACAAGACATTGTCCCCCTTCCTGTAAGCAGCTTCCTTGGCCTGACAGAGCTGTCTGAGTTTTGCAGTGAACCATGGTTTGTCATTGTTGTGAGTTAGATGAGTCCTGGTAGGAATACACATATCCTCACAGAAACTGATATAAGATGTTACAGTCACTGTGAGTTCGTCCAGATCGGTGGTAGCAGCTTCAAAAACACTCCAATCAGTGAGGTCAAAACAAGATTGTAAATCCTGCTCTGCTTCATTAGTCCATCTTTTAACAGTCCTTAATACAGATTTACCTGATTTCAGTTTCTGCCTGTAGGTCTATATAAGATGAACCAAACAGTGAAAAAAGAGCCCCAAAGCTGCCCGTGGAACAGAGTGATATGCATTCTTTATGCACTCATCTTTTTCGCCAGCACTTGACCAACTAATACTAGCACTTACCTTTTCTTGTCTATCCTATTCTTGAAAAAATAAATAAATAAATAAAAAAAACCTAGCTACGGGTTCTGTGCTAGACTGAGACTTGTAATGGCACTTGTATACTGTTGTTGTTCTCTCGTTGGTCTGATTGCTTCTATTATTCTCATTTGTAAGTCACTTTGGATAAAAGTGTCTGTTAAATGATTAAATGTTTACTGTGGAGTAACAGTGATCCAATATATTACTGTCTCTGGTGGGACATGTGATGTGCTGTCTGTATTTTGGCTGTTTACTGGAGAGATTTGCTTTATTAAAGTCCCCAAGAATGATTAAAACAGAGTCCGGGTCTTGTTATTCTGTGTCTATGATCTGATCAGGGAGTTTCTGTAAAGCTGAGCTCACATGCGCTTGCAGAGGAATGTGCACACAAAAATGAACTAGCAAAACTCCCGCGGCAAATAGAAAGGCTTACAATTAATGAAAATCGCTTCTAGATCAGGACAGCACACATTCTTTAACACTGTTACATCTGTACACCACCTTTTGTTGATGTAAAAGCATGTCCCACCGTTGCGTGATTTCCCCATTGATTCTGTGTCGCCATCCACTCTGAACAGCTGAAAGCCCGGCAGATGGAGCGCGCTGTCCGGTATGGCGTCATTCAGTCAGGTTTCCGTGAAACACAGAGCAGCAGAGTGTGATAAATCCTTATTTGTCCAGGAAAGCAGAACAATTTCATCTGTTTTGTTGGGTAGAGAGCGGAGGTTCGCCAGATGGATGCTTGGCAATGGCGTTCGAAATCAGCACTGCCTGAGCTTCACCGGCTCGTGAATTGGGTGATGTGTTGTTACGAATGTCCAGCAATTCGTCTCTGATGAAACTGATTGCAGGGATATAACTAAAGACAGGACAAACTAACAAAAACACAAAAACAACTGTGGAGCACACCCCAGAGGCCACCGTCATCGGCGCCATCATCATCAGACATGAGAAATTAAAATAACCACAGCATTAACAACAAAGTTGAAATAAGAGCGCAAGGTTTATCTGTTAATTAGATGCATGAAAGTAGTGTTCGTTGCTATAGCAAACAGACATCCGGCACTTTTTCTTTCAGAATCATCATTCGCCGATGGAGAGGAAAAGTTAAATACTATAGCATTTTATTTTCAGAGATAGGTGATCTCGTGCTCTTAGAATTTAAGACATGCCAGGAAATGCCTAATATGGACAAAGTCAGCTGCAGCTAAACTGAATGAAAAGCAGAATGAACTGGTGAAACGTTAAGACAATAAAAACAATAAATATATAAAATTTATGACTGATGTAGTGCTAATTGACATATCATTTATTACAGTACAGAAACTAACTATAAAGTATATTTTCTACCTTATTCTGTGCAGAAAATTTGTGGTGTGACAAAATATTTTGCCTATACATAATACTTTTAAAGCCCTTTTTTAAAATCTTGGCTTACATAAATTTCTACATATGCTACGTCATGCCATAGCATCATTAAACTAGCATCTAACAATGGACAAAAGTGTTTTTTTTTCTCTAACCTATGGTTCTGTAACCATAAAGGCTGCTGTGTAATTTGCCCCCTGACTAAGCATTTAAAGCATTTAAGGGAAGCATTTAAATAATCCTGTGAATGCACTTAAAAAATAAAGAATCGAATTGTTAATCGAATCGAATTAAATCGTTCTGAATTTGCAAAAATCGTACTTGAATTGAATCAAAAACCTATGAATTGTGAATCGAATCAATTTGCTGTCTACCCAAAGATTCACAGCCCTACATTTAATGTTTGTTTCACAGAAAAAAATGACACAGTCCTTAAGAAGGGCATTTCCCCCCACTCTATTAATTATATATGTTATTATATATAACAACAACTGAACACAACTAAATATCACTAACAACAGGCAATAAGAGAATTGAAACCTCAGAATTAAATACAGCTAGCAAACAAGGATAATCAAATGAGGGACACCTGAACAAAGTACTAAATCAATGCATTACAATAGCAACAGATAAGGAAGGGAAGTGAATGAACAGAACCATTTAACCTGTTAACCTGCTCCCGCCATTTTGGGACTCACTGCTGAAAATGATCTACCTAACTTAAAGGGGGTCATATGACGTTACTAAAAAGAACATTATTTTGTGTATTTAGTGTAATGCAATGTGTTTCTTTCTTTCTTTATTTTTTTTATTTCGAACAACAACCAATAAAATAAAAAAATAAAAATAAAAATAAAGTAAAATATGAACATACAACAATTGTGTTACCACATAAATGCAATATCAAAAATAAAATTACTTGTGTTTGAAAAGGAGCAGGCTGAAGCAAAAAGCTTGTTATTTTCCCACCCCTTATATAACCATACAAAATTCCATCATCTATGAATTATCCCACCACATACAACATATCCTTATTGCACAACAACCATTAAACAAATACATTAAATAAATAAAAAAATTAGAAAAAATATCTTATAATCAATCTTTTAACCCACCCTCATTATTCTTGTTCCACCTCATAACCTTTTGGTAACTCAATTTTATACAACTTTTTAAACTGTTTAAAGTTTGTACAGTATTTTAACACCTGTTCCAACTTATTCCACAACCTCACCCCACATATAGTGATGCACATACTTTTCAGAGTAGTTCTTATATTGAGCTTTTTAAAGTTTAATTCATCTCTCAAATTATACCCACCCTGCCTCTCCATAAACATTTTTTGTATATTTCCCGGAAGTAAATTATTTCTTGCTTTAAACATGACTTGTACCGTCTTAAATTTAACCAAATCAATAAACTTTAGTATATATGATTTCAAGAATAGTGAATTTGTGTGTTCAAGATATCCTACATTATTTATAATTCTGATTGCTCTCTTTTGTAATGTGCATAACGACTGTAGGTTGGTTTTGTAGGTATTTCCCCAGATTTCCACACAATAACTTAAGTAAGGCACTATGAGTGTATTATAGAGAATATAGAGTGATTTATTATTCAAAATATATCTTGTTTTATTTAATATTGCTATAGTCTTTGCCAGTTTTGCTTCAATGTGTTTTATATGTGGTTTCCAGCTAATTTTGTGGTCTAAAATAACACCAAGAAATTTATTTTCGTAAACTCTTTCTATACTAATATTATTAATTTTCAATTCTATTTCAGGTTTAATATAATTTCCAAATAACATAATCTTTGTTTTAGCTATATTTAGTGATAATTTATTTACACCAAACCAGCGTTTTAATTTAATAATTTCATTTGCTATTGCATTCAAAAGCTGCTGTAAGTTATCCCCTGAACAAAAAATATTTGTATCATCAGCAAACAAGATAAATTGTAATATATTTGATACTCTACAAATATCATTAATATACATTATGAAGAGTTTTGGGCCAAGGACCGATCCCTGAGGTACTCCACAAGTTATATCCATACATACAGATTTTTGATCACCGATTTCCACAAATTGTTTCCTGCTTCTCAAATAGCTACTCACCCAGTTCAATCCAACTCCTCTGATCCCATACCTCTCTAATTTATGTATTAAAATATCATGATTTATGGTATCAAATGCTTTCTTTAAATCTATAAATATTCCTAACACATATTTTTTAGTATCTATACAATTTTTAATTTCCTCAATTAATTCCATTAAAGCTAAATATGTTGATCTGTTTGTCCAGAATCCGTATTGACTCTCGTCAAGCAATTTGTGTGTTTCAATAAAATAATCTAATCTTTCTGTAAACAGTTTTTCTAGGATTTTAGAGAACTGTGGAAGTATAGAAACGGGCCTGTAATTTGTGAAAAGGTGTTTATCTCCTGTTTTATATAATGGTATTACTTTCGCTACTTTCATTTTGGCTGGAAATTTACCAAGTTGAAAAGACAAATTAGCAATATGAGTTAATGGTTCTGAAATTTCTTCAATCACTTTTTTTACTAAACTCATATCAATATTATTCCAGTCCACAGAAGATTTATTTTTGCACTTTCTTACAATGTCTGCTATCTCGTTCCTTTCCACTTCTCTTAGAAAAATAGAGCTTGGGTTTCTATCCTAAAGATCCTCCACCACCCCTGCTGTAGTTTCTGAATCATTTATTATTTTTGCTAAATTTGGTCCCACATTTACAAAAAAATTATTGAAACCATTAACCACATCTTCTTTGTTTTTTATTATCTTATCATTATCAACAAAATAATCCGGATAACTTTTATTTATATTTTTTGTATCATTTCTAATTATACCATTTAGAATGTTCCATAAACCGTTCATATTATTTTTATTAATCTCTAATATTTTATTATAATATTCTTTTTTACACCTCCTCATAATACTAATTAAGTTATTCTTATACTTTTTATATTTATTTTCAGCTTCTTGGGTGCGATATTTAATAAAATGTCTATAAAGTGTGTTTTTCTTCTTACAGGCATTTAATAAACCTTTTGTGATCCATGGACTATGCTTGTTTCTATATTGTTTTACAGGACAGTTTTTATCATACAATGATGTAAAAATATTTAGAAATTCATTATAAGCTTTATCAATGTCATCCTCTTCATATACTATATTCCAATTTTGTTCCATTAATTCACTCTTGAACGCATTTATGTTTTCTACCGTTCTTGCTCTTTTGTATGATGTGATATAACTAATATCATTAGGTTTTCTATACTTACAATTAGGGTTGCCACCCGTCCCTTAAAATACGGAATCGTCCCGTATTTAAAGGTAAAATGATGCATCCCGTATCAAATCAATACGGGACGTGATTTGTCCCGTATTTTACAAATGCCAACATATAGTTGAATAAACAAAAAAGTATATTTCACTGTTTATAATACTAATAGCAATTATAATTAAATCAATTTCATACGAGGTATTAGAGAAGCTCATTTGCGCGTGATTCCATTTTGGCATCTTTGTTTTCATAGAGACGGAGTCTCCAGAACGCGCGCCGTTAAAGTCCTTTCATGCACTAAACCAGCGCGGTTTAAAACATCTAGAGCTCACTCACATCCGCCCTTCGAACACAAGACTCTCCAGACGTAGAGATGAAAAGGAAAGTTATCAGTGTGTCTATCCTGTAACTAATGATGAACGTGCAATTTGCAGAGAAGCATTTCAGTTGTTCACATTGGACTGTCTGACTTAAAGGGATAGTTCACCCAAAAATTTACATTTTGTCATTGTTTACACACCCACAAGTTGTTCCAAACCTTAATAATTTCTTTCTTCTGTTGAACATAAAAGAAGATAATTTGAAGAATGTGGGTATCCAAAGTGTTTCTGGTCCCCAAGGACTCTGATAGTATTTTATTTTATTCGTATTTATTTTTGATTTTTTCTTGAAGTTACTGAGGACCAGAAGCTGTTTAGTTACCCACATTCTTCAAAGTATCTTCTTTTGTGTTCAACAGAAGAAAGAACTTTAAGCAGGTTTAGAACAACCTGGGTAAATTATGATTTATATAATTTTTATTTTTGGGTGAACATTTAAAGTGACAGACACATCTGTGCTTCAAGATATAGGCCTATTGTTTTATAAAAATTGGGATAGTCTGTTAATATATTCCATACATTATCAGAGCATGGTAGACATAATTATTATATTTTTAGACATTATTAGACAGATAAATTAATAGATTCTAATTAATGTTAGAACCTATTTATTAATTTATCATTTATATCATTTATATTAATCATAAATATATACAAAATGTCATATACATTTTTTACAAATTACTATTTAGTATTTAGATAAAAATGGGACGAATAAATGTAGCCCTAATTTGAGCAAATGAATAATAATAAAAAATTTATCCCATCCAGGTAGCAGCTGCAGAACTGTCAAAAAAAAGACTAATAATAATTAATAATTATAAAAAATCAAATTTAAAATAACAATATCAATAAGTTTTGCTGGAAGTTTGAAGAATAAGAATGCTTGAGCATGATTTGCTTTGTTTTGTTTTGTTTTGTTTTTTTTGGGGGGGGGGGGGGGGGGGGTCGTGAATGGGTGTCCCTTATTTTGCCTCTATGAAGGTGGCAACCCTACTTACAATGATAAACAATAAAAACAGGTAAATGATCACTAATGTCATTATATAATAGTCCACTCTCTATATTGTCATCCATACTATTTGTAAATATATTATCAATTAATGTGGCACTATGAGATGTGATTCTACTGGGTCTACTGATTGTTGGATACAAACCCATTCTATACATTTAATAAATCTATATTAAAGTCTCCACATATGAACATAGTCTTTTGCGATGTTTTTGTGCATAGTTTTTCCATCCAATCATTAAATAATACAATGTTTGATCCAGGGGTTCTGTACATACAACTCACAACAATGTTTTTTGACTTTTCCCTACATATTTCTATTGTAATGCATTCCAACAAGTCATCGACAATTACTGTCATACCCTCCACCACCTTATACTTCAGACTATTATGCACATATACTGCCACACCTCCTCCACTACTATTCACTCTATTTCTATAATTCAATTCATAGTCCTCAATCTCAAAGTCCGCCCCTTTTTCATCACTAAGCCAGGTCTCTGAAATCGCTATGATGCTAAATAAATTCTTTAATTGTCTTAAATAATCTTTAATGCTTTGGAAATTGGCATATAGACTTCTACTATTAAAGTGGATTATTGAAATATCTTGCTCTAGTTGGAAGGTTATATTGAATTGCTCATCTGTATAATATCTACAACTGTTATTAATATTAATAAGTAAGTTATTTTCCGGATCAATGTTATTTTCTATATCTTGCATTTTATACTCAGTATATACAAAATTTTCTAATCCCGATGTACCTAACTTTTTATTTTCAACAGCTGACATAGTTGTCATTTTATGATCTTTTCATTCTTTCTTTACTCCTGGGTAATTTGCATTACCTTGTCTCCTTTTCCTTACTGATATTTCTCCAGATCCTCCAGATCCCTAATAACTTGCACTTTGGCTTGCTCTGGTGTTCCACTCGTCTTGATGAATATTTTATAATTGGATGTCCATGTGGATTGTATTTTTTTCTGTCTTCTAAGGAGTCGAGCCTTACTGGCAATGTCAGCGTTTTTCTTTGTCAAGTGTTCATTCAGAGACACATCCGTGCCCTTCAGCCTTCTTCCTTGTTTCAACAGTTCAATCTTATGTTTCCTGTTAGTGAACCAAATTATTATGGCTGGTTTGTCCATCTTATTTCTCCGTGGGAGAGTATGACAAGCGTCAATGTTGTCCCTGTCCAACTCAATCCTCGATGAGTCACCTGCTGCTCCACCGATGCAGCGTCTTGATCACTCGTCTCTCCTTCATTCCGTGTCGCCACCGCTCTAGCATAAGAGCGAGGTTTGATTTCCAACCCAGTGAGTATAATGTCATTCATTCTGGTATATTCTTCCAGATCGGCCACTCGGTTTTCCAGTGACATTATCCGCTTTTCTTTTTCAATGTTTTGAAGCCTGAGAGCTTTAACTTCCTCCACCAAGCTCATGATGGTTTTCTGCTGTTGTCTTACAACAGAAACCTCCTCCGTCAACATGTTGAGAGATCGCTTTATATCGTCAACCTCCTCGGCATGCGCTGGACACTTTTTAGGCGGCATGACATCGTTTTCTCCACAGCAACAACAAACAAACAATTCAACAGTTCTCCTAGTTGATTAGAGCACACACTCAGCATGCAGTCTCAACCGGAACCGGAAACCGCAAATTCAGCTCTCTATGTTTATGCAGTTTAAGGTAAAAAAAACCACATTATTTTCCACATAATGTACATTATTGTTGCTCCTCTTTGCCCCGCCTTTCTGAAACGCGTAGATTTTTACAAAACCCATTGTTTTGAAAAGCGAGGCGTGCGCTGATTGGCCAGCTATCCAGTGCGTTGTGATTGGCCAAATACCTCAAGCGTGTGATGGAAATGTTACGCCCCTTACTATACTGTGATGCCGTGTGTCCCAGCGCGACAAGACAAAAACAATAAAACCATTATAAACGAGGCATTTGTTGCATCCAGTGGGGACATAATTACTGATTATAATGACTTATACTGCCTTTTTACGCGTTGTGTTGCATATCGTGCTGCGTAAACATAAAAACATGTCTGCATTTGTGATCGGAGAAATGGCAAACAACAAGCTCTACTCTACACTGCTCACAATTTGCGTTCGAATCATCAGTGGTAAATTCTTTAAATAAGAAAACGTACTTACAGACTGTGAGTCAGAAGCGCCAGACTGTCCTTGCAAAGTTGGAATTGCCCCACTTTATAGAAACAGACACCGGCATTGTAGGCTACTCTCACAGAAAACAGTCCTCCTCCTCTGCAAAATGCGCTGCACACATCTGAATATTTGGGTTGAACTGATCCGGAAGAATGTAAAAGAATGTAAATACAACTTAACCACTGATTTCTAGTTGTGCCCTCTTTTGGAAGGCCAAAGAAAGTAGTTTTGCTTTCACAACGAAACACACAGCGTCTCTGCAACATGGCGGGGGCGGCAACAGCGAGAATAAAAGTTATGCCTTCTTTCTTTGCGTGAACATTTGGGCGGCGTTATACAAATCTCCCCACATCGTGACGTAGACATGTGGGGGTGTGTTAGAATGAGCCGTTTTAGGTAGGAATGGTTGACTCTTAACTTTTATAAAGAATATCTCTTAGAATTTTTGCAACTTTACAGATCTTCTTTATGCACCAAGAGCTTGTAACATTTCACATCATATGACCCCTTTAAAATGGAAACAGTTCCTGACAACAGTATGCTACACAGACAATTTAGGTATCTTTGGAAAGAAGACACTATGAAAATGAGATTCCTGCAACCATTTTTCGGAGACTATGTCTATGTAATTATTTACCAAATGTATTAATGGTTCTAGAAACTATTTTAGTCATTATACATACCACTGCATAGTTTTTCAATTATAAAATAATAGACAAAATTTTAGACATCATATAAATGAGTTATTTGAGCACTAGAAACATACAATAAGAATAATTTTTGAGTAATAATAACAAAGTAAAAATAATTAGCTTTGTATGTCAAGTACAAACTTTGATTACCATACAGAAGTGACATACAGCATTCACACTGATTGCTGGTGATACAGTTAATAATCACACACTGGTGATCAGTCATACAGATGGTAATCATACAGATACAGCCACATTCCCCATAATACACACAGATATATAAAAAAATGTAGAACAGAGACAAACAAGAATTATTTGTGCAAAAACCCGAATGCTAAGTTACGCCCCCATCAGATGACAGGTGCGTCACAGTGTGCATAATGAGCTGTCACAAGAGAGTGCCAGAATTCAAATAAACAAGATGCTATGTATCTTTGACTTTTTTTTAGTGGATGGTCTCATGGTTTTGTTGCATACAGTGTCACAAACAGAATGTTGCTTTTTACTACCAAGACGCAGTTTTTTTAAACGCAAGTTATTCCGTAATGGATACAAACAATAACTGTTGCTGAAGAAATAAGACGTAAACAAAGGAATAACCATCATATTACAGTGTTATTGTTTCATTGGACTAAAAACTGCTCTATGGCATGTTGTCCAGTGGACCCTTGCCTTTCTAACTAAACCGGGGTTTACAGCAGTGTATGCATTTGTGATTCATTATTACAATGAATCTGGTACGTACTGTGCTTTTATTATGCATGTTTTGATGTGTTCTGCTTACACAAATTTAGCAAATACCCTAAAAAAAAGCGATCTATTGTTGATGCTTGAGGATTAGACCTTTAGAAAGATATGTAGTTTGTCAAGTTTCATTATGTCCCTTTTTATTTAATCTATTCGTAAACATTGATACGTGCAAACAAAAAGCGTTCAGTGTGCTGGCATCCAGGTGGGGTTAACAGGTTAACCAAAAAGCAATGACACCAAAGAACAGATCAGGAAAACTAAATCAAACAGAGTACAAACACAAATAAAACAAACTAACAGTATAAAAATACCAATTTTGATAATTGAGGTAAATTATATATTATTTATAAAATTATTTACAAAGTCAAAGTATTATGGAAACAGTAAAGGGAGACATACCTCACTGATGCTCTGTATTTTCGTTTTAGATACCACTGCAAGAAAACATGTCGGAATTCTTGGATGTTTTCATGTGCTTCTTCCAAATGTCATTTTATTATTTGCTTTTACCCTTTGGGGTGTTACTGATGGTGAGTATTTCTTTGGTCCCATATATTTTGCAGAACTGTTTACACAAAATTAGACAAGCAATGTTGTTCTAACCCCCTTATTTGTGCTCTCAACAGTAAGGAAGTTTAGTAGTGCAGATATTGAATGTACTGTATATCAGTGTCATCTTCAAATGATTAATTTCAGATTTTCATTACTTCTCTCTGGATTTTTATAAATGTATCAGCTAATTCATAAAAAAACCAATCTGATTTTATTTTAGGATCTTTGTATGAGACCATCCCTTGCTGTACTCTGCAGATTCTGAGGCCTCTGATGTTGATTTGGACGGCACCTTATTTAGACAACTTTCCAGGTAGTTTTGTTGGTTTTGTTTGTTTTAATGGGTGTTTTCACAATTTCTGGATTTCACATAATCTCTGCATCAATTACTTTTTTTGAGATTTGTGTACTTTTCCTTTACATCAATGTGAAATTTTAATGCTTTCAATTTTATTGCTGTTGCTGTGATAACATGACATTTTAAATTATTTAAAATTATTCTCTTTACAGATATTATTACAAAATGGATTAAAGCTTCAATTCTACGATTAGAATTGGGTGTCTTTGGTATAGTTTATTACTCAGGTTGGTATCAAATGTCTTTTTGATTGAAATGACCACTTTGATCATGTTTATGGGAATATTTATTTGATCATGGGGTCATTAATGCACAGTGTTTTTCTTTTTTTAATCAAAAATAGCATTACACAAGCATGGCTGTTATATTGATATATTATAATTATATTAGCATCTTTACATATATTTACAAAGTAATGTCTCATTCAGATTTGGTAATTGGTTTTTTATGTTCTTATTAACCAGTTTTTCTTCGACGCACTTGGGAAAGGATTTTACTTGACAAAGTTGAAATAACAACCTTTTTTGGAATACTAGTTCTTTTCTGTTCTGTCTACATTATCAGACGTGAGTATTTATGCTAATTTATTGTAATATTTCTTAACCTGTTTTAGAAATGTACACTTTGTGATGAAATGGAATTTATCAGGCTCCCATTATTTTTTTAAAATGAGTAATTACTAGGGCTGGACAGGACCAGCCCCCCCCCCCCCCCCCCCCCCCCATTTTGAGTCTCCCCCTCCCTTGCCTCACAGTTCTTTGGTCCAAATTCCTGCTTTCCTCTTTTACATCATCTCAGTGTTGCCAAGTCCGCAGTTTTCCTGCAGAATTGGGCTATTCTAACACTGTTGCCGCAGCGTTGTTTTTCATTTCCTCGGGTTGAAGCACCCCCAATAACATAATATTTAGCTCCTGGGGCGGGGCGCTCCGTTGTTTGAGCGACTCGCGGTAAAGTTGTGTTTTTATATTGTTTTATCGTTTTGTTTTTATTGTTTGTTGTTTGTTTTGGATTTTAAGTTTTACACACAAGTTTACTTTGTGGATTGTCCTCTGTGTTCAACCTGCTTGGTCATGCCCCCCGGCAGATTTACAAATCACCAACTCAGATATTATGATCTATGCTCGGGGCGAATCTTCTAGACCTTCGACAAGCCTCATCTAAGATACTAACATCGCCCCTTCTGGATTTAATCCCTAAGCACCTGTTGAGGAAAAAAATTATTTGGAAAAGGGGGTCAAGAGGTGGAATCAGGAACAGGGTGAAAAGACGGGGAAGTGGGCTCCCTTTACCTGCCATTTTTTATCAAATGTGTGATCTTTGCGGAATAAGGTGGATGAACTTTCTGTGTTGATCAAAACTGACACTGACTATTGGAACATGAATTTGTTATGTTTTACTCAATCGTGGTTGTCTGAGGACACTATGCTGAATTTGGATAGTTTCACTTTCATACTCTATGATCGGGACACGGAAAAAAACATGGAAATAAATTGGAGGTGGGCTTTGTATGGCTGTAAATGATAAATGGGCTGATAACTTTACTGTTTGTGAGACTGATTGCTCTCGCCACTACGAAATTATGACTGTGTCGTTTCAACCTTATTATTTAACGCGTGAGTTCACTCAAGTGACAGTAAGTCTTGCCTATGTTTCTGGCCCTGATAACACTTACAGCTGAACATATTGTGGACAGTTATACTAATGCTGTATCAAGAGCAGCTGATCAACACCTCTTTTTGCTTGGAGATTTTAACAGTTGTGATGTCGGATCCTTGCTTCCACAGATAGAGCAATATGTCACTATTCCAGCTCATCTGGACAAAATGCTAGACTTGTGTTTTGGTAACGTTCCTGGTGCCTATGTCTCTAAATCTCTCCCTCCTCTTGGCTTCTCAGACTAGAGGTCTGCATTCCCACAGGAACTTACCAGATTTTTTGCGCCACGGGATTAAATTCCTGAAAAAAAAAGCGGTAGTGGTCGGTAAATCAGGTGTAATTTGAACAGGAGTGGGTGGTCTAACAATATCCCATTCCTGACGTCCATTCAGAATAGTGCTTTAATTCTTGTCCACCTGTACAGCCTGCACTCGGGCTGTTATGCATGTGCTGCAGGCATTCTTTCTGCGTCACACATTTTATTTGCAAGGTCTGTGCGCAGCATGTGCATAACAATGCTCAGAACAGGCTGTACGGGTGGTAAATATATGGCCCTCAGACAAAACAGACAAGTTGTCGATGAGTGACAGAGCAGAATAAGGATGGAGCAAATTGTAGATGTGCTTTCCTTGAAGGATGTTCAAATGACTGGGACAGCTGTGGCCTAATGGTTAGAGAGTTGGACTTGTAACCCCAAGGTCGCAGTTTTGAGTCTCGGTGCTGGCGTTGTAGGTGGGGGGGTTAATGAACAGCGCTCTTTTCCACCCTCAATACCCATGGCTGAAGTGTCCTTGAGCAAGGCACTGAACCCCCACTTGCTCCCCGGGTGCTGGATATATAGCTGCCCACTGATCTGGGTGTGTGTTCATGGTGTGTTCACTTCTCACTGCTGTGTGTGCACTTGGATGGGTTAAATGCAGAGCACCAATTCTGAGTATGGGTTACCATACTTAGCAAATGTCACAACAAAAAAAAATCGGTTTTGTTTATATTTTGCTTAGCCTATAATTTTAAAAGACAGATGTCGTATTTATTTATTTTTTCCTGTGACACTTTTCCTAATGTGTTAACAGAAAAATGTCAAACGAATATAGTATTTTGACAAGATGAATAAAAATAGCTAATAGACTATTTTTGTACAACCTACATATTTATTTATTTTCTCTTTGCGACACTTTTTCCTATTGTGTTTTAAATGTTAAACGAATCGTTTCCTGACAAGACAAATAAAAATAAGAAATACAATTTTTGTACATTTTTATTTTCTCTGACACTTTTTTTTTTTCCTGTGTTGCATAAAATAATAATCAAATTTCATGTCCTAAGATAATTCATATAAATTCAAGTCAAAGTCAATAAATTCAAGACTCTTGACCAGACGAATAAAATAACATACAATTTTATGCAGACTACACTTTTATTTGTTAGCCTATCTCTCTTTCTTTCAGTAGCGGAAATTTAAATGTGAGATTCTAGAAACGAGATCTAAATTTAGCGGGAATGGTCGGGTCGGGAATATAATTATTTTAAGCGGATAGCGGGTGAACAAAGAGTGAATATACAGCAGGAGCGGGTGGGTGCGGAATATAAAAAATAGTCCTGCACAGACCTCTATCTCAGACCATAATGTAGTTCTGTCATTGCCAAAATACAGACAAAGACTGAAAACACACAAGACTCAATCAAAAATTATCCAGGTCTGGAACAATAACTTTTTGGAGACCCTAAGAGGATGTTCTGAGCTTAGCTATTGGGGGATGTTTTTTCAGAGCAATGATGGTGATTTGGATATTATTAATGATTCCATCTGTTCATATAGGTTTTTTTTGTGCTGATAATGTGATACCAACTAAGAAAGTTACTCTTTACCCAAACAACAAACCTTGGGTCTCTAAAGAGATGTAGCAGTGTATTTACCTTAAAAAATTGCCTTTATGGAGGGTGATAAAAGATGTGTTAATGAATTGAGAAAGGAACTGCGAGATTAAACCAGGATGGCCAAACTTCGATATAAAGACAAAATGGAGGAGAGGTTTATTAAAGGAAATACGAAGGCGGCATGGCAGAATCTTAATATGATGACGGGAAGAGCCCAGGTTTCAACTCGAGTTCAATGCCTCCTTTGTTAAGCAGCGGAATCCTTTTTATGCTAGGTTTAATATGAATAATTCTTGACTGGATTGACTTACTTAAGTAATCCCCCTACACCAATCAGTGTGGAGGAACGAAGGGTTGTCTCCTTTTGCAAAGTGCATTCCTAATGACTTCTTAATGGCACGCACGTGCCCTGCTCACTCCAAAGTCCCCACTCCAAGGGGATAGGGATGATCACTTCCATTTAGCTTAACTCTCTTGGATACAGTGACTAGACACTTAGACCTTTTGAATTCACTTGTCAGGATTTTATTTATGGATTTCACATTTGCGTTTAACAAAGTGAACATTGTTTTATTACTGGAACATCTACAGAAACTACAAGAAAATACAACTCTTGTGCTATGGATTAAGGACCTTTTGAAAGATAGATCTCAACATGTTAGGCTGTGTGGTTTTAAATCTAACAGTATTATTTTGAATACGGGGACTCCACAGGGCTGTGTATTATCGCCTACTTTATTTTCTATATATACGAATGAAATTTAAGTGTGATATCAATGGCATGTCACTTTTAAAATATGCTGATGACTTGGCCTTGGTGGCTTGTATGAGAGATGAGCAATCCATGGTTACATATAACAATTTGTTGATTCTATGGTCCTCTGGTTCCAAGAAAGTTTGCTGGAGTTAAATATAAATAAGTGGGGACAGGCATTTATCTTTTACACAGCAGACAAATAGTGTCTATAAGAAAGCTCAACAGCGATTCCCTAGTGGAAAAAAAAGTATACCAAGTATACTTGCAGCCAGACTAATTGTCAGTATACTTTTACTATATACAAGTGTGTTAATGATTAGTTAACTTGAAGTGTGCTATTTTGGAACAACTATTTTTGTACTAAGTGTACTATACTAAAGTATAACTTAAGTGTATTTAGTGTACTTTTTGTGCTAAATTGGAACAACTTCAAGTATACTTAGTACACTTTAAGTATATACCTATTTACATACTTGATTAGTAATATTAAAGTGTACTTTTTTGTATTACGAGTACATTACAAATTAATTATGAGTGTCTTTGAAACACACAAGCAATATATTATAAATGTATTATTTTTGAGTAAAAATATGCAAATTTTCCCCCAATGCTTAATCCACTGTTCAAGGTCATTACAATAAATACATAACTTCAGTGACAGACAAATTATTAACTGTTCAAAGTGTTTATTTAAACCTCAAATGGTTTTAGCATTGCAAAACATAAAATGCACCAACCATGTTCTTAAATGAAAAGAACGCTAAATGAAACAAACATAAAAAAAAATTTTTGTATCAGCAGCAACACACAAACTTCACTTTGATTTTTTTAGACTTTATTTAGAACATGTAAAATAAATACAATAAAACAAAACAAAACAATACAACACAATACAATACAAAACAATTTTAAATTACACATGTCCAAAAAATACTGCAATTCTATAAAGTATTGGCCGCTCACACATCAGATGTACTTGTGTGTGGAAACTAGGGTTGTAACGATATATAATTTAATAATAATTTAATTAATTTATGCATTTAGCAGAAAAAGCAACTTACAGTGCATTTAGGCTATACATTTTTTTTTACCAGTATGTGTGTTCCCTGGGAATTGAACCCATGACCTTTTGCTCTAGTAACACAATGCTCTATCACTGAGCCACAGGAACACTATACTGGTTTGACAGTTTATCACGGTTTAAACATGCAAGGTTATCATACTGCAAATATTTATATATCTATGGTTTAAAAAAAAAGATGAATGAAAAAAGAAAATTCACCCCGCATATGCAACTTATTTCCGCTTGGCTGCTTACACTCACGTGCATCGGAGAAAATAACAAAGACAGATTATATCTCACAATTACAGCAATTACGGGGCAAATTGAGGGGCTAAACATGGCCTGGAGCATCAGACCAACTGCAGAAATAAGTAATTGAAGCCATTTTAGGATGATTTTCATCAAAATGGCTGAAAATCATAAATACAATCTCTAGTAACATGATTTATTGGCTTATCACGTTTGACCAATAGATGGCACTGTTACCAAATTAATGTGGCCTGGTCAGAGTGAGGTGACAATGGCACATACAAAGTTTGGTTTCAATATGTCAACTATTTGGAGAGATACAGCCTGAGATGAAGTTTGGCACTATGCCTAAAATTTGTAGCGGCGCTCTATGAAAACAGTTTCGTTTATCAACACCAAATCTATAACTTTTTGTCAGCATAGTCTGAAGATCATCTGACTCAATTTTGATGAAAATCAGACCAACAGTTGACGAGGAGTTCGAAAAGTAGGTTTTCAACATAAATCAAAATGGCGGAAAGGAAGTTCAGCTTACTCTGGCATATTTTGTATCTATTTTGTCGGCATAAGCCACGGAATATTTTGAGACCAGTTTCATTGCAATAGGCTAATGCAATAAAAAGTTATTAGCATTTTTATAAATGTAATTATTAATGGTTAATGAATGGTTTATTACTTTTGACCAATAGGTGGCGCTGTTACCAAATTGATGTGGCATGGTCAGTGTGAGGTGACAATGACATATACAAAGTTTGGTGCAAACTTTGGTGCAAATAAGCTTTGCAGAGATATAGCATCAGAACCATTTTGGCACTGTGCCTAAAATTTGTAACGGTGCTGTATGAAAACGGTTTTGTCAATCGACACAAAATGCATAACTTTTTGTCAGCACAGTCTGAAGATGATCTGACTCGATTTTGGTGAAAATCGGACGAACAGTTGAGGAGGAGTTAGAAAAAGTAGGATTTTAACATAAATCAAAATGGCGGACAGGGAGTTCAGATTTCCTACTTAAAAAAAATTATATGTCTGTTGTTGGCATGACCCAAGGAATATTTTGAGACCAGTTTCATTACAATAGCCTAATGCAATCAAAAGTTATTAGCATTTTTTTTATTTCAAAATGTGAAATTAAAACCGCCAGTAGGTGACAGCAAGTGAATGTTAATGCGTGAGTCATTGAGATTCAACAGATTCATTCAAAAGGCTGATTCATTTAGAAACAAAACATTTGACTGTATTAACAAGTGAATCACTGAATCATTTATTCAACTGATTTGTTCAAAAAGCTGATTCATTCAATAAGTAAACACTGTCCCTTGTTTAGAGATGCAAAACAGTGCTGTGATCTTTGTTTGGAACTATTTTTGTTTGCAAAATTCAGCAAAAACAAGCAATATTATGTCTAAAATGTAAGTCACTTATTGCTTTACTGAACTTGTATACAATTATTATTAAATGTGTTCATGCATCTGCAGAAAATCTGTACTTTTTGTGTGATATAGATTAAGTTAACTATAGGCCTACATTAAATTATATAAATATAAAAACCCTACAGAAGAATTTTTGCCGTCTACAATTGAGAATGCCTGGAATTTTGAGTTTTAATAGACTAATAAATCAATGTGCTTGCACTCTGTGTGTGATCTGGTGATATAGCCTACTTGATAATGTCAGATTGCACATCATTACAACACTTACCATATTATTGCAGATGATACTGTATATCGCACCCCCAGCCTTGACTTGAGTGGAAAATGAAATCATCCGTGGTTGATGATTTGCACATGAGCAAATGTGTTTTTATGAGTCTAAAGGCCGGGACACAGCAAGCCGACTTCAAAGAACTAGCAGCGACGAAAGCTGACAGTGTTGTCACCTCGCGTCGGCAGCGTCGGACCAAAAAGCTGCGCTGGAACACACCACACAGACTACAGCCGACGGCAAACTAACACGTGCGCTCTGCGCATGCGTGAGAGGAATGAACTGTTCATATCAGCAGCTATTAATAGTATATATTCGTCATTCAAAAGGAGAAACCGAAACAAAGATATACGAGATAAAAGCAGATATACGAAATGTAAACAAAGCAGCACTTGCTTACCATTTTGAATATCAGTAACGTTGATAACTTTAATCATTTTAAGTGGCTCGTGTTGTTATGAAAACATTCACGTATTAGAAAGATTGGAAAAGATCACGTAACATTTAAACAGCCTTCTGTCTGTACCGCCTTCATTCACATGTTTGTTTTCATCACTTTTGCTTTAATTCTAGGCACTGACTCGTTCGTTAAACGGAATATCTTGTATAGAAAATCCATCTTGATTTAAGAATTTTTTGATATTTGTACTTGAAATAAGAAAAAATACTTAACAAGAAAAGCATTTTTGCAGCGTGCATGAATGAATGAAGTATTTAAACATCGCTTGCCCTTTAAAAAGGGGGAGGAGACCAAAATAAACTCTGGGTTTACCGAAGAAAACCTGCTCCTGACCAGGTTAGGTTCACAGAGTAAGTTACCATGGTAACTGACTCTGAGTATAATTTACCTCCCTTTCAGAAATGGGCTTTCTCGGGGTTGACATACTTCCGATTCTGAAATGGAAAACCCAGAGTTTACCTCATTTCAGGGTTAACATACTCAGAGTTTTCACTTAACCTCCTTTCTGAAATGGGCCCCAGACACAATGGAAACATGAGAGCTACTTATATTAAACAAAGGGGTCACATGACAAGAACCAACCAATGAGTAAACAGATCTGAGAATCTCATGAAAGTAAAAAAACCAGTTGCTGTGTCCCAATTCGCATACTATGCATCCTAAATAGTATTCAAAAATAGAATTAGTATGTCCCAAATCATGGTAAGTTTAAAAAAGTATGCCTAAGATTCCCATATGGTCTACTACTTCCGGTTAGAATTCAAAGTGCAGATCAATGCACACTCTTAATGGCTAATATTGCCAATAACACATTGCGCGGTGGATGAGGATTCCATTATAACTACAAACACGCATAAAAAAGTAAAAGTGTTAAAAACTACAAACATGGCGAGTATACATGACCGAGGGACAGGTAGAGAAAGGGATCTGAGTGATAAATAATCAATGTCTAACCTGATAAAAAAAATATTAATGTTTTCCACGTTATATTTCATCTGCAGCAACACTGAACTTTTATAATATTTTTGAGCAGAGTTCTTGGCATGATAGACCTGTGACTAGCAGATCAACGTGCCTTCTCTTTGGGGAAGTCAGGGCCTAATGGTTAGGGAGTTTGACTCCTAACCCTAAGGTTGTGGGTTCGAGTCTCGGGCCGGCAATACCATGACTGAGGTGCCCTTGAGCAAGGCACTGAACCCCCAACTGCTCCCCGGGCGCCGCAGCATGAATGGCTGCCCACTGCTCCAGGTGTGTGTTCACTGTGTGTCTGTGTGTTCACTGATGTGTGTGTGCACTTTGGATGGGTTAAATGCAGAGCACAAATTCTGAGTATGGGTCACCATACTTGGCTGTATGTCACATCACTTTCACATTTACACTTTTAATTTCTCTCCAATACGGTATGAAATCAAATTAAACGAAATGTGGATGATGTTAACTGTGATAAGATGATTGACAGGGCAGTTTAAACAGTGACAGAATGTACATAACTAAGTAACAGAGGGTCTGTTAAAGAAGCAGCTATGATGTAGTATGTCCCAAAGCTTGCCTACTATTCTTCTACATACTCAAAAGTATGTACTTTTTCTTCACAGAAAGAGTACATAGTTTTAGGGCATAGTATATAAGTAGGCGAATTGGGATGCAGCAAAAGTATGACATCAAGTACCACGAGAGCGATGAGGGAGCAGACGGCTCCTTATGCTTTCGAATCACTCTCACGGTACTTTGATGTCATACACTAATTATTCTGCACAGCACCGCTTCAAGTCGTACAAACAAGGCACATGACTAAAACAACCATTTATTTATTTTAAAATATATATTAAAAATATATTAAAATATTTGATTTTGGCCTCTTTTTAATATTTTTCACATATATTAAATATATGTCAATATATTTTTATCTGAAATATTTACATATATTTATTTACTTTATATATAAATACATTTAGATGTCAGACTATGTAAATATATAAAATTTGCAATATATGTCCATACATTAATTTCTAATATTTGTTAACATATTACATTTCTTTACATGTAAATATATTAGATTTCTATAAATCCAAATATATTTTAAAACATTAAAATATTCAAATAAATAAACTTTATTTAATTTATGTAAATAAATTAAATATCCACACATGTAAATGTTTTCATTATCGAGATTATAATTTGCCCCTTAACAATAAATATAATACAAACAAAATTTGGACCCTGAAAAACTGGAAAAATCTCCAGACAATGTAATTTAAAAATAGTGACAATATAAATTTACTTATTAATATAAAAAGTACATTTATCAACACCAATTCAGCATGAACCAACAAAATTATGAATGCTTAGGATGTTTCTGGCACATAAATGAAAGATTATCCTCCTGTAAGCATCCAGGGTCAAAACATATATATGTATGAAGAGTTCATTTGCAAAACCCGATAAACGCCACTTTAAAAAAAAATTGCATTATTCTCCACGTATAGCGCAATCTGAACCCTAAATATGTTTGGTCAAAAAATCCGGTATTGTCCACTTTCATCGCGAAATCATGAAGCCGATAAGTCCGTTTTAGCGAATCAGCACACTGTATTCAGATCAGGTGACAAAAGGCTACTTTCACTTTGAAAAGGTGTGCTAGCTGAGAGGAGTTTTGACAAAGCTGACTTAAAGTGTTCGAGGATGGATAATTTCGACGACCTTGATGAACCTGTGATATCTTCTTCAGGGCGTAAAAGGACAATAAAATCTAAAACGTTTTCACAGAACCTTGCAAAAGCAGCACGTTACAATGGTGAGGTAATCTCTGTGTATTGTGTGTAATCACATACATACAATCTATGATCACAACAACAACAACCTTTATCAGGCATCTACATTGTCATCTGAGGAGATTACAAAGATTAAACGAGTGGGTTTTTTTTAACTCTAAAACATGAAATGTGGAGTTATCTGCTTTTGGCAAAAAAAAAAAAAAAAAAAAAAAAACTGTTGGAGTTATCTGCTTTTGCAATAAAACAAACTTTAAATGAACTTTAATTTATTAAATTATCTGTATTTGTTTAAGTTATTATTACTTAATAAAAAAAAAAAAACCAACTGCAGTTTGATTTATGTTACTTGGAAGGCGCAAAAAAAAGTGATTTCTGAAAAAAAAACGCACCTAATAGAACTAGGAGCAGTTAAAACACTTCACAATAAAAGTCCACAGCAAAACAAAATTGAAATACTTAGTTTTTATTCAACATAAAATTTATTACACACTTTTGGACTATGAGGGCGAGTAAATGATGACTGAATTTCATTTTTGGGTGAACTATACCTTTAGTGTTTTTTTTTTAATTAATATGGAAATATGAAATTATTTTAAAATGATTTTTTCAACTGATTTGTTCAAAACGCAAATTCAGAAATGAAACTGCTGTGTGTTGCTCAGAGACGAACAACTCTGGTTAGTCTTTATATTTTTGTTGGCAAAACTGAGCAAAAACAGACAATATTGTATCTAAAATTATATTAACCTAACGTAACATAAATAACAACATTAAGTTCTTATTTATTGAATTGTTGTATAAAATCAGTATTGCATTGGCACTCATGTTATTAGGGACAAAAACTGCACGCGTGCGATTTTGCGCTCACTAGTTTTGTAATATTGCTGAACTATATGATGTAAATATGAGACAAATTTGAATTTTTTGGCTCCATTTCTTGAATTTTTGCGTAATTCCAGCTGTGTTTTATAGGCTCCTTCACGCAGGGAGTTGTTGTCCTGTGTCATGTTCATCATCAGTCAACTGCATGAAATGTAATATGACTTAGGTCTGGGGAGGAGCAAGTGCATTAAATATGTTAATAAATTTAACCCTTTATTTTTTTCCATAAATAATTAATTTAAAGAGTTAAATGGAAAGCCCTAGTAAAAATGCTTTGCCCATTTGTGTAGTAGCTGAGAGCTCAACATACAGTAACTGAAGAAATCACACGCAATTATAAAAAACAGCAAATGAACAAAACTTTTTCATTGATTAGACATCACGTGCTGCAAATATTCACAACACAGCCAAATACAGACACGCATTGCAAATACAACACAACCTAATACAGAAATGCACTGCAAATAAAGTACAACCAAATACAGAAGCACAATGCAAATACTTACAATGCAATCAAATACATAAACTATAACCGTCCTCGTCTCCGGCGGCACGTCAGCGGCTTCTCTCTGTCCCGACAGAGCGGTGTTTTCATGTTTTTTGTCTTGTGAGTCGCAGTGTTTTTGTACATCGTCATTGCGTCTACCTGTCTTTAAGCGTGCATACAGTCGTGAGTTTCTGCTGGATGTCGGCAGAACCACATTTTTAGAGTTAAACTCTGCGCACGTGGAACAGCTGTGGGCCCTCGGTCTGCTCCGGAGGCCTACATCATCACCGACCCCCACTGCTGCATCTCGCCCACAGCGGAGGCACCACAAGCGGCGTGAGAGGAAGCAGAAGAGGGGTTAGCGCGGAGGTATCTGGGCTAGGCTAACGGCTAACCCACACAAGCCATCTATCCCCACCATCGTACTGGCTAACGTACGTTCTTTGGACAATAAACTGGACTACATCAACACCAACACATTAACTTTCCAACATGAGGTAAAAACATTTTGGATTATGTTTACACCACACAGAGAGGAGCTTACAAAGCCCTCCCCCTCCCCCACCTTGGTGCCTCAGACCACATCACTGTCATGCTAATGCCTGCATTCAGACCGCTCATTAAAGTCGCCAAACCATTTTAAAAACAGATTCAAGTGTGGCCGGAAGGATCGTCAGAGGCTCTTCAAGACTGCTTTGACACAACTGACTGGAATATGTTTAAGCAGGCTGCCACTTACAATAACACCACTGACCTCCAGGAGTAGTCAGAGACTGTCACTGCCTACATCAACAAGTGTATTGAGGATGTAACAGTCACAAAAAGTGACTGTCCGTGCCAACCAGAAGCCGTGGATGACAGGGGAGGTCTACAGACTCCTGGAGACGTGGAACGCTGCATTCAGAGCTGGAGAACAGCCAGGGCCAACCTATCCCGCGGCATCAGAGAGGCTAAGAGACAGTACTCCAGGAGGATAGCCCATCAATTCAGTGACAGCAGAGACTCTCTGAGCCTGTGGCAGGGGTTACAGACCATTACGGACTACAAGCCCCCACCACGGATCTGTGACAGCAACATCTCTCTACTGAACGAGCTGAACACCTTCTTCGCTTGCTATGAGAAACAAAACAGCTCCACTGCACAGAAGACTCCACCTTTTCCCAGTGACCAGGTGATGACGCTGACCCCGGACAGTGTGAGGAGATCCTTCAGCAGGATCAGTGCACGCAAAGCTCTGGGTCCTGACAACATCCCTGGGCATGTACTGAGAGACTGTGCAGCAGAACTCACTGATGTCTTCACAGACATTTTCAACATCTCACTTAGTCAGGCTGTTGTTCTCACATGTTTCAAAACTACCACCATCATTCCAGTCCCAAAGAAGCCATCTCCATCCTGCTTCAATGACTACCGTCCTGTTGCACTTACTCCCATCCTCATGAAGTGCTTTGAACGGCTAGTCATGCACCACATCAAGTCTGCCCTCCCCCCCTCCCTGGACCCATTCCAGTTTGCATATCGGTCCAACCGGTCGACCGATGATGCCATCTCAACTACCCTCCACTCAGCACTCACACATCCAGAGAAAAAAGACTCATACGTCAGAATGCTGTTCATAGACTGCAGTTCAGCATTCAACACAATCATCACTCAACAGCTCATTCACAAACTGGTCGAGCTGGGGCTCAACACTTCGCTGTGCAACTGACTGTTAGACTTTCTGACCGGAAGACCTCAGGCAGCATCCAGCACCATCACAATGAACACTGGGGCCCCCCAAGGATGTGTGCTGAGCCCCTCCTCTTCACTCTGCTGACCCACGACTGCACACCGTCACACAACTCCAACCTCTTCATTAAGTTTGCGGATGATACGACTGTGGTGGGTCTCATTAGCAACAAGGATGAGACAAACTACAGGAGCGAGGTGAGCCACCTGGCCGGGTGGTGCAGTGACAACAATCTCTCTCTGAACGTGGAGAAGACGAAGGAGATTGTTGTTGACTTCAGGAGAGCGCACACTCAGCATGTTCCTCTGACCATCAACGGTGCGACTGTGGAGAGAGTGAGCAGCACCAAGTCCCTGGGTGTGCACATCACAGAGGACCTCTCCTGGACCGACAACACTGCAGCACTGGCCAAGAAATCACAACAGCGTCTCTACTTCCTCTGCAAACTGAGGAGAGCCAGAGCCCCACCCCCCATCATGTACAACTTCTACAGAGGCACCATTGAGAGCAATCTGACTAGCTGCATCACTGTGTGGTATGGCGCCTGCAACGCGTCCTGCCAGAAGACTCTGCAACGCATAGTGAGAGCAGCTGAGAAGATCATTGGTGTCCCTCTCCCCTCCCTCCAGGAAATTTACAGAATCCGTCTCACTCGCAAAGCCCTCTGAATCACAGGTGATCCCATCCACCTGTCACACAGCTTCTTCAGTCTGCTGCCATCAGGGAGGAGACTGCGGATTCTCAAGGCCAGGACCAGCAGACTGAAGGACAGCTTAATCCATCAGGCTGTCCGGAAGCTGAACTCGCTCCCGAACTTGCCCCCCCTCCCTCTTCTGCCCCAGGCACCACTGAACTATGAACCCCCCCACCCCCCCCACCAGATCCCACCAGATCCCACATCCCCAGGTTTTGCAATATGTCTGAATTGATATAGTGTGAAAGAGGTATATCAATAAACAAATACATAAACAGGAGTGATGTCTCTCTTGGCACATATTCAAACTATTTACACATTTACAAAGCACAAACACCATATATTGAAAATCTTATACAAAAACATACTAACAGGGTTTAAAATTGGAACACCCGCCACCCCAGCGTTACGTCAAATCACTAGCCAATTTGGCGGGATACGTTTCATAAATTATGTTCACTTGTAAAATTCATGGGGAAATTCATTTAAGCCAAATCTGCACAGATTTAGCACAAATACTGAACTTGTGATCATGATATATGAAATACAGCCTAATTCATGCCCCGGTGAGCGTGATTTCACCAAGTACAATATGTTGCTGGATCAACATCCTTGTTGATCCTGGAACAACATTCCAATCAACCAATCAGAATTGAGATATAACTTTTCAGGAATTATCTGTTTTAGGTTTACAATCAGGGTAAGGTGCTTCTACACTCTTGTTTATTTAGCTATCATTTCACACTGATTTTAGGAATAAATTATGTTTAGGGGTGGGGATTAGGTTTAGGGGTAGGGATTGGGTTAAATTAAGGCTGGGTGATATATCTAACGATATGATCATGCGTATCTAGTCAGTAAAGCGGCATTTAATAGACAGAGCCGTAGTTCACTGACAAGGTACGCAATATCGCGTTCATTATCGAAGGCGATTCATCTGGGATAATGAACGCGATATTGCGTACCTTGTCAGTGAACTACGGATCTGTCTATTAAATGCCGCTCCATTTGAAAGCAGGTGATGGCGATTTAGCGCTAATCAGGGAACCGGCTTTACTGACTAGATACACATGATCATATCGTTAGATATATCGCCCAGCCCTAGGATAAATCTATATTTTTGGACAATAATGTTGATCCAGGATCATCAGAAGATATTGATCCAGGAACATGTCTTACTTGGCAAAATCAGGGAGACCTTCATGCCCCTAGCCAGAGGGGGTTTGGGTAATCAAACAACCTACCCCCTCAGTGCAAAAGGTCTTGAATTGAAGTACGGTTGTTGTTTTTTTTTTTGTTGTTTTTTTTATGAGACTTTTTTAAAATAAACATGAGTCCTTTTAAATAATGACAGCCGACTAGGGACGCAGGAATGATTCTGATTTTATTACATTTGGTGTACATGACGATTGATATTGAATAATGTATTAAAAGTAGGCTCGCACAGCTGGTCTATGTATGAGAGAATCTTGTGGAAAAATCAAAACAAATTAACACAACTCCACACAGAAAAACATCCTGTGGTAAAAGGGTAGTTTTTATATTTATAACATATGATATGTCCTAATTAAGCAACACAACCAAGAGTTAATTTTTTTCCCCCTGAAAACAAGTATGATTGCAAATTTGACATTGATTTTATGCAAGAGTTCAAATGAGTAGTTTATATTAAGTGATCTACAATTTAGACTAGAGCCCTGCATTTCAGCCCAGGCCCGACGGGCCCCGACTTTTTTACACCCCTAGGGCCGGGATTCAGGCCAATTTTCCCATCATAGTTCAGACACGGGCCAGGCCTCGGGCCTGTTTTAGGGTTCTCCTTATTTTTATATTTTAGACATCCATCAATTAGTGATGAAAAAAAAAATTCTGTGTTGGTGAAAACAACACGAGACTGTGTTACCGTGACTGTCAAGTGCGGCTCAAGGTGTTTACTGTCCCGCCAGCAGCAGCAGCAGCATGCGTGCCGTCAGCACAGCTGAAGAGTTCTGCATTCAAATGCACACAATAAGGCTAAAGCTTGCCACAAAGCCCCAGCAAAAGTAGTTACCATGATTGTGTCAGAGGGAAATAGTGAGGAGATATATGAATTATTTACTAATAAACTAGTGTTTTCTGAGTCTGTGTCGCAAGGATGAAGTTGCCGATCCTGACTCGCAATCTCCTCATTAGACACGCCTTTAGAGAGAAGTACGTTTTTGGATAAAGATTATGATTATAATGAAAGAGTTTTTGTTTTAGATTTGCTTTGTTTTGTTAAGTAGTCATTTAAAGTTAAGCTTTCTATAGATATATTTGTCATGTCTGTGAGGCAAGTATTCACTGAGTTTCAGTTATTTTTTTTGAAGCGCTCCTGTTCAAGATCGAGATGGCAGAAAGTGCATCATGTTTGTTTTCTTTATTTTATAAAAGCACAATGTTTTGTTGATATTGTGAGTGCACACAAATAAAAGTAGACCCTTTACAGTTCCGAATGATGTATTACTCTTACCATTATGACCAAAAATTATGGCTTATTTTAAAGTTGTTTCAACTGAAAAAAATGCAAGTGATCGCGCTGGCGACTTCATGTCCTTCAGTGCGCGCTTTAGCTTCCATTCTCTGCACAAACTATTGAATGTGCATCTAACAGTGCACATTTATCTAGATTTAAAGTTTAACCTTTTCAGTGGTGAGTTTAAAATATTCTAGGGGTCGCCCCAGAGTTAGCTTTTTTTAAGGCGACCGTTATTTTATAACGTTTTCCCTTACTTTTTCCATGGCGATGCGTCAGGCTTGTCACGTGACACAGCATGGCCACAATAACACTGTATGACAGATGGATCGCTTTTATTTAGTTTTTCCTTTATTTAAAATATTCACAAACTTGCATACCATGTCATGAACAATTGGATATTCCGATCCACAAATGTGTGTAAATATGTGTGTTTTGTTGTTTAAAAACTTTTCTGTAATCTGTAATGTGAGATGGGCGCCACCATGTTTGTTCACGCTGCAGTTCAGAGTCCTGTCAGTCGGATTTACAGCACGTGAAATCATCAATTTCTCCTGAAATACAAGTAATAAGTGGCCAGTGAACTGGGTGAAGAATAGAGTGAACTTTATAGTTACTTATACTATGTGTATCTGATATGAATAAAACACATTGGCAAATTCAATTTGAATGGTTTGTTATTGTTGCTTCCATAGATATGACTGTGTATTTTTCAAACTCTAAATGAATTGTTTTACCAGTACTTGTGTATTTAAATGTCTGAAACCTAAAATATGCATTATGGGGTTAAGAACACTGCATAGTTGTGATAATATGACAAGCGCAGTGCACCTCATTCAATGGCTCAGCGCCAGCCATCGCGCAAAAGGACAGTTTGAATTTGCCAGTTATGCGATGTCACCAAACGTTCTAAATCCCATATGTGGGACTGTACCGCTCAAAGGGTTAAACATTGTTATATGCTTGAACTGTTTTATATATATAGATTTTATTTTAGGCATGTCGTGATGATTTGAGGCTAAATTGATCAAACATAGGTTATGATTAGCTCACTGTCTGCTGCTGGCCGCTTGGTCGTTACTTTAAAAACCAAAAACTTATGCTATTTAACGAACAAAAAATTACTTCAAATGTTTTTCTAAATTAACTTAATAAAAAATGAAACAAAATATAATCACTTTGCCATTACATACAAAACTGAGCTATTTTAATAGCCGAATCAATAGTATAAGCTGTTTGGGGGAAAAAAAGACAGGCTAGGGCTGGGCTAGGGCCTGAGCATCTTGGGCCAGGGCTGGGCTAGGGCCTAAATTTGAGGCCCGTGCAGGGCTCTAATTTAGACACAATATTGTCAATACTGACCATTTTTGCACGATTTGGTTAACAAAAAATAGTTCCAAAAAACAAAGCAGAACAGCAGAACAGTCGTACATCTCAGAGCAACACACATTACTGAATGATTCTGTGTTTTTGAATAAATTAATAATAATAATTAATAATTCCTTACATTTATATAGTGCTTTTCTGGGCACTCAAAGCACTTAACATAGAAGGGGGGTAATCTCCTCAACCACCACCAGTGTGCAGCATCCACCTGGATGATACGACGGCAGCCATATTGCGCCAGAATGCCCACCACACACCAGCTTATTGGTGGAGAGGAGACAGAGTGATGAAGCCAATCAGTGTATGGGGATGGTTAAGAGGCCATGATAGTCAGAGACCAATGGGTGAATTTGGCCAGGATGCCGGGGTTACACCCCTACTCTTTTCGAAGGACATCCTGGGATTTTTAATGACCACAGAGAGTCAGAATTGGATGTCAATTATTCAATAACCCATTCATAAAGAAAGGCACTTGCTTCATTCTTGAATGAATTAGAAGTCTGAACAAATCATATAATTCAGGGGTTTCCAACCTTTTTTCCACCACGGACTGGTTACATTTGAAAATATTCTTGTGGATTGGGGGTTGGGGGGTGGGGTGTATACAGCCTAAAATAAATACATACGTTATATATGGTGGTTCAACGCTCAACGCATCACATTGTGTTTTTTGAGTCAAATCAAAATTTTCGGATCAGCAAGAATTTTTTTTTTTTTAAAGCACATAGAATAACAATCCGTGAAGGGTTTTTGACATAATTTTATGTGTAGGCTACTGTATTTATCTTAAACGCAGGGAGATGTGAATGAGGAATCAGCTCGGTATTTCCTAGGTAACATAACATTACCTATGCAGTTGTTATATTGGAGTGTAAATGCATTCATGCTACACTTCTGTATCATTAAACTGTCTGTGTAAAAGCATTTAAATGCCATTGATTTCTGCTGCTTCCATTTCTTCTGCTGTGCAAAGATCAATTTTTTTTGATGCTGATTTCATTTGATTCATTAACAGCTCTGTAGTATCTTATTATATCAACTGAAATCGCTAATAAAACGTAAGAATTCGATATGAAACATACATTGATGACACACATTTAATAAGGGTAAGAAAAAGCTGCCCTTTATTTATGTTTTTTTGGCTAGAAGAAGTTATGAATGGCCAGTAATTTAAAAATTTAGTAGACAAATTGGCCAGTGAGTGGAAATGTTCATTTCCAACAAATACAGTAGGTGGCCAAACATCCTTAAAAATCAGAAAATGAATTTAAAATGTCAAAACGTGTGATAGTCGTAGGCTGCAGCCTAATGCATCAAATATTTAAAAATAAAAAAAAATAAACATTTACATAAAGGCTCTTAATGCATGTTATGGTTATTAAACAGTCATTATGAAAACCATTAAAACTACACAATTTCCTTATGTTGTATTAAGGGGCTGTCATTTCAATCTAAGTTTTTGAATGAAAAATCCTGATCTTGGTCGTTGGTCCTCTGTACAAAGCTGCACGTTCATTCTATTCACATTGCAATTTACTCTGACTCACAAAATACAAATAAATAAAATAAACAAGTTGTGAAAAATCAAGAATTAATAGGCTTAAACTAGGACATGAAAAACGCCTGAAATCATACCAAAAGTAGAATATTAATTAGGAATGTTTAGATAACATTTAAGGAGGTGTACATTAGCCTATGCCATAAAAAATAAAACGATTGAATATGTGGCTTATTGATGAGTGTAATAGGCTGCGCCTTGTTCTAACATATTTTGGCACTCACATTGATGACACAAATTATGAAAGGCTTGAAACTTAAATTTAATAATTTGCTGATGTATTTCAGCAGGTCACACATTCTTATTCGTTATCTGGCCTTTTTTAACACATTTATTCCCGTATACAGAGCCCATGAAATGCTGAAAATTATGTCCCTGGATTAAGAAATGTATCACTTTTTATAATTTCTTTGTATTAATTAATCATGTTTAATTAGTAATATATTTTTTATATTTTAAATAATAATAATACTGATAATAATACAGTTTAGCATACAAAGTTTGGGCTTGCAAGAGATTGGGTGAATCTGTAAAATGTAAAAAATAAAAATAAAAAATGAATTAGACAACAAAATACAACTTTTCTCAATTAATTAGAAAACAATCCCTGATTCACAACATTCATTTCCAAATCCAGCTTACCAGTATACTCGGCCCGAGTCCGACTGGAGCCCGTGCCTTTTTTCTCTCTTTTTTGCTTCCTAATTACACTGCTGTTGCAGCCATTAAAATAGGTCAGTTTTGTTTTTAATTGCAAAGTTATATTTCTTATTGTTTCATAATTAATAAATTTAGAAAAATGTTTGAAACTTTTTTGTTTGTTAAATTCAAATTGTTGTTGTTTTGTTTTTTATTTGGTTTCAAGTGACGATCAAGCGGATAGCGGCAGACAGTTGAGTTGATCACGTTTGATCAATTTAGCATTCCCAAATCATCACGACTTGTTTAAAATTTAATCTGTAGATATTAAACACTTAAAGCATAGTACAATGTTAGCTTAAACATTTAACATTTAAGAGTGGAAGCTGAAGTGCGCTTAATGCATAAGGCACCAGCACGATTGTTCTTCAGTGGAAACAAGTAGGCTAGGCTATGCGGTAATTTTTGCTCATACAGGACTAATACTTCATTTGGAACTGTAAATGGTCTACCCTTACTTTTGTGTGCACTCACAGTATCAACAAAACATTGCGCTTCTGTAAAATAGAGAAAACAAACAGGATGTGCTTGCCGTCTCGTTCTGTGTGAACAGGGAAACATTGAGCTCGGGCTGAAATTCAAAGCTCTAAAATCAGGTGCAGTTTAGCTTCACCGTGTCTGAAATTCTGAAGTTTTATATTCACAATAAGCTACAGAATACATGTAATACATGAAGGGCTAATAATGACAAAAATACATTAATAACTTCTTCTGTGGAAGCTGTGGCCTAGTGGTTAGAAAGTTTGACTCCTAACCCTAAAGTTGTGGGTTCTAGTCTCGGGCCAGCAATACCACGACTGGGGTGCCCTTGAGCAAGGTACCGAACCCCCAACTGCTCCCCGGGCGCCACAGCATAAATGGCTGCTCACTGCTCCTTGTGTGTGTTCACTGCTGTGTGTGTGCACTTTGGATGGGTTAAATGCAGAGCACGAATTCTGAGTATGGGTCACCATACTTGGCTGTATGTCACGTCACTTTCACTTTCATAATGTATGATCATGCTTTGGTTCGTATTTGAAAAGTCATATATTATTACAGCAAAAATGTGTTTTTGTTCCATTAACAATTTTAATGTGAGGTTGAAAAATAAACAGTGATATTATCATCGGTGTTATAAGTTAGTTTTGCTATTCATCAAAAGCAGCAGCAAGAAGCAGCGTGCTCACTGGCAGTCCAGTTCATATGAAAAAAATATTAAGCCTATATAAGATCAGCATTTGAACACTATAATAAACACAAAAATTATCTGCATGGTGACACTTTTTTTTAATATTGCAAAGTGAGATGAAGAGTGAGTTTGTCTTGCATACATAAAAACACACTGCTCAATCAAGATGGCAGCGCGTCCACATGCAGGAGCTTCTCTCTCTCCCATCAGAACTGTGTTTTCATGTTTTTTGTCCTGTGAGTCGCAGTGTTTTTGTATGTCTTCAACGCGTCTAACTGTCTTTAAGCGAGCATACAGTCGTGAGTTTCTGCTGGATGTCAGCAGAACCACTTTTTTAGAGTTAAACTCCAGGCACTCCGAAGAGCTGCGGGATCTGACCCCCACTGCTGCATCTCGCCCACAGCGGAGGTGCCACAAGCGGTGTAAGAGGAACCGGTAAGAAGAGGGGTAAGCGCGGCGGTATCCAGGCTAGGCTAACGGCTAACCCACACAAGCCAGCTATCCCCACCATCGTACTGGCTAACGTACGCTCTTTGGACAATAAACTGGACTACATCCGATTACTACATTCAACTCAGAGGACTGTAAGAGACTGTTGTGTTTTTGTATTCAGGGAAACATGGCTCAGCAACAGCATTCCAGACTGCGCTATTCAGCTCGATCAGCTGACATGCTATCGAGTGGACAGCATTCTCGTCGCTGGAGGCAAATCACCCGGCGGAGGGCTTTGTGTTTACATCAATGATGCGTGGGGCCACAATGCTTTTGTGGTCTGCAAACACTGCTCATACCCTGGCTTTTCTCATCTTGGCTGGGGATTTCAACCATGCAGACTTAAAGAGTGTGTTACCAAAAATACACCAACACATTAACTTTCCAACACGAGGTAAAAACACTTTGGACTTTGTTTACACCACCCAGAGAGGAGCTTACAAGGCCCTCCCTGCGGTATCAGAGAGGCTAAGAGACAGTACTCTAGGAGGATAGCCCATTATTTCAGTGACAGCAGAGACACTCAGAGCCTGTGGCAGGGGGTACAGACCATTACGCACTACAAGCCCCCACCATGGACCTGTGACAGCAACATCTCTCTACTGAACGAGCTGAACACCTTCTTCGCTTGCTATGAGAAACAAAACAGCTCCACTGCACAGAAGACTCCACCTCCTCCCGGCGACCAGGTGATGATGCTGACCCCAGACAGTGTGAGGAGATCCCTACCATCCAGTTGCACTTACCCCTATTCTCATGAAGTGCTTTGAACGGCTAGTCATGCACCACATCAAGTCTGCCCCCCCTCGGACCCCTTCCAGTTTGCATATTGGTCCAACTGCTCGACCGATGATGCCATCACCACTACCCTCCACTCAGCACTCACACATCCAGAGAAAAAAAGACTCATATGTCAGAATGCTGTTCATAGACTTCAGTTCAGCATTCAACACAATCATCCCTCAACAGCTCATTAACAAACTGGTCGAGCTGGGGCTCAACACTTCGCTGTGCAACTGACTGTTAGACTTTCTGACCGAAAGACCTCAGGCAGCATCCAGCACCATCACAATGAACACTGGGGCCCCCCAAGGATGTGTGCTGAGCCCCTCCTCTTCACTCTGCTGACCCACGACTGCACAGTCACACAACTCTAACTTCTTTATTAAGTTTGCGGATGATATGACTGTGGTGGGTCTCGTTAGCAACAGAGATGAGACAAACTACAGGAGCAAGGTGAGCCGCCTGGCTGGGTGGTGTAGTGACAACAATCCCTCTCTAAATGTGGAGAAAACAAAGGAGATTGTTGTTGACTTCAGGAGAGTGCACACTCAGCATGCTCCTCTGACCATCAACGGTGCGACTGTGGAGAGAGTGAGCAGCACCAAGTTCCTGGGTGTGCACATCACAGAGGACCTCTCCTGGACCGACAACACTGCAGCACTGGCCAAGAAATCACAGCAGCGTCTCTACTTCCTCCGCAAACTGAGAAGAGCCAGAGTCCCGCCCCCCATCATGTACACCTTCTACAGAGGCACCATCAAGAGCATTCTGACTAGCTGCATCACTGTGTGGTATGGCGCCTGCAACGCGTCCTGCAGGAAGACCCTTCAACGCATAGTGAGAGCAGCTGAGAAGATCACTGGTGTCTCCCTCCCCTCCCTCCAGGACATTTATGGAACCCGTCTCACCCGTAAAGCCTTCTGCATCGCAGGTGATTCCACACACCCGTCACACAGCTTCTTCAGTCTGCTGCTATCAGGGAGGAATCTGCGGAGTCTCCAGGCCAGGACCAGCAGACTGAAGGACAGCTTCATTCATCAGGCTGTCAGGAAGCTGAACTTCCTCCCGCCTTGGCCCCCCTCCCCTCTTTTTCCCCATGCACCACTATACTCTGAACCTCAGTCCCTCCCCAGCTCCCACTAACACACTGGGACCTGCACCAGACACTTTGTGCCGCATTGGTCTGCTCACTACCTCATTCAGCGTTTAACTGACCTCATTCAACTACCTCATCTGTCAGTTTAAATAAAGAACTGCTCTCTGAGATTTTTGTCACTTTAATCAGACTGAATAAGCTCTTTTGCACTACAATCATTATATCTGCACTGTTTTTTTACTTCATTGGTTTGCACTCTATCTCCCATGTGCCTTGTGTTGCTTTACATATCTCTTTTTTACATGACCTATTTGTATATTTGTATAGTTGTACTTTATATTTTATCTGTATTTAATGTTTTAAGGTTAGTGTTATCTGTATGCACCAAGGGTCTGAGAGTAACGCAGTTTCAATTCTCTGTATGTATGTGCTGTACTTGTGGAAGAATTGACAATAAAGCAGACTTGACTTGACCTGAAGTTAAGCAACAATATCTGCAGAATGGAGAAGGGTTGACCACAGCGTTAATTTTGACAGCAAATTTTGATTTAGTTTTAGTCATAGTCTTTTGACTAAAATGCCATTTAGTTTTAGTCATATTTTAGTCATCTGAATTGTTTTAAGTTTTAGTCAACTAAATATCATAAGATTTTAGTCGACTAAATGTACATTAAATTTAGTCGGCTAAAATCTAATGGGTTTAGAGTGCATTTATTAAGCATTTCTCTAAAATTTCCAAAACTCATTATATAGGTTTGATGTTAAGGTTTTATCATGATAGACACAGATGTAACTTCTTTGACACAACATGCCTTTATGTTAAAATTAAATAAAACCACTTCTCATTGAGAACAAGATCATGGTCTTCTTTTTAATGAAATACCAGTGGTTATATAGGCTAATTATGCATTCTTTATAGCAACTTGTTTACCATATTCTTCATTCTTTTAAGCAGACATTTATTTATATAAATAAATTTAGATGAATCTTTAGGGCTACTAAAGTTTTTCAGTCAAGAGCAGTCACGTGGTAAAGTCATTCGCAAAACTACCGCCAGGTGGCGCAAAGGGATGGATTGCAGACTGAATCTAATTGTAAAATGTTGGTTTGTAAAGGGCGATGAAAGGAGGAAGTAAAACAACAATAACATTATAATATAACATTGTAACATCCTTAAAAACCATTCGAAAATTTACAGTGAGTTAATTTCATAAGTTTAGATAGGACAAATGCCTCGTCATTTTGGTTTTAGGACAACTTTGAAGAAAGGTTTTGATCCACTTCAAATGTTGACAACTGTATAGCGCAATATAGTTTATTAGTTATTATAACTTAATTTCAGAGGAAGTTGCCTTAACTCAAAAAATTTTTATTTTGTTGCGTCCATACAATATTTTTTAGAGTGTGAAATATAAATTCTCACAGAATGTAGCCTATTCATTACCAATATATTGAACCATCTCTTTATGTTTTTCTAAATCCCAAACAGAGTCCAGACATCAGTAAAATATCTGTCTATGAACATGTTTTATAGGCTATTTTAGAATTGAAAAATACACATGCGTTACAGACATGACAAAAAACAACAGTTTTTGGAGACATTATATTTTGTAGACTTTCTGTGATTTACAGTGCACAAACCAGAAGCAACAATATCTGCAGAGAAGGGTTGGGCATTCTCAAAAACTAAAACATCGATTTTATTTCAATTTTTGTTTTTGTGTTTCAGAGGAAAAATCAGTGTTAAGGCATCTCTCCATTACGGACCGTTTTGAAAAGAATTTATGCAAACGCATATAAAATGCTTTAAAAACTTTAACAGAGATGTCTAGAGGGTATTTAATAGGTCTGCCCCCACGTAAGATGTTTTTAGTTAATAGTCGTTCATTCGTCATTATTCAAATAATCGCAGGTTTATATTAAATTCACATCTATAATCCATAATGAGCCTTAATATATTCCATGCTTAAGCACAAGCATTAAGTTTGCCACAAAGCACGGGCAGAAGTAGCCTAATAATTGTGAAAAAAGGATACATTTTAATTATTTATTAATAAACAAATGTTTTCTTGTCGGCTGCAAGATGAAATTCACAGTGCTGACTCTCTCAAAATGGACGCGCCTTCAGAGAGAATTGCAACCTTCACAGATTACCTAATGCTTTCGTTTTGAATTGATTCGTTTAAAAGTAGACATTTCAAGCTTTCTGTAAATATATTTCTCAAGTATATGAGACACCCCAATTTTAAGTTATTTCATTATCAGGAAAAAATTCAAGTGATCGAGAGGCCGCCTCCCTGTCATGCATGCGCATTAATAATTTTCACACAAACACTTGAATATTAATAATAATTCATATTTTGCATATGCATTACAAAGTAAATCATGTTTTACATGCAATTATCCAAAATAAAACCAAACAAGATTTGTAATGAAGATAAAATATGTAGACAAATAAGAATAAATACTGCATGTGCACTCAGCATCAAGCGCACCGCGCAAAACTTGCACTCTATATTTTACACAGCTGCATTTAAATGCGGCTGCAATTTATTTATTTATTTTTACTTTACTTAAATTATATGAAAGCAAGTCAAGTCAAGTCACCTTTATTTATACAGCGCTTTAAACAAAAAAGATTGCGTTAAAGCAACTGAACAACATTAATTAGGAAAACCATGTCAATAATGCAAAATGACAGTTAAAGGCAGTTCATCATTGAATTCAGTGATGTCATCATGCAGCTCAGTTCAGTTTAAATAGTATCTGTGCAATAATTTGCAATCAAGTCAACGATATCGCTGTAAATGAAGTGTCCCCAACTAAGCAAGCCAGAGGCGACAGCAGCAAGGAACCAAAACTCCATCGGTGACAGAATAGAGAAAAAACCTTGGGAGAAACCAGGCTCAGTCGGGGGGCCAGTTCTCCTCTGACCAGTTGAAACCAACAGTTCAATTCCAGGCTGCAGCAAAGTCAGATTGTTGAGAAGAATCATCTGTTTCCTGTGGTCTTGTCCCGGTGGTCGTTTGAGACAAGGTCTTTACACAGGATCTGTCTCTGGGGCTCTAGTTGTCCTGGTCTCAGCTGTCTTTCAGGGCTGTAAAGGTCCTTTCTAGGTGCTAATCCACCATCTGGGCTGGATACATACTGGATCCAGGTGACTGCAGTCACCCTCTGACTTGGATACAGACTGGATCTGGTGGCTACGGTGACCTCGGAATAAGAGAGAAACAGACTAATATTAGCGTAGATGCCATTCTTCTAATGATGTAGCAAGTACATCAGGTGTTATGGGAAGTGTTCCCGGTTCCGGTTTACCTAATTAATGCAGCCTAAAAATCCTTAAACGGATTTGGATATTAGAAGCATATTAGTATGTTATGTGTCAGCCAGGTTAAAGAGATGGGTCTTTAATCTAGATTTAAACTGCAAGAGTGTGTCTGCCTCCCGAACAATGTTAGGTAGGTTATTCCAGAGTTTAGGCGCTAAATAGGAAAAGGATCTGCCACCTGCAGTTGACTTTGATATTCTAGGTATTATCAAATTGCCAGAGTTTTGAGAACGCAGCGGACATGGAGGACTATAATGTAACAAGAGCTCGTTCAAATACTAAGGTGCTAAACCATTCAGGGGTTTATAAGTAATAAGCAAGATTTTAAAATCTATATGATGTTTGATAGGGAGCCAGTGCAGTGTTGACAGGACCGGGCTAATATGGTCATACTTCCTGGTTCTAGTAAGAACTCTAGCTGCTGCATTTTGGACTAACTGGAGTTTGTTTAGTAAGCGTGCAGAACAACCACCCAATTAAGCATTACAATAATCTAGCCTTGAGGTCATAAACGCATGGATTAACATTTCTGCATTTGACATTGAGAGCATAGGCCGTAATTTAGATATATTTTTGAGATGGAAAAATGCAGTTTTACAAATGCTAGAAACATGGCTTTCTAAGGAAAGATTGCTATCAAATAGCACACCTAGTTTCCTAACTGATGACAAAGATTTGACAGAGCAGCCATCAAGTCTTAGACAGCGTTCTAGGTTATTACATGCAGAGCTTTTAGGTCCTATAATAAACACCTTTTTTTATATATCGACTATGCATTCCGTTAGTCTTTCAAATTGGTATGTTTCGCCAGGCCACGAAGAAATATAGAGCTGAGTATCATCAGCATAACAGTGAAAGCAAAAGCCGTGTTTCCTGATGATATCTCCCAAGGGTAACATGTAAAGCGTGAAGAGTAACGGCCCTAGTACTGAGCTTGAGGTACTCCATACTGCACTTGTGATCGATATGATACCTCTTCATTCACTGCTACTAATTGATGCCGGTCATATAAGTACGATTTAAACCATGCTAATGCACTTCCATTAATGCCAACAAAGTGTTCTAGTCTATGCAAAAGAATGGTGTGGTCAATAGTGTCGAACGCAGCACTATGATGCTCCAGAAGGAAACGATGCATTAAGAGCTGGGGGTGAAAACTTTTGGAATTTGAAGATCAAGATAAATTGTACTTAATTTGTGTTCCGGGAAACATACAAGTATCTTCTGTTGCTTACGAAGGGCAGAACAAATTGGAAAAAAATTATATTTCAACAAAATAAGAAAAATTTGGCCATCTTCATCGTGTTCAAAAGTTTTCATCCCCCAACTCTTAATGCATCTTGTTTCCTTCTGGAGCATCAGTGAATGTTTGAACCTTTTTTAATAGTTGTGTTTGAGTGCCTCAATTGTCCTTAGTGTGAAAAGATGTATCTCAAAATCATACAGTCACTGCTGGAAAGGGTTCAAATATGCAAAGATGCTGGAAAACTGAAGAATCTGCAGGACCTTAAAGATTTTTCTGAAGAACAGTTCTCAGTTTAACTGTTCAGAACAAACAAGGGACTCATGCACCACCATCACAAAACACAAAAGGCAGTCGTGGATCATCCAGGTAACCACACACAGTATTAAGAACCAAGGATTCCCAAACTTTTGAATGGGGTTATTTCCGCAATTTTTTTGTCTTGTGGACTAAATGTAAACATCTTTTATGTACAATATCTTACTCAGGACAGTACTAAAAAAATTAACATGCATTTAGTATGATCTCTCTTATTTTTTGAAAATTATTCACATTTTCACAGATTCTGCAAGGGGTGGCCAAACTTTCGAGCCCCACTGTATATGTATGTATGTATATATATATTTGTATTCATGAAATTATATTTAAACATTATGAATGAGGTTAAAAAAAATAAATTTTATCAGATCTGTCTACTCTGATAAACATCTTAGAAGTTATTTGACATCTGACAGGAAATATCTTAGAGACGTACTGCAGATGAGCAAGAACTCTTAAAAATACATCTTGCAATGTAAATGCAGACATTAAATAGACATCTCCGAGATGTACATGTGTGATTAGGGTGAGTGCTTGACTGTCAGGTGCTGGAGCCACCTTCTATAGAACTTAATGGCATTAGTGCTTGTGTCGTCAAACATTGGTCTGGAGCCCTACAGTGGTTCTCGAAGTCAGAAAAGTCATAACAGTGTTAGAAGAATGTTGTCTTTGGTATATTTTCACTGCAAAACAATAAGAAATGCCGCAAATATCACCGCAAATTTTGAGAAAAGTCACAGCAAAATCAGTCATTTTAGGCGATGTTGTCGTTGAGAATGCAATTTCTAAAATATTAGAATAAATTAATTTATTTCTAAAATGTTGTGATATGGAAAGCTTAAAACAGGTCACAGCAGTATATAAACCTACACAGTAGGCCAGGGTTATTCAAATCTTGCCCTGGAGGGCCAATGCGGTGCAGAGTTTGGCTCCAACCCTAGTCAAACACACCTGAGCATGCTAATCAATGTTTTTGGGATCATTAGAAAATCACAGGCAGGTGACTTTGATCAGGGTTGGAGCCAAACTCTGCACCGCATTGGCCCTCCTGTCCCTTCTTTTCAGTTTCAATGATTTAGCTAAATCGTGCCAAGTTTAATTTATCTGTTTCTTGTTTTAGTTAAGCCTAAGTAATGGGAGCAAAATTATACAGTGCCTCACGTTGTACTAAAATAAAGGAAAAAATTTATAAAATACGCAACAATATCTTTATTAGTGAACAGATATCTTTTTCCCACGTGGTTCTTTGTCAAAATAAAGGACAGGTAACAAACATCAAAGTATGTGCGTGACAAAAATGCATGCTGTTTTATTAAAAGGAATTTTAATATATAAAATAAAAATGTATTTGTGACAAATATTAAGTAATGTAAGAATATTAACATTTAGAATCCATGTATGTAGCCTACCCTGAAATAGGCTACCACTTTTAATGCTCTGATGCAAAGTAAACCACCATTGCTTTAAAGTAATATAACACATGATTTATATTATATAAATAATGCTGCACACCTGTTAAATGTTTCAAATCTAAAATATGGTTTAATACTTAGCTTAGTGTAAATATAAGCACAGGCTCATAGACTTGACATTTATCCTGCTTGAATTTGTTCTATATGAGAAATGCACATGACTTAAGTACTAAATTTGCATCGGTGAATATGAAATGTTCTATCTAGGCCTACAGTGTTTTTCTGTCATTTTCCGCCGACTGCAGCTGCCAAATGTAACATCGGCGAGGCAAAGCTGATGGTTATTTGTGAAAATGCACTTTGAAGCGTTCGCTTGATAACTTGTGGTTAAAGTGTCACTCAGCAGTCAAAAGCTGAAGCTTCAAAGCACGTATCGAGTACGCAGCACAATTTCTCACGAAGTTCTGTGCCGTAGCACGTATTGTTTTCAGAGAATCATGTGATCAATGAAAAACAAAGCCTCACTTTCTGTCCAATCACGTGTGCATGTCAGAATGTCACAATTAGCATAATCCCTGCCTATGAATTACAGCTACACAAATTGCGTGTCCAGGAACGGAGTGGAATATTCTGGTCTACTTTTTCAGGATTGGCTCCAGTATATTGCATAAATGCAAAACAGCACTAATAGGCCATATGCCTCACAATAAATATTCAATAACATGTGTCCACCAAAGAGTATTTAGCCCCTTGAAAAATGTCAGGTGCTCTTCTGAAAACTGCCAGCTGGTGGCACTTGAGAATAATTTGTTGGCACAACGTTTTTCCAGCTGAGGTTGGTTGCTATGATAAGGAATATCCAAGGAAGTAACATATTACTAGTATCTCATTTTGAAGAATATTAATGAATATAAAAATGCAGTAACCAGCAATATTAACTTCTCTATTGTTGTTCAGTTGTTGTACAAGTAGGATGATTGGTCGGTGTAGTGTTTGTCCCACCCCTCCTCCATTGATCAGACGGCTGGGTAAAAAGTGACTGTCACTGTGTTTTACCCAAAGCTAAACAGTTTATCAAATCACGACTCATGACTTTGTAGCATTCCAGTCAAGTCATGCCAAACTGCCTGAGCGCAAGGAATTGTAACTAGATTATTAAATTTATTGCAACATTATATTGTCCTAAAGTCTATTTCTCACCGTGTACCACTTGCATATTATCCGTAGGGGCTGCCATTGTTGTTTCGCGGGCTATATGACGTCAGAGCTTGGAACTGGGAGTACATCGATCTAGTACGAGTTCACGGATGGGAAGTCACGGGTTTGACTGCCATTCTGGTGCACTTTCACGGGTATAAGGTTGGAAAAACATGGGTTACGGGTTGCCTAGAAAGTGGCATCAGCTACAAAACAAAAAAACAGGGCAAACAAACTTGTAAAATATTGTAATGGCAGCGCATCAAAATTCAGTGTCATCAATTTGATAAAAAGAACACAAAGTTTTACCCACCATTTACACGTGGTAGAAAGCAGGTGTACATTTCTTTTGTACCAACTAACAATTTGAAAATACACTGAATACATTGAAATACAAATGTTCTGAAAAAGAAAATTTTCATAAATTTGAAAGTTTGCATCAGAATGGCTTCACAAATGATTTACACAAAAAAAAATTCTGCTTGTGTTTCATGAATGAGGCCCATTGAGTTTTTATGACTACAAAATCATGTTTTTTAAAATAATTTTTTAGGAGCTATGAGTGGGAATATTAGTGATTGCTAATGTAATAATATAATTGCTCCTGGTATGAACATGTTAACAGATGTTTTTTTTGGTGACCAGATACCTTGAAGATTTCATTTCAACTGTTTTTCTCTGAGAGTACTCAGGGATGTGATTTTTCCGTATAAATATGGATTTCCGTATTTTCCGACCTCTGAGGGACAAACCATGTGGTTCGCATAGATCCGAGGTTTTTTCCTTTTGGGAGGGTATCTCGCGCACCGTCACGTCGTCCTGTTTGAATTGTGCACGTGCTGCGCATTGTGCACATCATCGTAGTCATCCAACCGGACAATTTGTGCCTTTAGCAATCTGCCTCATTCAGGACAACTGCCTCTTAAGTGGAAAACAGCAACTGGCATGACAGTATAAGTTACAAAACGCTGTAAAATTTTAATATTTTGGAAATTTTGCTCATCTATAAATCTGTTAAGGCAACATTATAGGCTATTTATAGACTGAAATCACAAAATTCTATTATTTTTAGACCAAGATTTAATGGCTTAAAACAGTACAAATGTTTTACTTGTTTATAAGTAACGCTGGAATAAAGTCTCTACTTAAATGTTCTAAACCTGCAAATGCTGCATTCATAATGACTGTTATTATTACATGCGGATTAATGCCAACAGCATTGCTTGATTTAGAGGCACCATCTAGCGGCTGTGTGTGCAGCTCTTCTGGTCTCACTGTATTCTTAACTTTATACACGCAAAAATTAATGTGAAATAAATTTTTGCTGATGCAAAGTAGTGAAGGAATGCCATTTGATAATTATATTTAACGTCAGCATAAGATAGCTTTACATAAAGTGTTAAACTGTTTGATTAAAAATATAGTTCACTATTAAACTGCTAAACTAAATTTGCCTATCCAACTTGAGTTATTATTAATAGAGATTTTATAGAAATATTCATAAATGTTAAATATTTATTTAAAGAAAATAGTTGCTTATAGGGTGTAGCCTCCTCCATGCTGCTGAGTTATGGCTTACAAATAATGTAATGTCTTATTATTATTAGTTAGAGAATAATAATAGAACAATAGAGCAATAATTAATGTTGTTATGTGGTATTTGTGTGCACTTAATTTGTATATAACTAAAGAATTAAATTAAATCAATATTTGATTTGGGGGGGGGGGGGGGGGGGGTGTTCCTCTTTTTCTTTTTTTGTCCTTGGCTGATCACATGCCTGAGTGCTGTATTAACATCAGATGTTCAACTACACTGGGCTCAAATATGGTAAAAAGCTCCATGACTACTGATGATGGGGCTGTTTTTTCTTGAATCTATGGAAAGAAGCAGCAAACACGGAAAATACCAGGTATGGTTAATTGTTTCAAAAGTTGAACAGGATCTGTTTCCAGGAATGGCATAAATGTGTGTTACTGTTCAAGTCTCAGTGTTTAGATCAGTATTTCAATATTTTAATGTCCCCACATTTTTTCTTAAAGGACAGTCACATTCACACTGATGGCTCATTATGGGAGGCCCTTTGTCTCTCAAGTGTGAATCACTAGATATTCATGGCCACTGTCACTCCCTTGCATAATGGTCTCTCTAACACAAAATGTTTTCTGTGAATGAGTGGACACGATGATTTTTGCATCATTTTGTAGCAAAAACTCTAGTTTATTACACTCAATTCTCAAAAGACTTGTGAACAAATATTCGGTATGTGTTTCATGGCCTTATATCAGTGATTTAAAAATTTTAGTTTTTCACTAACCACACAAACGTTTTTTTTTTACTCAAAAACACAAATATGTACATTTATGCTGCTTACATATTTTTGTATCCCAGTTTGTGCTGATTACACTGTAATCAGACTTTAGCCATTAATAAGCTTTTAAGATACTGAAAAAAGCAAATATCAGGTCATGTCAAAACTTCTCCAGGGCCCCAAATCCCCCTCAAACCCTAGAGGGTTAAATGTGGATGGGTTAAATGCACAAGTATGGGACACCATACTTGGACACACGCCTCTTCACTTTCACTTTTCAGTGCAACCAAATACAGAAATTTCTTGCAAATACTCACAATGCAAATATACAAACAAACAAACAAAAACTGTTTCAGGTCATTGACAACACTACTAATGAGCGGACACTAAACAATAATCATGTCTGAACCAGTTTCGTCACTTATTGAGGTCTTCTTGAAACATTTCCATTGTGTCTATGCTATTTTCTATGAGCTTCTATATTAAGTTGGATTGTGAGTATTAGCAGCATGTTTCTGTATTTGGTTGTGTTGTGAGTATTTACAGTGTGTTTCTGTATGTGGTTGCATTGTGAGTATTTTTGCCATGTTTCTGTATTTGGTTATGTAGTATTTACAGCTTGTTTCTGTATGTGTTTTATTTGTTGAGCATTGATGTATTTGGTTACATTATATTTGCAACATGTTTGTGTACGTGGTTACATTTTGAGTTTTTTTAGTGTGTTTCTGTATTTGATTGCATTGTATTTGCAGTGTGTTTCTGTATTTGGTTGCATTGTGAGTTTTTGCAGAATTTGTTGTCAAAGTGATTTTTTATTTATTTATTTTTATAAATTTGCTGTATTCTCTATTTGTATGTGTTTTCTTAAGTTGCAGTATAGTGAGCTCTCTTGGCCCCATTTTCATTTTAAAAATGAACAGATGCATTGCTGTTGCAGTAGTTCACTAAATGCAATTACTATCAAACAAGACCATCTGGATTTGAAACTTATTTTGATTATTAGGGAAGTGTATTATTTTAAATTATTTTATAAGATTCTAATGTTAAATGTCTAACACAAACATGAATAAACTATTTGCATTTATTTTGCATTGTTTATTAATTTTATATATTTTATGTATTTTATTATAGATTTAACAAAACTCGGAGAGCTGAAGATGCCATGGCATGGAAAGATATTTAAATGGATATGTGCTAAATTAGAACATACTGCTATAATGTTCTTTCTTTGTATTACCTCTTTCCAATTTCTCCTCCTGTTCATTGCATTTGGACGTACCATGATAGGTTAGTGTCTCTTTATTTATGAGATTTCTTTTTGGAAGAGTAAAAGAGTTAGTATTAATATTTAAACTGAAGCCTATTTTCCTTTTCATTCAACTAACACTTGATTATAAGCAAGATTTAAAATTAATGTGGTGGCTGCTGTCTGAGGTTTAAATTTCAATCGAAAATCATCTCTATGCTTACTGAGCATTGGAAATGATGTTTATGGTTTACAACTGCTGATTAGTCAAATTTTAATCTGCTGATGTGCCAGTCAGTAAAGCCCAAATTCTACTTAATTGTTTTTCTTGTTTTTAGAATATTCTGGTGCTGGAGTTTTTCAGGTGCTGTTTTTTTGGTCATTTTCTTGTGTGAATGGAATTAGGGGGAGAGAAAAAACACGTAAGTATGTAAACAATTTTATGCTGCTTATTATAACTGCATGGGTAAATCAGTATATACTTCTTCAAAGTCAAAAAGTAAATCCAGTTTCATTTTTTGAACTTGAAGATTATTCAATAATTTAATTGTAGAATAAGTGGGTCTCATTCACTTATAATTGCGTACACTGTTTTTTATTTATATGCATATTTGAACTTCTCACATAACATTTCTACCTAATTCAAACATTTTTTATCTCATTCTAATGTTGATGAATTTGGAGTATTCAAAGTATGAGTGACTGTGTGCCTGAGGTGAGTAATTTACATAAAACACACTAAAACCATGACGCTCTCTAAACATGAGTTCTCATCTGAGAGCCAAAGATCCTTGAACAAGCTAAGAGTGCCATCCTCATAAGTTCAAACTCAGTACAGACATTAGAGCTCTGATTAGTCAGCTGTACTTACAGTAGGTAGACATCCAAAACGTCACTTCTACCGCCGCTCGTACCGCCGCCGCGGCGTCTGCAAAGTGCATTTGCAGCTTTTGACCGCTGAGTGGCGCTTTAATCACAAGTTTTCAAACAAGCGCATCAAAGCACATTTTCGCAAATAGACGTCAATTTTGCCTCTCTGATGTGTTACATTTGACGGCTGCAGTCATGGAAAATGAAAGAAAAACACTATAGTTAAAAATATTTAATATTCACAGATGAAAGTTTGGTAATTATGAAGTTATGTGCATTTCTTAGAACGAATTCAAGCAGGATAAATGTCAAGCCTGTGCCTGAGCCTGTGCTTATATTTTCTCTAAGCTACACAGTATTACACCATATTTTAGATTTGACACATTTAATAGGTGTGCAGTATTATTTATATAATATGAATTATGTGTTATATTATTTAAAAGAAACTGTGGTTTACTTTGCATCAGAGCATTAAAAGTGGTAGCCTATTTTAGTGAGCTAGGCTACATGGATTTATATGCAAAATGTCAATATTCTCATATATTAGGCCTATATTTTAATTTATATTTTAAAATTCCTTTAATAAAACAACATGCATGTTTGCTATTCGTTAACTGTCCTTTATTTTGACAGACAACTTCTTGGGAAAATATATTTGTCTGTAAGAAATTGTTGCTTGTTTTATAAATTATTTTCTTTTAGTAAAACGTGAGGCACTGTATAATTTCGTTCCCATTATTTAGGCCTGATTAAAACAAGAAACGAATAAATTAAACCTGCACGATTTAGCTAAATCATTGAAATTCTAAAGAATGGACGGATTAATAAAACGTCCTCACGATTAAACTCAAGTTCTCTCATTATAATCACCAAACTGCAAATGATGTAAAAAAAAAGAGCTTCATTAATAGACAACTTCAGTGATTTTAAAGGGAGCCGCCGTTACTTGCTTACATAGAATTTAAGTAAAAAAAAAAAAAAATTGCAGCCGCATTTAAATGCAGGTGTGTAAAATGTCTGCGTGCAAGATTTGCGCGGCGCGAGTGATGCTGAGTGCATGCGCAGCATTTATTCTTATTTGTTTTATCTTCACTACAAATCTTGTTTGGTTTTATTTTGGATAATTGCATGTAAAAAATAATTTACGTTGTAATGCATATGCAAAATGTGAATAACTATTCATATTTAAGTGTTTGTGCGAAAATTATTAATGCGCATGCAGGACAGGGAGGCGCCCTCAAGATCACTTGAATTTTTTCCTGATAATGAATTAACTTAAAATTGTGGTGTCTCACATACATGAGAAATATATCTACAGAAAGCTTGAAATGTCTTTTAAACGAATCAATTCAGAACGAAAGCATTGTGTAATCTGTGAAGGTTGTATGTCTCTATAATTAAAATGTCTCCTTTTTTTACAATTATTGGGCTACTTCTTCCTGTGCTTTGGGGCAAACTTAATGCATGTGCTTGAGCGCGGAATATATTAAGGCTCATTATGGATTATATATGTAAATGTAATATAATCCTGCGATTAGTTGAATAATGACAAATGAACGACTAGTAACTAGAAAAATCTTACATGGGAGGCAGACCTATTAAATAGCCTCTAGACATCTCTGTTAAAGTTTTTAAAGCATTTTATACGAGTTTGCATAAATTCTTCTTTCAGAACGGTCTGTAACAGAGAGATGCCTTAACACTGATTTTTCCTCTGAAACACAAAAACGAAAATTGAAATAAAATTGATATTTTTTTTTGAGAATGGCCAACCCTTCTCTGCAGATATTGTTGCTTCTGGTTTGTGCATTGTAAATAGGCTAAAACAAAAATAAAATAAAAAATTATTTAATAATAATAATAATGTCTCCAAAAAGTTTTTTTGTCATGTCTGTAACGCATGTGTATTCCCAAATCTAAAAAAGCCTATAAAACATCATAGACGGATCATACTGATGTCTGGACTGGTCTGGATGTCGTTTGCGAATTTATTTATTTATTTTATTGAGTTAAGGCAACTTCCTCTGAAGTTATAATAACTAATAAACTATATTGCTATACATTAGTCAACATTTGAAGTGGATCAAAACCTTTCTTCAAAGTTGCCCTAAAACCAAAATGACGAGTCCTATCTAAACCTGTTCTGCAAGTTTGATACCCTCATAAGACACTGTCCATATTAAAGACCAAGAGATTCACACCTTTATCTCGACCCCCACAAGCTATACATAACTACCCCAACCCCCTCCAGCTGAACTGAATTCGGTCTGTTTTTTGGCTGTGAGGAACGGTGTGTTCTCATGTTACTGTGTTTGAACATGCCTGCACTCACAGCAGCCTTACTCTTTTTATTCATTATTTTCACGCAGCCCATATTATTGTTTTCACAAGACCATAATAATAACAAATTATCAATTGATAATTAATCATTATTTTACGAAAATCATTGTTATTTGTGAACGTAGCGTTTGCGGAAGGCTTTAAGACCAAGCGGAGTCCTCCATCAGCTGCTCCCGCTTCACAGCGCGCGTGACTCGCGCTAACTGCGCCCAGCTTCAAAGTCCGCAAGTTTTGATTTAACTAAATCAGTTTGAGCGAATACAACTTACTGATCATGAGCCCAACATTTAGCAAGACAGAAAAACATTCAGTCTACCTGAAGGAAGATGTATTTCATTGTAAGTTAATGCTGTTAATTAAATAGAGAGTTAAAGAGAGAGAGAGAGAGAGAGAGAGAGAGAGAGAGAGAGAGAAAGAAAAATAAAAAAAAAAAAACCGTGTTGGCTATTCCTAAACTTGGAGCTCATTATTGAAGTACAAATCCAAACACCAGAAGCAAACTCTCAGTGTTCTTTCATTGAAAAGTATGCATTTTGTTTATTCACAGGCTATATGGTTGAAATAATATTTTAGTCCAAAACTTTAAGTGCCATTGTTTAAAAAAATGCTTTATTGGCTAACGCAGCGGTTCTCAACCCGCGGCCCGTCACGAATTCAAATGCGGCCCACCATGCTGAACACAATTAAAAAAAATAACTTTCAGTTTTACAATTCATTTTAGTTTTTACATTCATTTAAAAATGTACTAAAAAATATAAGCTATAGCCTAATGTTTATATGTAAAATTATTTTGTTTTTCATATATTATTTTCAGACATGAGCAGACCTACATTCCGCATTTTATGAACACATACAAGCGCGCACTTTGGCAGAATTCAATTCAAATAGTCATCAACACCCATTAGTTCGGTAAAATTGAGCATCAGAATTGACAAATTTGTTTTTAAGGGAGTAAAAAGAAGTGTGGAAATGCCAGCAAATGAACACATACAAACAAGAATAGTCACAGTATCAGCAGTGAAGGAGAGTGCTGGATTTTCGGTTTGCGCCGTAACTCACTTGAAGAAGTTCAGGCAAATAGAAACACCCATACTACGCAGCAATCATCCTTAATTGCAGAAATGTGGCAAAACATCTCTGGAGAGAACCTCATATTATTAAATTCGAAAGTGCTTTCCATATTTGGATCAACATAGGCTACATTTGTGAACGCACATTTTCTGCAATGTCGCGCGTCAAGTCATGCTCCCGTGCGCGTCTTACAGACTGCAACTTACAATCGCAACTTCATTGTGCTGTTACTCCTTTCGAGCCGAATTTCACAAAATTGGTCAGCTCCCGACAGCATCAGGTGTTTTATTTATGGGGAGTAGAATTATTAATTTATTTCAATGAATGTAATCGATTAAATATCATAATATTTAGGCTATAATATTATAAATCAGGTTGGTTTGTATTGATAACGTAATATGTAAATGATATGCGTGCGGCCGCGAGACTTGCACTTGCACCATTGCAAAAGGTTGAGAACCACTGGGCTAACGTTTCATAGCCCTTCAGTTGTTATGCTTTAAAATCCCATAACATTTGTAATTTCACAGTATTTTCACCTCCTAAATCACTAACCTTTATAGTCACAATTCTATAATGGTCAAATTTACTCAGGCCGATGGCACTTTTAATTACATTTTTTTTTTTTTTTAGAATAATTGTAGCTTACATAAATAGGTGAAGCAAAACAAATATGAATAATATTTGGATCGTCCCTTATTTTTTCCCTTATTTTCTTAAAGAATAAACACTTATTTTCTACAAGAATAAACATGATAACATATTATTAATTCATAGAAATAATTTAAGCAATTAAAACTTGATAACATATTATTAATTCATAGAAATAATTTAAGCATTTAAAACCTTTTTTTTTAAAACTTGAACTTCAATACTATTAAACTGACTTTAAAATCTCAAGGAGTTTATAAGTTAAAAAGGGTAAAATGTCACAGTGCATGTTAAATAGCCTAAATTAACTTGTGTTAACAATATAATTAGAACTAACAATATAATTCGATTTTTTTTTTTTTAAATGAACAATTCCTGTATAAAATGGGACAGCAACCTTTATTTCAAACATTTTTAAATCGTCCACAGCTGAGCAACGCGCGAGGCAGGTTGAGCGTGAATGTGCTGCACAAAGTCATTTTCAGATGCAATGAAAATTAAAAAAAAAAATAAAAAAAACCCTGGATAGCCTAGATTAGGCCCAGACTCTGTTCCTAAGTATATAATAATTATAATTACCCCACAGTAACAAATTTTAACCGATTAATCACCTATTTTCGTTTGCTGCATGTTATTTTATTTATTTATTTATTTATTTTTTAAAACAGGCTAAAAAATAAATTAAGTTTGTGAGAGGAAAAAATATATAAGTATATATATAAGAATATATAAGTCATGTATAAGTTGCATTTTATTACATTCAGAAATAATAACGGCTGGCCTAATAATGTTATAATGTGCCAACAGGATATTTTTAGTTCTCTTCACTTAACAACAAATCCTTTAAATTTAACAAATTTATCAGAACAGAACAATAATTACAAATATATAATTCTAATGGATAAATAAAATTGCAGTATATAATAATATAGGCTTAGCTATAAACAAACAAAAAAAAATAAATGAATAATAATATAAAGCGAACCATAAGGTAAGGTTGGGCTCTCATTCGGGAGAAATCCAAACGTTTCCATATTCGTGATGTTGCCTATTTCAAGCTTAACTATTATTCATTAGGAAAAATAGGCTTTGTAGTTCACGCGTGTTTCAGTATCGACGGGGAAAAAATTAAAAATCATAATTAACAAAAATATGCCAAAGTGGACCGCTGCTCGCGCCGAATGGCACGGTGAACGGCTACTGTTTCCAATGAATGTGCGCGAGGCACCAGCGCGATCAAACAGCTGAAACAGAAAATACAAAATTTTTGGTCACACAGTAAAGGCATAATTCAAAAATGCAAAGTGTTAGCAGTTTGAAAAATCAAGAATAATAACAGAATGAATCATAATTATTGCTAAATGCTGGACCGTTCTCATTTCTATCTGCAAATGGAACCTGAAGGATTTTTTTTTTAAACCAAGAATGAACCGAAATGAAAACATTTAGCTTTTTATCCGTATATATAGGCCTTATATTTAATGACTGTTTAATAACAATAGCAAGCATATCCTTTGTGTAAAGGTCTTCTTTTAATTTTTGATGAGTAGACTGTAGCCTAAGACTATCCTACATTTTGAAATTAACTCACTGTACATTTTTTAATGGTTTTTTAAAGATGGTACAATGTTATATCATAATGTTATTGTTGTTTTACCTCCTCCTTTTATCTCATTTTACAATTACATTCAGTTCGCAATCCGTCCCTTTGCGCCACCTGGTGGTAGTTTCGCGAAGGATTTTAACACTTGACTGACTTGAAGTTAACGCCGCGGCCCTGCGGCGGCGGTACGCGCGGCGGTATTACTCATTTTGGTTGTCTACCATCTGTATGCGTATCTGTGTCTTTATGCAGAGTTACCTCACAGCTTGAGCTATAACACCTTCCCTTTCAGTCAATCACTACGATGTTAGGTCATTTACTGACGTAATGGGATCTCATCTGAGAGCTCCAATCATCTTCAAGGCGTACAAAACAAGCCAATGGAACATTGGCGAGTGAGAAGGTGTTCCTATCAACTCCCCTTTACTACAAGTATAGGAGGAAGCGAGCAGCTCACTCATTCAAGCTTTCAATTCGGAGCTGAGTATTTATTTATCTTAGCTCTACATCATTCACTGTTCACATGTGAAAAGATCTGTGTTGGTGTGACTGCACCAGCGGTTGCTTGAGTGTGCACTCATTCAGTATAAGATGTCGATAGCTGCATCGGAGAGAGAGCTACAGATGTCTGTTATAGAGTGGCCATGCACTAATGCCCAGGAGGAGTGTGGCCTCGTGTTGTGAAATAAAATATCGCCACAATCACAGACATTCGCATTCGGACTGGATTACTGTAGTTTTCTCAGAGGATCACTGAGTTTGCTGAAAAACAGTAGGTAAATTTCTCTGGAATTATTACAGAGGTTGTGTGAGAAAAACACAGACATGGCAGATTCGGACGGGATTAAAAATCACCAAGTACGTCTGTGAAATACAAACTTCTCTAACGACCCCCTGTAAAACTAGTCCTGTCCGAATAGGGCTTATGTGTCTTATTGTACAGATATGATTATTCCTAACAAAATGGTCATGGATTTTCCAAATAACAAACCATGGTTGTCTAATCACACAAAATACCTTCTGCATAGTAAACAAATAGCCTTTAAAGGGGTCATATGATGCTGCTAAAAAGAAAATTATTTTGTGTATTTGGTGTAATGAAATGTGTATGTGATTTAAGGTTAAAAAAAACATTATTTTCCACATACTGTACATTATTGTTTCTCCTCTATGCCCCGCCTTCTGAAACGTGTCGATTTTCACAAGGCTCATCGCTCTGAAAAGCGAGGTGTGCTATGATTGGCCAGCTATCCAGTACGTTGTGATTGGCCAAATGCTCATACTGTGATGCCCTGTCCGGCAGGAGCGACAAGACATAAGCATAAAACCCATTATAAACATGATATTAACATGATTTCTAGTCGTGTCTTCTTTTGGAAGGGCAAACAAAGTAGTTTCACTTTCTCAACGAAACAGCGACACACACCGCGGCCTTGTGTGAGCGAAGGCCAGAGGCCTAGAGTGAGCCGCTGCCTAGAGTGAGCGGAGGCCGTCTTGAGTGAGCAGAGGCCGGAGGCCTAGAGTGAGCCGTAGCCGGCTTGAGTGAGCAGAGGCCGGAGGCCTAGAGTGAGCCATAGCCGGCTTGAGTGAGCAGAGGTGGGCGGCTTGAGAACGGCACAGCAGGAGGATTCTACCAAGGAGTATACCTTGGGCATTGTGGCAACCATATGTGATGACCCCGGGCTGGACTCTGCGTCGTCCATCGTGAAAGCCAATTTGGCGAACCACACTGCAAAGTTGATGTATTTCCTCAGCGATCAGCACGGATCAGCTCCAGGCATGACGAAGCGGATAACGTACTCTTTTGGAAGGCCAAACAAAGTAGTTTCGCTTTCACAGTGAAACACAGTGTCTATACGACATGGCGGCAGTGGCAACAACAATACTACAACGAGAATAAAAGCTACGCCTTCTTTCTTTGCGTGAACATCTGGGCGGCGTTATGCAAATCTTCCCACTTAGTTACGTGGATATGTGTGGGCATGTTAGAACTAGTCATTTTGGGGGGCGGGGACGAGTCTTAACATTAACACTGTAATCAGTACAAACTGGGCTACAATAATATGTAAATAGCATGCATGTACATGATTGTGTTTTTGAGAAAACAACGTTTATGCGTGGTTAGTAACTGAAAGTCACTGAAATAAGGTCAAAAAACACATACAGAGCATTTGTTCACAAGACTGTCAAACCTGGAGCTTGTAGCCTAGAATTTTTGCTTCAAAATGATGTGGAAATCATCTTGTTTACTCACTCACAGAAAACAATATATTAATTTAAAATTTCTAAGACACTTTTTGTTTCAAAAGGGCATATGCGAGTAGGCGTCAACTATCATGAATATTTGTGTGATTCACATCTGAGAAGACAAAGACCCACATAATGAGCTGCATAATGAGCCTTTCAGTCAGGTGTGTGACCAAGAGGGTAGAATGTCAAGAAAGAATGTGAGGACAAAATAAATGTATATATTTTTAGGTTTGTAGTTTATTTAGAATATATTTAATTATCCCACAAAATAACTTGAGATTCACTTGTGAGTGCAGTTAAACAGTTTATTGGGAACAATCAAAGCTGAATTTTTAGCATCATTACTCCAGTCACACAGTCTTTCAGAAATCATTCTAAGTTTCTGATTTGTTACTCAAAAAACATTTATTATTATTATTATTATTAATTTTGAAAAGAGATTTTTTTTTATTAATTGAAAGAACAGCATAGTTTCTAACATGATTATTGTATTTATCATCACTTGTGTGCTAATCTGTAACGTTTGATCAGGCTCCAGTCCACCAGAGGGAGCCTTCACCTAAATATCAGTTCCTGTCTTGTCATTTCCTGTCACCCTGTATTTAAGTCATTTGTTTGTACTGCCACTTTGCGAAGTATTGCCAGTTCACTGCCTTACTAAGCGTTCTTTCATTGTTCCATTGTTGATATTTGTTATGACCTTTGCTTTTGCTCTTTTGACTCACGTTTTTGGATTACTGTTTTGGATTTGTCTGTGTTTTGACCCAAGCCTGTGACCTGACCACGAGTAGTGCCTATTGTTTGGATTTTATGCTCAGATCCTATAATAAAGACCCGCTTATGAAATCCACTCGGCCTAAATCCTCCTTACAGAATACTTCGCCTGGTGCGGATCCAGCGGAAGTCTCTCAACTCCTTTCTACCATCGAGTATCAAAAGGATCTGCTGAAAGGTTTTCAACACCAGTTGTTGACGCTACAAGCCACCAATGAGCATTTGACACAGTACATTCAGTCTCTCCCTGCCCCACGACCTGACCCGGTAAGATTTGCTTTACCTGATAAGTTTGATGGCTCTCCTGACAACTGTATTGGTTTCCTACGACAGTGTTCTATCTATTTCTCTAACCAACCTGAAACTTATCACCAAGACCATACAAAGTGTTCGTTTATCATGACCTTGCTTACCGGGAAAGCATTAGAGTGGGCTACAGCTGTTTGGGATCATGACACACATATCCAGCAGTCTTATAGTTATTTCACTCAATTAATTCGTGATGTCTTCCAATATCCTGCTGGGGGCATGGACGCAGCAACTCAACTAACTCACGTCAAGGCAACAGACCAGCTTCTGACTATGCTATCCAGTTTCGCACTCTCGCAGCACAAAGTGGGTTTAATGATGTTGCTTTGAAGCACATTTTCCGTTCAAGTCTGTCTGCTAAATTACAAGCGGAATTACTATGTAAAGATGACTCCCTCAACTTCTCCCAGTTTGTTACCCTTGCTATCAAGATTGACAATCTTTTACGAACTCAACCAAGTCCCAAGTCTAACTTCGCTTATGTGCCTACTATTACTGCGCAAACACCATGTCAATCTGTTCCTACTGAAGCCATGCAAATTGGATGAACTCACTTACCACCTGATGAACAGAGAAGAAGATTACTCAATCAACTCTGTTTCTACTGTGGTGAATCAGGACATCGCTGTTCCAACTGTCCTGTTAAACCTGCTGCAAACCCCTCTTCAAGTTATCGAGTGAGTCACATGTTCAATACTTTACAAATCAGTTTATGCTTGTCACTTCCCATCATTTTGTCAGTTGCTAATCAAGACCATCATTTTTCAGCGTTAATAGATTCTGGAGCTGCTGCAAATGTGATTCATCAAGATTTAGTTAAGCAGTTGAACATTCCTACAACCAAATGTGAACCACCTATTGCTGTTACTGCCGTTGATGATGGTCCTGTCGGTAAAGGTCATATCACTCATCAAACACTTCCCATAAAACTTAGAGTTGGCCTGTTTCACATGTAAGAAATCACTCTCTATGTTATATCTTCACCACAAAACCAAGTTATCCTAGGATATCCTTGGTTGTCTACGCACGACCCACAGTTTTCCTGGAGGGAGAAGGAGTTGGTCAGTTGGTCACCTCATTGTCACTCTCACTGTCTAGAGCTGCCCACCAAGCTTCCAGTCTGCATGACTCATCTAGCCAAGAATCCAATTTCACTACCCACTAATGTCCCTACTGAGTATGCTGACTTAGCCGAGGTATTTAGCAAAGACAAGGCCACCAAGTTGCCACCTCATCGCCCCTGGGACTGTGCCATTGACCTCCTTCCTAACACCTCTCCACCTAAGAGTCGTGTTTACCCGCTGTCTATTCCTGAAACCAAGGCCATGGAAGAATACATTGAAGAAGCCTTATCTTATGGGTTTATTAGGCCATCCACCTCTCCTGCAGCATCTGGGTTCTTTTTTGTTGACAAGAAAGATGGTGGTTTAAGACCTTGTATTGACTATCGTGCACTCAACGCTATCACTGTTAAGAATCGCCATCCTTTGCCTCTTATCCCTTCTTCTCTGGAGCAATTACGTGAGGCCAGCTATTTCACTAAATTGGACCTCAGATCTGCCTACAATCTCATCAGAATCCGTGAGGGTGATGAATGGAAGACGGCTTTTCTCACCAGCAGGGGCACTACGAGTATTTGGTTATGCCATTTGGGTTGGCCAATGCACCTTCAATTTTCCAGTCCTTCGTTAATGAAGTTTTCAAGGATCTCTTGAATCAGTATGTGATTGTCTACATAGACGATATCTTCTACTCTTGCTCCATGGAGGATCATATCTCTCATGTAAGAACTGTGTTGTCACGCCTACTCCAGAATGGTCTTTTTGTCAAGGCGGAAAAGTGTGAGTTTCATGTTTCATCAATTAAGTTCCTGGGATACAATATTAGCCATTCAGGAGTTGAGATGGATGACATCAAAGTAAAAGTTGTCATGGACTGCCCCATACCCAGCACTGTTAAGGAGTTACAACGATTTCTAGGATTTGCAATCTTCTACCGTAGATTCATCCGTGATTTCAGTACCATAGCTGCACCTGTCACCTCACTACTTAAAGGAAAACCCAAGAAGTTAGTATGGACGTAGGCAGCTACTTCAGCAATCAACAAGCTCAAGTCCAGTTTCACCACAGCTCCCATTCTTAAGCATCCAGATCCTAAACTTCCCTTCATCGTCGAGGTTGATGCCTCCGACTGTGGAATCGGTCCTGTCCTCTCTCAGCGTCATGGAACACCCGGCAAGTTACACCCTTGTGCATTCTTCTCAAGAAAGTTAACTCCAGCCAAAAACAATTACGATACTGATAACAAGGAATTGTTATCCATCAAGGCCGCTCTTGAAGAATGGAGACACTGGCTAGAAGGCGCCCTTCATCCCTTTCAGGTCATTACGGACCACAAAAACCTAGAGTATATCAAGGATGCCAAGCGTTTGAATCCTCGTCAGGCAAGATGGGCACTCTTTTTCACGCGATTCAATTTTGCAGTCACATACCGTCCAGGAAGCAAAAATAGTAAGGCGGATGCATTGTCACGTATCCATGACTCTGCTAATTCACAGATGAGACCAGAAACCATCTTACCACCCTCCATCATCATCGCACCCATCCAGTGGGATATTATGGAAGAGATTCAACATGCCCAACACGAAGAGCCATCCCCTCCAGAGTGCCCAGCTGGGAAAATCTATGTTCCAACCAGTCTTCGTAACAGAACCATTCAATGGGTTCACACATCCCCTGCTTCTGGACATCCTGGAATTAATCGCACCACAACTTTGGTCAGAAATTCTTTTTGGTGGCACACATTATCTGTAGATGTCAGTAATTATGTAAGTGCTTGTCAGATCTGTGCTCTGTCACGAACACCTCGACAATTGCCTGCAGGACTTCTAGAACCGCTACCAATTCCCCAACGGCCCTGGTCACACCTGTCTATTGACTGTCTACTGTCTATTGTCACTGATCTGCCAAACTCTCAAGGATTCACCACCATTATGGTCTCCATTGACCGCTTCTCTAAGTCTTGTCGTCTCATTCCATTGAAAGGAATACCCACTGCCATGGAAACTGCCCAAGTTTTGTTCAATCAAGTATTTAGGATTTACGGACTACCAGATGATATTGTGACTGATCGAGGGCCACAGTTCACATCCCGTGTTTGGAGAGCTTTTTGCAAACAGTTAAACATCAATGTCAGTCTCACATCTGGCTATCATCCTCAAGCTAATGGTCAAGTAGAGCGTCTTAATCAAGAGATTGGTAGATACTTGAGATCATACTGTAGCCAGGAACAGGAGAAATGGAGCATATTCCTCCCGTGGGCAGAGTATGCCCAAAATTCCCTCACTCACTCTTCAACTGGACTTACCCCCTTCCAATGTGTCCTTGGATATCAGCCTCCTCTGTTTCCCTGGTCTGGGGAGCCATCTGAAGTGCCTGCTGTGGATGATTGGATTAGAAGAAGTGAACAATTCTGGGACAATGCTCATGTCCATCTCCAGCGGGCTATACGATCTCAAAAGATCCGAGCTGATCGACACAGACGTCCACATCCTGAGTATCAGCCAGGTCAAATGGTGTGGCTTTCCACTCGTGACCTACGCCTGAAACTCCCGTGCAAGAAATTAACTCCAAGGTACGTTGGTCTTTTTAAGATTATATGTCAAGTCCTGCTAATTACCGTATCTCTCCTTCCTTTCATGTGTCCCTCCTGAAACCGGCCCATGGCCCATTGAGCCCCGAAGCCACTGACGAAGAACCTCCTCCACCGCTTGAGATCGAGGGAGCTCCTGTCTACCTAGTCCGGGAGATCCTAGATTCTTGCAGGAGGAGGGGTCAGATGCAATATCTCATTGACTGGGAGGGATACGGCCCGGAGGAGAGATTGTGGGTAACAACTAAGGACATCTTGGATTCATCACTTATCAGAGACTTTCACCAAACTCACCCAGATCGTCTGGCACCCAGACCAAGGGGTCGTCCTAGAAGAACACCTAGAGGTGTTCCTAGGGGGAGGGAATCTGTAACGTTTGATCAGGCTCCAGTCCACCAGAGGGAGCCTTCACCTGAATATTGAACTCTGCCACTTCCTGTTCCTGCCACATCATCTTGTCATTTCCTGTCACCCTGTATTTAAGTCATTTGTTTGTACTGCCACTTTGCGAAGTATTGCCAGTTCACTGCCTTACTAAGCGTTCTTTCATTGTTCCATTGTTGATATTTGTTATGACCTTTGCTTTTGCTCTTTTGACTCATGTTTTTGGATTACTGTTTTGGATTTGTCTGCCTGTGGATTGTTTTGCCTGTGTTTTGACCCAAGCCTGTGACCTGACCACGAGTAGTGCCTATTGTTTGGATTTTATGCTCAGATCCTATAACAAAGACCCGCTTATGGAATCCACTCGGCCTAAATCCTCCTTACATAAATAAGTTTATATATATATATATATATATATATATATATATATATATATATATATATATATATATATATATATACACACACCGACTCCCAGCTTTTAAATGGTATAGTGTACATTGTTACACTTGGAGTAAGACTGGAGCAACGATGCTGAAACTTTAGCTTTGATCACAGGAATATATTAAATTTTAATTATAATTTTAATTATTTTAATTTATTTTATATATTCAAATAGAAAACAGTCATTTTAAATAATAAAAATATTTCACAATATTACTGCTTTAGCAAATGCAACTTTCTGTATTTTGGATCAAATAAATGCAGGCTCAGGTGTCATGTTGAAATATATAAATGAACGTCACATACCTGGCATTTCCAAAATGTATATTGTTTATGTGCTCTGAAGGACATACTTTTTTGAAGAGACTTTGAAGAGATGGGAGTGTGTGCCTCGCTTGGTCTTAGCTGTGTTCCAGTGGGCTGCTTAGTTGCATTGGCTCACTTGGCAACAGGTTATTATTATCTGAAAAAAGTAAGCATGCTGTTTACGCAAATAAACTGCATTATTAACATTATTGTGATGGTCACTGATACTATTAGTAATTTACAGGAAAAAAAAGAACACAATTACACAATTACCACATAGAACATTTATTGTTACTGTTATTTACAGCTTACTTGATAGACTTTTTTTATTATTATTATTTACACCAGAGCAGATACTGATGAACAGAAGCTTAGTTACATTCTTGAAAACACAAGCATGCTTTGTTTGAAGGCCTATACAATATATATAGTTATAAACATATATGGCTATATTCCTGAACAGAGAATAGCCTATCTCAGTAAAGTTGTGTCTAATCATTCCTACTGACATTAAGCTAGCAACATTATAACTCATATTACTTTTATATCGTATTGCTGTCTATGTTATAGAACATAAAAAAAACATCCTGGCATCATGAAACATTGAGGTGATGTAAATGAAACTTCATAATGTTTCACCTGATTATACATTTAGTCAGGAATTATAGTCTGGAAAAAGTCTAACAAGTAAAATGTGTACAATTTATATGAAAACTAATACAAGTAGTTTAATAATAAAAAACACTTACTCATGTTTATCTCTGCTGGGTCAAGCCGCTTCGTTCTTCTTTCTGAAGTAATCCAAATCTTATTCCTTTCAGCGGTCTTCTTGAGGTGAATTATGTCTTATTCCTCTCAGCAGGAAGTGAACAGTAACATTTAAAAAATGTGAAGTACAGTCTTGCAGCTTTGTTTGCTCTGATGTCGGCGCGTGGGCGTGGTCGCATTAGAAGATAATGAAGGGAGACTAGAAAGACGGACATTGTGCTGTTTTCATGTGGATTACTTCATCACAGAATATTTGTTTTTGGTAGCACTTGCTCAGTTTAAAAGTAGACATGTCAAGCTTTCTATAGATTTTTCTCTCATGTCTCTGTTTTGAGTATTCACTGAGTTACAGTTCATTTTAATGATGCGTTTCCGAATGAAGATCACCGCAGACCAAGGCTGCAGACAGCACACTCTGTTTGTTTTCTTTATTTTATAAATGCACAAAGTTTTGTTGTTATTATGTGTGGATACTAATAAAAGTAGACCCTTTACAGATTTGATTGATGTATTGCTCTTATCTGTACGATCAAAACTGAAAGTGTAATTTAAGTTCTTTTCGGGGTTATCAGGAGAAAATGCCTCAAAACGCTTATATGCATTAATCGACTCCAGAGGGTTAATGCAGCTACTGACACTTTGTGTTCTACTTTAACTTCTTGTCTAGATAATATTTGTCATCTTTACTCCAGGCCAGCACGTGCTGCCCTTTCTAACCCCTGGTTATCCGATGTTCTTTGTGAGCATCAGTCCAAACTCAGGGCAGCAGAGAGAAAGTGGCGCAAGTCAAAAGATCTGTCTGACCTTAATATGTATCAGTCTTTGTTTTTATCTTTCTCTGCTCAAGTCCATACTGCCAAATCTTCATATTCCCACAAGATCAGCAGTGCCCCAGACACACGTAACCTCTCCAAAACATTCTATTCTCTCCTCTGTCCCCCTCCACCACCACCCACCACTTCTATAACAGCTGATGATTTTGCCATATTCTTCACAGACAAAACTATAACAATCAGTTGTCAGTTCTCAGTGCTTAAACTCCCATCTTCTCCTTCTGTCCCCTTACTGAGGCAGAAGTATTGAAATTCTCCTCTCCGGCCATCCTACAACATGCCCTCTAGACCCAATCCCCTCACACCTTCTCCAAGCAATCTCTCCTACACTCTTACCAGCACTCACACACATCATCAACTCATCTATCCTCACAGGCACTTTTCCCACTTCATTCAAGCAGGCTCGGGAAAAACCACTGCTCAAAAAAATTGACATTAAACACTTCACTTATAGATAGCTTCCGACCTGTCTCTCTCCTTCTAATGATAGCATAAACACTCAAAAGAGTTGTTTATACAGGTATCATTATTTCTCTCAAAGAACAACTATCTGGATGCTAACCAGTAAGGTTTCAAGACTGGCCATTCAACAGAGACTGCACAACTATCAGTCACTAAAGCTTTACGGATTGCAAAAGCATCAGTTCTTATATTGCTGGATCGATCTGCATCAGATCCTCCTGTCCACCCTTTCATCACTGGACATCACAGGGATTCCACTTTGCTGGTTTGAATCCTAAGCACACCAACTGGTCACTGGGGTTCCTCAGGGATCAGTTATTGGACCCCTCCTCTTCTCCATGTCCACTACATCACTGAAAGCCATCATATAGGCATATGGCTTCTCCTACCATTGCTATGCTGATGACACACAGCTCTATCTCTCATTTCAACCAAGTGATCCAACGGTAGCTGCACGATCTTGCAGGTTTGCATTTCACAATATCAAAAATGTCAGGCCCTTCCTAACGGAGCATGCTGCACAACTTCTTGTCCAGACCCTTGTCATTTCTAGACTGGACTACTGCAATGATCTCCTAGCTGGACTTACATCATGCACAATCAAACCTTTACAAATGATTCAGAATGCAGCGGCATGACTAGTTTTAACGAGCCCAAAAGAGACCATGTCACACCTCTCTTTATCTCCTTGCACTGGCTACCGGTTGTGGCTTGCATCGAGTTCAAGACATTAATGTTTGCATACAGAACAGCCACAGGCTCAGCACCCACCTACTTCCACTCACTTTTACGAATATACATTCCCACCAGAAGTCTGAAATCCACTAGTGAGTGACGCCTTGTGGTGCCATCATTGAGAGGCAAAAATTCACTTTCCAGAACATTTTCATTTGCCATTTCAGGCTGGTGGAATGATCTTCCAACCTCTATCCAGAATGCTGATTCCCCGATAATTTTCAAGCGACAACTGAAAACTCACCTCTTTCGTCACCATCTGAATTCATCTTAAAAAATTTTTTTTATCTTTTCTTACATTTTTTCCAGTCTAGCTTGTACTTATTTGAACAATGCTTGAAACTTGGTATTACAAGCACTTCCTGTGTCCATTTGCCTCCTTAAGATGAATCATTCGATGTATTCCCCAATTGTAAATTACTTTGGATAAAAGCATCTGCTAAATGATTAAATGTAAATGTAGTCTGTCTCGGTACGTGCCCCAGCACAATTGGGAGGACTGAACAGCTTATACAGCATGCTGGTAGTGACTGACTGAAAAGAGAAGTCGTGGCCTAGTGGTTAGAGAGGTTGACTCCTAACCCTAAGGTTGTGGGTTCGAGTCTTGGGTCAGCAATACTACGACTGAGGTGCCCTTGAGCAAGGCACCTAACCCCCGACTGCTCCCCGGGCACCGCAGCATAAATGGATGCCCACTACTCCGGGTGTGTGTTCACAGTGTGTGTGTGTTCACTGCTGTGTGTGTGCACTTTGGATGGGTTAAATGCAGAGCATGAATTCTGAGTACGGGTCACCATAATTGGCTGTATTTCACATCACTTTTTTTTTTTTTTTGAAAAGGAACCTCTCAGTTATGTGTGTAACACTTAAACGTTACATCCCATCGCTACAGTTGCTGTGACCACTGCTGAGCGGCTGGGATACTTCTTGGCTCCACAGCAAAAACTTGAATATGTGATCTACTCGCTTCCTTGTATACTTGTAGTAAAGAGGAGTGGACACAAGCTCTCTTGCCAATGTTCCATTGGCTTGTTTTGTGACCACTCAAAGGTGATTGGGTATCTCAGTCAAGATCCCATTATGTCAGTAAACAATGTAATGTCTCTATTCCCTCCTTCAGGTTATGAAGGTTACATCCATAATCAAGATGTTTCCTTACTCTTAAGATCTATATCTATTTTTTAAATTCCTACTTAACATGTTCATAAGGCTGTCAAGGGTATTAGATTTTTTACAAACAAGTGCTTTCAGTTGCTCATATTTTTTGTACATTTAAAATAAATTTTAGAATGAAACTTATCAGTGACTCATGGTTTGTTCATGGAAACGTGTATGCAGATTTCATGCATATGCATGCTTAGTGAATGAGACCCATTGTTTCCATCTAAATTAGAACTGTTAACTGATGGTTTATTTAACCAACATTTTTTTTTTCAGGTTTAAATTTCCTTGATAAAATGGTATGGATAATCCTTATGTTTATGATGAATGCAGCACTGGTCTATTTCTACATTGTGTCACTGGAAAATGAAATAGGTATGACTATTTCTATATTTTGTTAATTAACAGTTTATTTAGTTCATGTAAAGGTTTCTATACTCTGTGCTATGCGCTTTGTTTAAAGTTCTGTTTTTTACTTTTGCATTGTCTGAATATTAAGAAAACTTGTACTTCAGTTAATATAATTCTATGATGAATCCTTGTACAGATAGAGCAGGATGGGCCTGTACAGCTTTATTTCTACAAACACTGTGGATAATTGCATTTTACATGGAGTTGGGCAGCAATCTGGGTACAGTATTGATCATCTACATTTGTCCTATTTGTTTGATTGTGTCATGATTACCCTGTGTTTTAGGACGTTTATTTTGATATTGTTTTGTCTTGCTGTACCAGAGTTCTCTTTCTGTAGTTTGTTCCTGTTTGCCATTGGCGTTGGGGATTTTAAACAAAATCCTAATATTAAACAGCCAAAAACCTATAGATGGCACACAAATAAATGAGGACAGAGTTATTGCAATGTGGAGAGCGTGGCGTGCAGCTTTATTCATAAAATGTAGTCAGACAGGCAGGGTCAGTATCAGCAAACAGAATCATCCAATATAATCCAAAATAGTTATCCACAGAGCAGGCAAAGGTCAGGGCAGGCAGAAGACAATCATGAAACAAGGAACAGTTCAAGATCAAAACACAAAGGCAAGGCACGACAAGAAAACATGGAAGACCAGGAAACAATACAGGCTAACATTCAGCAGCGATGTGTTTGAGTGTGTGCATCTTTCATAGTCCTTCTAATATGAGGCTGCTGTGAACTGGTAATGAGTGCTGATGAGTCCAGGGTATACTACTACTACTACTACTACTAATAATAATAATAATAATAAAGTATAATTTAATAATTTAATAATGTCTCATTGTAATCGAAAAGATGACCGATTCTCATGCAGCTTCAACTGGATCGAAAACAGCGATCTGTCACACCACATTAAAGAGCGTGAAAAACACACACTGTAAAGAATGGTATGAACTATCTACTTAAAAATTATGGTAACAATATTACACACAATATTTTTTAATAGTTTTTAAGGCTTGATTTTTTTTTATGGAATCTACCTGAATAAATCATAGAAAATCTCCTAAATTATTTAATCTATTTAATATTATTAGTGAAATGTGCGCTTTTTTTTTTAATTTTCAAAAACTGTGATTTTGAGTAAGGCATATTTGTATTTGACTGAGTTATTTTATACAATTAAAAGACTGCATACAGCCAGACACCTCAAGTAGGAAAATACTTGATAAATACTGGAAAATACTGCATTATAATAGTAGCAGATATTGTTTGTATTTCACTACAAAACCGACAGAATTTGAAAGAATTTATATTATATTACTTATTTATATTACTCTGTGTTGAGACGTGCTGAAATCGTGTTTGGTCTCGTAATGTATTGCGTACCTTGTCAGTGTCGTATGCTTGCTTGGCCATTTATTGTGATAAACAGGAGAGTGTGTTCAAGGGCCAGCAAAAAACCGTGTACAGAAATAATCTTTGAGAGAAGCAGTCAATTAACGGAAGATAAAAGCAGCTGTAAGTGTATTTACTTGTCTCATTAGTGTTTAGCGCAGTTGTCATTGCTAGGAAATGCTTGTTTTGTTTTTTGTGTTGAGACATGCTGAGATTGCGTTTGGTCTTGTACTCTATCGCATACCTTGTCAGTGTCTTGCACTTGCTGAGCCCTTTGTTGTGATAAATAGGAAAGTCTGTCCAGCTGAATTCAATTAGTGTTTTGTTAGACGGGTATAAAAAAAGCTTAGTATACCACGGCAGCCCTCGTGTGAAGACCGTCGGCTCTACCACGTGACTCCACTAACACCGACACAGGGCATAAGTATCACTTTTTATTTGTCCTCTTTCCTACTATTTGCTTCACTTCTGTTTCAGTTTTTATGACCAACTCTTACTATGTGTTTCCATATCCCTATTATTACTACCACTCACAAACCACGCATCACACACTGTAGGCAGTGCAATCCTAACAACCTGTGCACTTTGCTGATGTCTGCTAATACACTACTTTCTTTTTTATCGGTCTCTGGAATTGTCAGTCTGCTGTAAACAAAGCAGATTTCATTACTTCCATTACTAGTCATCCAAGGCTAAACCTCAAGGCCCTTACAGAGACCTGGATCAAACCAGAGGACAATGCAACAATAGCAGCATTGCTATGAGAGTGTCAACTATGGCTACTCACAAATAAGGCAACCAACTGGACCTTATTTGCATACAACACTGCTCCACTGATCATGTGCCAGTTACTCCACTGCACACCTCGGATCACTTCCTGCTCACTCTTAACCTCCACATGATTCCTGACACAACACATACCCCTCCACAAGTCATCTTTCAACATTAGGGCATATTTGTTCTCTAACTGCTAGTTTTTCTAAAAAAAAAAAAAAAAAACTAACACTAGCTTTCTTATTTCTATTTTATCTACTTGGTTTCCTAAAAAAAAAAAAAAAACGAGACTTGTCATAGCACTTGCATATTGTTGCTCTTTTGTTGGTTGCTCTTTCTTTTGATTGCTTCTCAGCCCGGAGTCATGTTGTAGCTTTAATGATTGCTCAGATGGACATGTGCAAGGTTTCTAAAATAATAAAGAATAAACAACTGAAATTTATCACTGAAATGTTCTTCATGTCACAATAAAATAAACAACATAACTCAGCATTGTAATGTATCCCTTTGCTAATACAAGTTATAATGATAGTCATCTTATACTTTAAAGGATCACTGAGAGTTACAGTGGTGGCAAACCCCTCAGGGAACCAACCCTCGGGGGACTAGCTCTTCTAGCGCTTCACAACCAGTTGAGCCACCAAAGGAACACACTGGGCCCTCTTTAAAGAGTGTACCAGTGGTATCCTTCGGTGATCCTCCTGACGACCGGATGTTGATCACTGCATCAAAGGGAGAGCTCTCTGGAGAGGAAGATTTGGCTGTGCTGCTGTCCTCCGGATGGCAGCAACGCCTGAATCAGATCTGGAGCTGTCAGCTATGCTTTCCAGGGCTGCTGAGGGAGTAGGGCTTAAGTGGAAACCTCCACTGAGTCCCAAACCGATGAGGTTGGACGACTGGTGTCTCGGGGAGGCTCCCGCTGGTTCTCAGCACCCCGCCCCGGTGCCTTTCTTCCCGGAGGTGCATGAGGAGCTCACCAGGTCATGGATGACACCTTTTACTCCCAGAAACCGACCTGCTGGTTCCTCCTCCCTCACCACCCTCAACAGGGGTGCAGCTAAAGGGTATATGATGAGCCCCCCAGTGGACCTGTCAATAGCAATGCAGTTGTGTCCTAAGACCGTCTTCTCCTGGCAGGGAAACCCATCACTCCCATCCCGGGCCTGTAGCCATTTGTCTGGTCTGACCGGCGGTGCTTATATGGCTTGTGGAGAAGCTGCCTCCGCCTTACACACTATGACGTTAATGCAGGTTTATCAGGCCAAGGGATGCCGACAAGGTATGGTTCCTCAATGTCCCTGTGTCCCAAACCAGCCTCTTCGGAGATGCAGTCAAGAGCAGCAGTTCTCGACAGCACAGAAGCAGACTGAGGTGATTTGTCACATCCTGCCCTGGTCGGCAGCTGCTGCCTTCACCTGTCTGCCGGCTGCCCCTGCTACTATTCTGCATCCGCAGCAGCCTCCAGCCAAGCAGCGCTGTGGAGCCGGGCGTAGGCAGGCCACCCCACCCATCCAGGCCCCTGTCAAACTTGGTGGTAAATAGAAGAGCAAGCGACCCAGAGATGGAGGAATCTGCTCTTTGGGAGATGGTGAACGCACGACTCCCTCCCCCGGAATAGAGTAGAGAATCATTTGTTTTGGCCTGCCAACGGCCTCACGGCGAAGGCACCCATATTCTCGATAAAAGAGCAGTTTTCTCTATCTTTGTCTCCCAGGAGGGGACAGAGAGTCACGGATGGACCAACACCGGACCACACTCATCCTCCTCTGTCGCAAACAGGCAGCAGCAGGTGGTTCGAGAGCATCAACAAAGGCCTTACTCACGCACCCTCTGCCAAACTGTGGAACCAAGTAAGCATTGCACCGTACACTCAGACCCCTCTGGGGTCCGCCCACGAGCCACCTGAGTTGGGTCCCTGCATTCCACTGCGGATACAGTGGTTGTTCCGCTTGTTCCGTTTGCATGGTATCTGGGTGCCTGGCTAGTGCTAACCAGCCCGTCTCACTGGCTTCTGCGGACCGTCAGTCTCGGCTATGCGATTCAGTTTGCCCAGCATCCCCCCAAGTTCAGTGGCATCCGCTTCATGTCAGTGAAGGCAGCCGATGCTCCTGTCTTGCATAGGAGATTGCAGTCCTACTGGCTAAGGACACGATAGAGCCAGTATCACAGGTTTTACAGCCCCTACTTCACTGTACCCGAGAAAAGCGGTGGGTTACGATCAATCTTGGATCTGCGTGTCTTGAACCTGGTCCTTCACCAATTACCATTCAAGATGTTGACGCCGCTTGGGCTGCTTCATATGAGACCGCTTCAGCAATGGCTTCATGGCTGAGTCCCAAGGTGGGCATGGCAGCATGGCACTCACTGGGTCCAAGTAACACCGGCCTGTTACCAAACCTTCACCCCGTGGTCAGACCTTGCATTTCTCCAGGATTTCTCCAGCATTCTCTGGTTTACATGGATGCCTCCACCACCGGCTGGGGGGCCACATACAACGGGCATGCAGTGTAGGGGTATGGACGGGCCCCCAACTGCACTGGAATTTCAATTGCCTAGAGTTTTTAGCTGTGCGCCTTGTCTGGAACCATCTCAAAGGGCGCTTAAGAGGCAAGCATGTGCTAGTCCGAATGTATAACACAGCGACTGGTGGGTACATCAACCGACAAGGTGGTCTGCACTACTGAAGCATTTTGCACCTTGCCTGCCACCTCCTCCTTTGGAGTAGGAAGGTTCTGAGGTCACTTCGTGCCATTCACATTCCAGATCTGCTCAAACGTATGGCTGATGAGCAGTCAAGAGCTACGCTCCCGGGAGAATGGAGATTCCATCCCCAGATGGTCCTGCTGATTTGGAGATGTTTCGGAGCCGCTCAGGTAGACCTGTTTGCGTCTCCAGAGACTTCTCACTGCCAGTTTTTTTTCTCCCTGACCAAAGGTATACTCGGCACGGACGCACAGGCACACAGCTGGCTATGGGGCCTTGGCAAGTATGCGTTTCCCCCAGTGAGCCTTCTCGCACAGACACTGTGCAAGATCAGTGAGGACGAGGAGCAGGTCCTGCTCGTGGCGCCTTATTGGCCCACTCGGACCTGATTCCCAGAACTAATGCTCCTTGTGACAGCACCTCCTTGGCAGATTCCTATGAAGAAGGATCTACTGACTCAGAGATGGAGCACCATCTGGCACCTGCGTCCAGACATTTGGAAACTTAATGTCAGGTCCCTGGATGGGACTCGGAGGTTCTAGGTGACCTATCCCAGGAGGTAGTTGACACCATCACTTCGGCGAGAGCATCGTCTATGAGACACGCTTATGTCTTGAAGTGGAACCTGTTCAACGAGTGGTGTTCTTCTCAATGTGAACACCCCCGGGAATGCCCGATCAGGGTCATGCTTTCCTTTTTGCAACAAGGGTTGGAATCAGGCACGTTCAGGTTGTGAACTCACTGTACTAGAAGTGTAGCATCCTCCTGGGCGCTGGCTTTGTAGAATTTGTAGAACTGCGGGCTGGGCGACCCCCACATATTCACTAAATTCAATAGCCTTCATGTGGACCTGTTATTCTCCTGTGTTCTCGCTTCAAATGGGCAGATGCATTGAGAGGCCCTGGTTTAGTGTTTGCTTGCTAAAACTGCTCCAGAGTGTATGTACTGTAGGCCCTGTTGAGCTCCTCCATCCCCTCAGCAGCCAGACGTAGCGAAACGTACGGCCTCATATGTGTAAAGTCCACGGTATAGCCTCAGAGCCTGTGTTTCCCCAGCAGACTTTTGCCATTTCCAAGAGGATTTTAATCACCTCTAATCTTCCATATGCACCTAAATGGTTGTTCATATGTGTAAGTGCTTCTGAATCCTCCTTTGGTAAAGATGGGGCTTCCACAACATTCCTGTTCCAAGTGGAACAGGTATGTTTTCCCAGTGTTATCCAATCTCACTGAGTGGATAGTGCTACGACAACAGTGACTGGTCTTCTTGTTGAGAGCCCCGGCTTACACCAAAAAGGGGCATAGGAGGCTCGCACAGGACACTGGAAGGGGCAGCATCCATGGCACTTTGGTAGGGATCCCAATTTGTCGGTGACCGACATGACGTTGAGAGTGACCAACTGAAAGTGAACGTCTCAGTTATGTATGTAATCCTCGTTCCCTGAAGGAGGGAACGAAGACGTCACATCCCGTTGCCACGGCTGCTGTACTCACCGGCTCGGACCGTCAGTGAAAACCTGGTATGCGTTGCACCAACTGCCTTTTTATGCCCACACTGTGATCAGTGGCAGCTGGAAGCAATTATCACATGCCAATGTGCATTGGCTCGTTTAGTTTACACTTGAAGTAGATTGGTCTCTCTAAGCGAGATCACAATTTGTCAGTCACCAACGTGACGTCTCCATTCCTTCCTTCAGAGAATAAGGGTTACATACGTAACCAAGACGTTGTACTCATTGAAATATTTATTCATGATAAAATAATAACTTTATTGTTGTATTAGAGTCTTACACACATGCTATACAGTTAATCTGAGCCTTGACAGTTATTATGGGAGTGGCTTGATGGAGCACAGGAGACCCTTAAGAAACTTTAATTAATGTTGTCACATAAAAAAATCTGTTCAAAGATAAAATTGAATCAATTGCTAATTACAACATTGAAATAAAAAATGTAAACCCTGTACAAATAGACTACTACAAATTGTGAATATAAATAATTGGGAATCATGTAAAAAAACTGAATAAAATAAAAACAGTGTACATTTCATTTATCTATTATATCATTTATGTAGTTTTGTTCACTTGGCTGTTTCCTTATAAAAGTCTAGAAATTTGTCAAGTTTTTCGTCAGGTGTCTTTTTTAATTATATGATGTCATAACGTAGCTGTCTTGTCAGCAGCCAATCACTGCATTGCTGATCGTGGTTTTGAGTATCGATACATCTGCCCTTTTTGGGGAACATGAAAACACGCAGTAATCTTAGACAATTTAATCCAGATATTTTAATAAAATCTGCAAATTCGTTTGAAGAACCAAATTAACGAGAGACCAGTTATCACAATCAGAAGATCTGGTATTTTTCAAATCATCTCAGATGTATTAAGCGAGATACGAAGAATGGGCCCTTTCTTACAGTTACAGGATTCAAAAATAAATGACAAGACATTTTTCAGCATTGCAAGATTTTTTTTTTTATTATCCACTAACATAACCATGCAAGAGTGATGCGTAGGCTCCTTTTACACCATTAGTCAATTATTATTAAACATTATTTTATATTAAAAATATATTAAACATGTTTTCTAGTGATAGATGACTAAATGTAGGACATCACAAGATGAACATTCTAATCCACATTAAGAATTAAATTATATGCAACATAATTTATTATTTTTTGGGACGTAAACGTCACTGCCATTACACTATAGGCTGAGGTACCTCACATAACCCAAGTTAGCAATTGCACTTTCTTCAGCATTAAAACCCCAGACCCTTTAATCTCAGAATAATAGACCATCTGTAACAAGAAAGTACTATGAGAGCCAGGGCTTAAAAAAAAAAAAAATTCAATCGGTTCACTCCAAGCAGAATCAGTATTTTAATACTTTCTGTTCTTGCATTCCTTCAGTAGTCTACTATTACCATTCCAGAACAGGTTTCAGAAGAAATATATATAGGGTAAAAACATTATTTTTTTTACTTTGTCTATAATAATAATAACAACAATATATGTACAGCATTTTCTTTTCTTAAAAAATGAAGATAGTCTTAGTCTGGTCCTTTGCTGTCACTAATCAGACCTCTGTGGCTCTCGCCGATGGCCACCGGAGGGCACCCTTACCTGAGTATTGACATTCACCACGGACTCCCATTTCCCAAAATCCCATACTGGACTGATTACCGGCACAGGTGTTGCTCATTACTGGCCTATTTAACCACCGTTCACACTCACACACACTGCAAAGTCTTGTTTTGCACTGGCTGACATTTCTAAGCGGTTTCCCTGCCTTTCTGAGTGTGTTCTGTGTATGACCCTGGACTGTTTGACTATTCTGATTCTCTGCCGCCTACCCTTGGAACTCTGATTGTTTGCTGGTTGCCCCGACTGCTGCTTGGTATTGTTTCTGTCTCCGGCTTGCCTTTGATATTCCTTACACTGTTGATTGACCATTGCCTGTTGTTAACCTTGATTTACTCAAAGAGCTGCAAATGGATCCACAAGTTTCTGACCGATCATTACACTTGCTTAGATTTTGGCCAAATGTATTAAACGAACATAAAAATTGTCAACGAAATTATATATATATATATATATATATATATATATATATATATATATATATATATATATATATATATATATATATATAAAAAGATATTTAAAATGTTTAATGCATGGTTTAAAAAAAAGCTACTCGTAGGCTATAAAACTGCGTTTTGAGAGTCAAAAAGATTAATTCAAAATATATCTAGAAATAATGTAGACTAAAATACAGGTGAATAAAGCAAAATGTTTACAAAAATTATAAACACAAAGGCTATTTAGTTTAGTTTTAACAGCACAGTGAGGTGGTGCTCATGCTGAACGGAACAGATTATAGCCTACTTAAATTGGATCGTTGTAAATTTTATGTTTCTTTAACTGCATTTTATTTTAATAACGAACAGGTTTCGATGTCAAGTTCGCAAAATATGTTCATATTTCACTGAATCACTGAAAAATTCAGTGATCAATTCATTTTTTCCCTTCTAAGAGAGGAAACTGTTTAGGCTACTCCTTAATTGATGGTCATACAGACAGACGCAAAACATAAATCAAAACTTCAAAATTTTTGCAAAATAAAGAAAACATACAGGATGCTTAATTTCTGCCGTTTCGGTTTCCTTACCGTGAACTTCAGAGCACATCACAATGTCTCTCAGCACATTTTTTTCTATCTGTAAATGATTTAAGTGAAATATTTCATTTACAGAACTATATATTCCTTTTCATTTCTATAGTTTTGTTTTCTCTGTTCAGAAACAGATGTGGTTTTATTTTCTGTTTTATTCTCTGTTTTATACCATTTTATTACATAACAGTAAAATAATGCTTATACTATCCTTAAAATATAAGAAAGAACCTATACAGGTCTACAGTTGCTTTGTTTGTTTTTTAATGTTTTTTCATCTGCATAAATAATAAAATAAAAGACAATCAGTCTGAGCTGAACAACAGGTAAACTCTTGCTAATGTTTACGAATAGATTAAATGAAAAGAGACATAATTAATCTTGAGAAACTATACATCATTCTAAAGGTCTAAGTGTCAAGCATCAACGATAGATCGCTGTGTTTCAATGGAAAGCTTATAAGGAATGTATTAGCTAAATTTGTGTATGCAGTACACATCAAAACATGCATAATAAAAACGCAGTACATTCAAAAATCGTAATAATAAGACAAATGCATCTACTGCTTTAAACCCCGTTTTAGTTAGAAAGGCAAGGGTCCACTGAACAACACCCCATAGAGCACCTTTAGTCCAACGAAACAATAATGTTATAGTATGGATGGTTATTCCTTTGTTTACGTCTTATTTCTTCAGGGAGAGTTATTGTTTGTAACCATAATGGAATAACTTGCGCTCCAAAAATTGCGTCTTGGTAGTAAAAAAACAACAACATGATTTTGTAGCATACAGCGTCACAAACAGAATGAGACCATTGTAGCATATCAGACCCGAACCAGACAAATTAAAGATTTGATCGTGAGCATGGTTGAAATATGAGGAGCCGAATTCCACAGAAAGGCAACAGGATGTTGTAAATCAACTCCTAGCACCACAGTCTGAAGATAGATAACCAACCAACTCTTTCAGAGAACAGCTTTCAAAATTAACACCATTAGAACAATTATAGACAATTTCAATTCAGAGAAGAGATCAATTCAAATTTGGGGCAAGTAATCCAGATTGATGGTCAAAGAGATGCACAGCCTGACCATCACATGTAAACCCATGGGAGTAAACAAGATCGTTGGATTGACTTCCCCCCCACCTAGCAGAACCAGACTGAAATTCCTAAGGGGACCTTTTAAACTCTGGTCTCCACACAGAACATCCTTATGTCAAAGAAAAGCAGAGAAACTGTCTGTTACCGATGAACACAAAAAGACTTGTAAAGGAATATCAGTCCATTGCTTAACCTCATATCACTTATGAAACCAACACATTTGACTATCATGTTTCTAATCACTTATTGTGTATGTCTTTTTAATAACTATTGAATAGCTAAAGTATTCATATTCATGTTTAGTATGTGTGTTCGAATCTTCTTGCTTGAAACGTTTCTGACCATCAGTTATTTGTCAAATGTATCATATTCTTATCATAGGAATCATGTCCAAAATTATACCCTGCAAGAGCGGGAAAATTTGGACCATGTGATTGATAAGATAACATATGATTTATGAATGGGTGGGACAAACATCGCAACACCCCGAGCAAAGACAATATCTAATTGGTCAAGACAACATTTGAGGTGTGGCCAAAAGGCCAGTTTAAATACTCAGGACACCATCAATTTTTGTTTTTTAGCTTTTTGCTTTTGCTCTTAGCTTTGGCTTTTTAGCCATGCTTTTTGTCATTACGTTTAGCGTTCTTTGAGCGCAGTTCCAGCGTGCTTCGGCCTGCACGCCTGCTGCTCCTTAGTCACGATGAGAAGAAACACCACCTAGTCTCGTCAAACTTTACTTCTGTTCTTTTATTTTAGTTTCTTTTCTTTTCCGTTTGAGGGTTTCGTGTTCCGAGTTAAGTTTTGTAACGCCGTGTCTCGGAGTCTGACCTCGAGTGCCCGTTCAACTACAACCAGCCCACAACTCCGCATCATCAGCCAACGCCCAACCGCGGGCTTCCCAAGACGTCACTTCATCATATCTTGTGTTTTGTGCTTACAAGTTAATGTTTTAAACTGCCGATCTTGTTACTGTGCTAGTTAATAGTGTTTTCACTATACTTTGGATATTAATATCCAGTGCAGATTTTATGTTATACGGCTCGTTCAATGAATCGCTGGCCGTTTCAGTGATCAGCCGTGAAACTGTGATTCTGTTCAAATTCTCTTTAAAATCTTAAATGATTCCCTTTGAGCTAAATTGACCTGTTTCCCTAAATTGACACCATCCACTAAAAAAAGGCAAAGATACACAAAAATCTTGTTTATTTGAATTCTGGCACTTTCTTGTGACTGCTCGTGAAGCATGCTGTGACGCACCTGTCATCTGATGGGGGCGTAACTTAGTGATTGGCTTTTTGCACAAATAATTCTTCTGCTATCCATATAACATTTTTCATATGTGTGCGTGTTTTGTGGGAAATGTGGCTGTATCTCACATATGATTACCATCTGTATGACCGCACATGAGTATGGGAGTACTGAGTGTATAACCAGTTATCAGTGTGAAGGGTGTCTTTATGAACAGCCATGAGAGTGTGACTATTGACTGTATGGCCGGCCATCTGTATGATTACCATCTGTATAACCGGAGATCAGCATGTGATTATTGATTGTATGACCAGCAATCAGTGTGAATCAGACTACGTACTTGACATACAAAGCTAATACTTTTTTCTGTGTTCTTTTTTTCTCTTCTTTTTCTTTCTATTACTCAAATTATTCTTATTGTATTTTTCTAGTGCTCAGATAAATTTTATATGATGTCTAAGATTCATTCTATTATTTTATAATTGTTTTATAATATAACTGTTACCATTTTAAGTTAAGTAGGTAATTTTCAGCTGTGAGTTCCAAAATAGGGAAAGCAGGTTAACAGGTTAATTTTAGGTCACATCATGTAGCTACATTTTGTTTGTCTGTCAGATTGAAACTCATGTCACTTGTGTCAAAGGCTAAGCATTAACAAAAACATCTCTGGTTACTTACGTAACCCATGTTCTCTGAGTAGGGAATGAGATGCTGCATAGAAGCTTACGCAATGGGAACACCTCACAAATGTGATGACTGTCTGAAGCCCATATAGAATCATGCCAATTAATTGGCTAATGGCGCAAGATACTGCCCTACGTCATACATAATTGACATAAACCCACGCTCGCACCATCTTACCCCTCAGATTTTCCTGTCGAAGTAGCAAGTTCACAGCATGAGGAGCTTGGCAGCGAACGCAGTGTCTCATTCCCTACTCCGAGAACATGGGTTACATAAGTAATCCGAGACGTTCACTTTCATAGGTTCACTCAATGCTGTGTATAAGATTACGTAATGGGAAAGATATACAAATACCCGCCGAGCTAATGTGCTGCCAAGTCTGGCCCATTATAGACCAGAATACTAAATACAGCTGGCTCAAGCATAAAGAACCTGGGAGCCAGAAGCTGTGTTCACATCAAGGTTATAGAACCTCACAAAAGTACGGGGAGAGAACCAACCTGCCGTCATACAGATATCTCCAGAGGAACCCCTCTAAACAAAGCTTGGAAGAAAGCCACCCCCTGGTGGAATGAGCCCTACCGTCTAGAGATTAAGGGTAACCACGCACCTCATAGACCATCAAAATAGCTTGAGCTTGATTGTAGGGAAGGCGTATAGCTTCATCTCCGGCCATGGGTGCACTAGCTTATTTATCCCCAGAGAGGTAGGGTGAGAAAGGGAGAACCAAAGGGGGCATTGGGTCAACTCCTGAGACGCAAAGAGGTCCACCTCCACCATGCAGAATCGATCACAAATCTGAGCCACAGTCCGGTGGTTCAGCATCCATTCCCCTGACCTGAGTTTCTGTCTCAACAGAAAGTCCGCTGCTAGGTTCAGGACCCCAGGGACATGGACCGCTCTCCGGAACAAAAATTTGTCCTGTGCCCAAAGGAGGATTTGGCACGCATGCCTGTCTAGGGTGCATGACCGGGAGCCTCCCTGGCTATTGATGTGTGACACCACTGCCATATTGTCCGTCCTGACGATAACATTAGAGTGCGTCAGGAACGGAAGAAAGTGAACAAGAACAAGATGAACCAATCTCATTTCCAGGCTGTTTATGTGCCAGGCAAGGTACTTGCCTGTTCAGACACTGCAAGCCGGCCTGCCCTCAAAGATCACATCCCATCCTGAGAGGGAAGCATCCATCGTGATCTTCTGGCAACAGCAGACTACTCCCATTTTCACTCCATTCTAGAGAAAAGCGGGGTCCTGCAACACTGAGAGGGCACGGAGACAGGCGCCTGATACTCTTAGTAGACGGAGAGACTGCCAGGAGGGATGAATACCCAGAGACTTCATTCACCAGAGAAACGGTCTCATATGGAGCAGCCCCAAGGGAAGAACTGCTGAGGCCTAGGGTCAAACACAGCTTGATGCTTTCGACCCGAGCAAGTGCCAGACAAGCCTGCATCAAGGTTGAGTCCAGACAGACCCCCAGAATGTGGTCTGCTAGGCTGAAGAGGGCACTCTACTGGCTATTCAGCCAGAGGCCAAGTACGTGAAGGTGGAGAAGAAGATAGTCCCTGTGACGAATCACCTGCTCCCTGGAACTTGCTTTAACCTGTTAACCAGCACCCCCCATTATGGGACTCACAGCTGAAAATGCCATATCTAACTTAAAATTGCAACAGTTCCTTACTTCAGTGTGCTACACACACATTTTAGTGTCTTTGAAAAGAAGACCCTTTGGGTTTTACTTTCCATCATTCAGAGTTGATAATGCTCAAAAAGATTCAAAGTTATAGACACTGAAGTGCCTTGAAAAAAAAATTGTACCACACTGATTTCTTTTTTTTTATTTCATATAAAAATACATGAAATCAGTCCTGGAGTAATCTAGAAAAGTAATGGGTTGAAAGTCACATGAGTTTCTATTTCAAATCTGAAGAAGATACCATGAAAAATGAGATTCCTGCAACCATTTTTCTGATACTATGTCTACCCCCCCACCCCCCAATCCTCATCCCCATCCCCATCCCCATCTCTGGAGTCACTGAAATAAGGTCTTAAAACATACAGAACATTTGTTCACAAGACTGTCAAACCTGGATCTTGTAGCCTGAGAAGACAAAGGCACACTTTATGAGCTACATAATGAGCCTTTCAGTCGGGTATGTTACTGAGAGGGAAGAGTTAAAGAAAGAATGTGAGGACAAAATAAATGTATATACTTTTTATGTTTGTAGTTTATTTAGAATATATTTAATTATCCCACAAAATAACTTGAGATTCACTTGTGAGTGCAGTTAAACAGTTTATTAGGAACAATCAAAGCTGAATTTTTAGCATCATTACTCCAGTCACACGATCCTTCAAAAATCATTCTAATATTCTGATTTCCTACTCAAAAAAAAAACGTTTATTATTATTATTATTATTATTATTATTAATATTGAAAAGAGCTTAGAAGAATTTTTTCAAATTGTTTTTTGATGAATTGAAAGAACAGCATCGTTTGTAACAATTATTGTATTTATCATCACTTGTGTGCTAAATAAGTTTTAATTTTTATATATACTGACTCCATGCTTTTGAATGGTATAGTGTATGTTGTTACACTTGGAGTAAGACTGGAGTAATGATGCTGAAAATGTAGCTTTGATCACAGGAATAAATTAAATTAAATAGAAAACAGTTATTTTAAATAGTAAAAATATTTCACAATCTTACTGCTTTAACCAATTCAACTTTATGTATTTTGTATCAAATAAACAGGCTTGGTGAGCAGAAGAGAATTTTTTACAAAAACATAAATCTTACTGTTCCAAAGCATTTGACTGGTGTTGTGTCCTGTTGAAATATATAAATGAACATCACATACCTGGCATTTCCAAAGTGTATATTGTTTATGTGCTCTGAAGGACATACTTTTTTTTTTTTTTTGAAGAGACTGATGGGAGTGTGTGCTTCGCTTGGTCTTAGCTCTGTTCCAGGTTCCTGAGTGGGCTATTTATTTACATTGGCTTGCTTTGCAACAGATTCTTTTGCAATGTTATACACACATCTGAAATAAAAAAAGTAAGCATGCTGTTTACACAAATAAACTGCATTATTAACATTATTGTGATGGTCACTGATACTAGTAGTAATTTATAGGGAAGAAAAGAACACAATTACCACATAGCACATTTGTTATCAGTGATATTTACAGCTTACTTGATACATTTATACCTCAGACAATCGAAAACATCAATGACAGGGTATAGCACATTCAAAATATTTACACCAGAGCAGATATTCATGAACAGAAGCTTTTTTCCCTATAAATTATTCATAAACACAAGCATGCTGTGTAGGTGGGCCTATACAATATATATAGTTATAAACATATATGGCTATATTCGTGAACAGAGAATAGCCTATCTCAGTAAAGTTTTGTCTAATCATTCTTACTGACATTAAGCTAGCGACATATAACTCATATTACTTTTCTATTGTATTGCTGTCTATGTTATAGAACATAAAAAAAATAAAAATAAAAAAACATCCTGGCATCGTGAAACATTTAGATGATGTGAATTGAACTTTATAATATTTCATTTGATTATACATTTAGTCAGGAATTATAGTTTGGAAAAAGTCTAACTAGTAAAATTGTGTACAAGTTATGTGAAAACTAATACAAGTAGATTAATAAAAAATAAATAAAAAAACGTACTCATGTTCATGACCTCTGCTGGATCAAGCAGCTTCATTCTTTTTTCTTAGGTAATCCAAAGCTTACTCCTCTCAGCACGTCTTCATGAGGTGAATTCTGTCTTATTCCTCTCAGTGCGAAGTGAAAAGTAAAGTTGAACAATAGTCTCGTTGCTTTGTTTGCTGTATGGGCATTCACACTCTGCGTGCTTCACGTGGACTTTTTTAATATCAATAGCGTGCTCAGCATGTGGGCGCATTAAATATAATGAAGGGAGATGTGAAAGACTGGACATCGAGTTGTTTTCGTATGGATTACTTTATCACAAAATATTTGTTTTCGATAAGACTTGCTTAGTTCAAAAGTAGACATGTCAAGCTTTCTATAGATATATCTCTAACTATGATTTATGAAGTATGTTTTTAATACTAATTAATTGTCCTGTTTCATTTAATCTATTCGTAAACATTGACACATGCAAACAAAGACAGATCAGTGCGTCACAAAACTGAAGTCAGACCATTCTGTTTTTGCTTCAAATTTTGAAGTTATACGGTCTAATTTAGATTAAAAATTGCTCATACTGCATGTATGTAGAATCTTTGTTTGGATCATGATCAGCGGTTGGCTCTAATTTTAAATGGACAGTTTGTTTATATGAAGATTTTTATTTGATTTGTGTTATTTGATTTGGGGTTTGTTTTCAATTTCACAAAGAAACATGTAGCATTTTGTCCAAGCATATAGCCTAATAAAAGGACACATTTTCATTTAGCCTACTGTATATTTGTCTTAAATCTCATTTTGTTTGGAGGAATATAATATTCTAAAATGGATTAAATTAAATTCATTATAAGGCTGCAACATAAAATGTGGAAAAAGTGAAGCGCTGTGAATATTTTCCGGATGCATTGTAGGAGCAACTATATTATTACATTAGCAATGACTAATATTGGCCACTCATAAGTCCTAAATTAAAATATATATGATTTTATAGTCATAAACACAAGCATGCTTTGTATGTGTCATGGAGAACTCCAAAACAAGAAGATCCAAGTACAGCATTTATTATAGAGTCCAAAAACAAACAGTGTAATCAAAATCAGGGCAAAACAGAGTAACAAAAACACATAACAGAAAACAATAAAGCAGCAACCAAAGAAAATTGGGCTTATATGTGGAATAGTTAACAAGGTAATGGGACACAGCTGAATGTAATGAGGCTTGATAGTCAAGGCAAAGTGTAATGGGAAATGTGGCTATACCAACTAGACACCGTGACAGTACGTATTATACAATACAAAAACCTTTTATATCTGGAAAACTATATTATTATTGTTAAGCACATTATAAACATCTACATATATTTGCGAACCAAGTATATGACAGAAAAGTTTTGTCTAAACATTTTTACTCTTAATATTCATAGTGTTTTTATGGAGCATTTAAAAAAAAACATCCTGGTGTCGTGAGACATTTAGATGCAATGAATGAAACATACTTCATAATGTTTCACTCAGTTATTCATTTAGTCAGGAATTATAGTTTGGAAAAAGTATAACAAGTAAAATATGTACAAGTTATGTCACAGTAACAATAACATCTAATGCAAGTAGGCTACTAAAAAAAGACTTACTCATGTAAATAATATCCTCTGCTGGATAAAGCCACTCCGTTCTTCTTCTGAGGGAAAATTCTGGCTTATTCCTCTCAGCGCGTTTTAGCAAGTCTTCTTCTGACATAAATTCTGGCTTATTCCTCTCAGCACATCTTCTTCCAGAAACGAAAAGTAGCCGAAATGAACTTGATAAAAAGTCTTGCTTCTTTGTTTACAGAGTAATGTTGGTGTTTACATGTCCATGTGTCTCACATGGATGATTGTCATATCAAAAGCCGATCAGCTCGTGGGTATGATCACATTAGATATAATGAGCTCAGACTGGAAAGACTGTATATTGCGTTGATTTCATATGGATTACTTTATCAGAGAATATTTTTCGACATGACTTACTTTGTTTAAAAAGTAGACACTTCAAGCTTTTTTTTAAGATATATCTCTCATGTCTGTGTGTCAAGTATTCCCTGAGGGTCAGTTCACAGAGACAGAGAAGACAGAAAGCACACCCTGTTTGTTTTCTTTGTTTACAAAAACACAGAGTTTTGTTATTATGAGTGTATAAAAATGAAAATAGACCCTTTACAGATCTGAATGATGTATTGCCCTTATCTATATGATAAAAAAAATGACAGCATAATTTAAGTTCATTTAGGGGTTATCAGGAAAAAAAATGACAAACACCGGCAGATTTGTCAACCCAGAGGGTTAAAGGGGTTTGCTGCGCTTGCCCTTTGCAATTACTCTTCTCCTGTAAGGGGCATGCTGTCCCAGCCTCCATTATTTTAGAAGGAAATTATTATTTTTTCAGATTTATTTCTAAAATGAATACATAAGCCTATAAATAGTAACCCTTCCATCTCTGCATGCGGTTAATTTACAGAGTGATAAGTTTAAAACAAAATGTCTTTTTTAAACATGCTTTCTGCCTATTTTTATTTTGTTTATGATTCTGCTTTTAAAAGGTAAGCTCTTCTGCCTTGACTCTACAATCAGCGGCATTCCAGATTGTGTGACTGAAAACCAGCCCAACCGTTCACCAGGTAACACCTTAATAAGCCATAATTAACAGAACATGGTGTTCTTCAAGAATGTTTAAATAAGAGGACTTAAACCTCCAGCTCTCACAACTTCTGATTCTGCCTTCTGTTTCTCTTTTCTCTTGCTGTCAGATATACAGGTGCATCTCAATAAATTAGAATGTTGTGGAAAGGTTCATTTATTTCAGTAATTCAACTCAAATTGTGAAACTCGTGTATTAAATAAATTCGATGCACACAGACTGAAGTAGTTTAAGTATTTGGTTCTTTTAATTGTGATGATTTTGGCTCACATTTAACAAAAACCCACCTGTTCACTATCTCAACATATAAGAATACTTCATAAGACCAATAAAAAAAAAAAAAAACATTTTTAGTGAATTGTTCGCCTTCTGGAAAGTATGTTCATTTACTGTACATGTACTCAATACTTGGTAGGGGCTCCTTTTGCTTTAATTACTGCCTCAATTCGGCGTGGCATGGAGGTGATCAGTTTGTGGCACTGCTGAGGTGGTATGGAAGCCCAGGTTTCTTTGACAGTGGCCTTCAGCTCATCTGCATTTTTTGGTCTCTTGTTTCTCATTTTCCTCTTGACAATACTCCATAGATTCTCTCTGGGGTTCAGGTCTGGTGAGTTTGCTGGCCAGTCAAGCACACCAACACCATGGACATTTAACCAACTTTTGGTGCTTTTGGCAGTGTGGGCAGGTGCCAAATCCTGCTGGAAAATGAAATCAGCATCTTTAAAAAGCTGGTCAGCAGAAGGAAGCATGAAGTGCTAAAAAAATTCTTGGTAAACGGGTCCAGTGACTTTGGTTTTTAAAAAACACAATGGACCAACACCAGCAGATGACACTGCACCCCAAATCATTACAGACTGTGGAAACCTAACACTGGTCTTCAAGGAACTTGGGCTATGAGCTTCTCCACCCTTCCTCCAGACTCTAGGACCTTGGTTTCCAAATGAAATACAAAACTTGCTCTAATCTGAAAAGAGGACTTTGGACCACTGGGCAACAGTCCAGTTCTTCTTCTCTTAGCCCAGGTAAGACGCCTCAGGAGTGGCTTAACAAGAGGAATACGACAACTGTAAGCAAATTCCTTGACACGTCTGTGTGTTGTGGCTCTTGATGCCTTGACCCCAGCCTCAGTCCATTCCTTGTGAAGTTCACTCAAATTCTTGAATCGATTTTGCTTGACAATCCTCATAAGGCTGCAGTTCTCTCGGTTGGTTTTGCATCTTTTTATTCCACACTTTTTCCTTCCACTCAACTTTCTGTTAACATGCCTGGATACAGCACTCTATGAACAGCTTCTTTGGCAATGAATGTTTGTGGCTTACCCTCCTTGTGAAGGGCGTCAATGATTGTCTTCTGGACAACTGTCAGATCAGCAGTCTTCTCCATGATTGTGTAGCCTAGTGAACTAGAGAATTGGTGGGTTTTTGTTAAATGTGAGCCAAAATCATCACAATTAAAAGAACCAAAGACTAAAACTATTTCAGTCTGTGTGCACTGAATTGATTTAATACACAAGTTTCACAATTTGAGTTGAATTACTGAAATAAATTAACTTTTCCATGACATTCTAATTTATTGAGATGCACCTGTATTTCTTATGGGGTATATTTAATGAGCATAAAATAAAACAAAATGCAAATATTTCTTTTCACATAAAAAAATTAATAAAAAATAAAGAGTAAAAAGTAGGGAGTTTTTTTCTTCAAAAACTGTAATCAAGTAAAAGAAGTAAAGTACACATCTCCCAAAACAATACTTAAGTAAAGTAATCAAGTAAAATAACTCATGCACTTTAAACCCCTGATGTTCAGGGCCAATAGCAAAACATAACCTCAAAATACTCCTGCATAAACCCATGCTCACTCTGTCTCTCTCAAAAAAATGCCACAATGCAAAAATCCAATATCTGACATCTCTAGAACGGAATCCAGCAGCACTGGACTGCTGAATGCTGCAAGTGACCAATCATAACAGAATAAGTAGTCAATATGGTAGTGCTTATGTCAAAATGATTGATGACTTCCTGTTTGACTTTTAACCTTTCATGACCTCTGAAGACCTTACCCCTCTCCACATGGACCACTAACATTGCATCGACCCCGGGACCTGTTAATAATTTCCAGATGTGGATATAGGCATATGTGAAATACCTCTGTTGAAAAAAACAGCATATGCTGGTTAGGTATGTTTTGAAGCAAGTGTCAACCTGTGACCTCCAGGAAAGAAATATGGTGTTTTTACAAATTTGACCTGTCAAGGTTCAAAATGGAGCTTTTAAGGTTTGTTTTTGAACTTTTAGGATCATTCTGAACTCTCACATCTGGGGGCCATCTGTGGTCCGCATGTCTGGTTGCATTCCATTGCATGCTTATATAAATAGACCCCTGCATTTCTGTGGAAAATCAGAAAAGAGCTGTGAAATGCATAGACATGGATGGCTTATACCAGGGGTCATCAACTATATTTGTACAAGGGCCAGAATTTTTCTCTGCAGACACTGTAAGGGCCAGATACTCGTAATATAAAATAAAATTCGAATTGTATCCTAATATGTTATTATTTGATATACTAATTCTAATTCCAAATTTATGTTATTTTTTACATATTACCTGTACTGCAGCAAGCCACCAGGGGGCGATAGCGATATTTTAGGCTTCATATTTGTGAGGCTGTCAAGCTGTCCATTACTGTCAGATGCAGGTCGTAGTTTGTGGAGAACACTAGAAGAAAGGCCTTCTGAATATATTTGAATGAAAAATGGCACTCTCAAAGAGCCTTAAGCGAAAAGTTGATTCAGAGAACCGTAGTTTTAATGAAGAATGGACTGATAAGTACGTATTCATAGTGCCTACTTTTAGAAATGCTGTACCTGTGTGCCTCATTTGCAACGAAACTGTCGCTGTCGCTAAAGAGTACAATCTGAGGCGTCACCACAGCACAAAGCATGCAAGCTTCAAGGAGTCTTATCCTGAACAGTCAGAGGCCCGTCAGGGAAAAGTTGCTGCTTTGAAATCTCAGTACTCCCATGCCAGCGGAATTATTAACCGAACTTCAACTGAACAAGAGAGGGCAACAAGTGCGTCTCTGCAGGCTGCCTGGGTACTCTCTTGGCATAACAAGTCATTTACCGATGCAGAGGTTTTTAAGAAGTGCATGGTGGCTGTTCTGGAGGAACTTGCCACTGACAAATCTACGGACAGGATAATTGCGTCTGTTAAGCAGATACCTCTGTCTGCTAAAACTGCTGTTCGCCGTGTCCATGTTTTGGCAGAGGATGTCCAGCGACTTGTAATTGATGAGATCAAAGAAGCCAGATACCTATCGCTGGCTATTGATGAGTCCACCGACAATACTGACATTTCCAAAATGTGCGTTTTTGTCAGATATTTTAATGGCAAAGATTTCAAAGAGGAGCTGCTGGCCTTGATTCCACTGGAGGGCCTGACCACTGGCGCTATTATCTTTGGTAAGCTGGAGGAACTATTTCAAAAGCATGGACTGTCATTTGAAAAAGTCAACCTGGTTGTCACAGATGGTGCTCCTGCCATGATTGGCAGAAACAGGGGAGTAGTGAGCAGAACTTCACTGACTCATTCACCAAAGCGTGCTGTGCACAAAATTAAGTGGCGATCTTAAAGAGGTTATGGACAAAACAATGAAAATAATAAACTTCATCAGGGGGAATTCAAGCACACAGCACCCTTTATTCCGAAAATTTGTGCAGGAATCTGAAGCCTCTCATGATGACCTCTTACTCCACAACGACGTGTGCTGGCTCAGTAAGGGCAAAGCACTGGAGCATTTCGTTGAACTCAGGGATCAAGTTGTGGATTTTTTAATGCAAAGTCAATCAAAAGCGGCAGCTGATCACCTGTGCATCATTCAAGACACAGAATACATGTGCAACGAAGCATTTTTAACGGACATACTTTCTCATTTGAACGCACTAAATTTACAACTACAGGGGAAAGAAGAAACTGTGGTGAATATGGTGGAAAAACTTGATGCCTTTTTGATGATCTTTTCCATGAAGATTTGTTGTCGGGGAGGCTGCTACACTTTAGCACACTTAAGACAGTGGGTCACAGCAAGGTCACAGAGAACATGAAGACATTTATCACACAGCTGAGGGAAAATTTCTCTGCCAGATTTGATGACTTTGCCATTTCCAGTGACCCATTCACTATCAGCCCAGGTGGAGAATTCTCCGCTAATGTGAGAAAGGTGATGCCCCTGGACGAGGCGGCTATTCAAAGTGAACTGATTGACATCCAGGCTGCTGGTGACATGAAGGCAGCTCTCCGTGGTTCTGAAAGCTTGAGCGCCTTTTGGGTGGCTTGTCCCCAAGAGTATAAAACACTGAAGACATTGGTCATGTATGTGCTCACCATGATCGGATCAACATACACCTGTGAAGCTGCGTTCTCAAAAATGAACTCTATAAAAACGCACTGTCAAACCAGTCTTTGGAGGACTGCTTGCGCATAAGCCTGACAGCTGTCAAGCCGGATGTCAAAAAGATGGTGTCGGAGGGGAAATGTAACTTCTCCCTATAAGCAAACGTAGGTATTTTAGTCTGAGATTTTCTCGGTTTTACTTTATTTGTGTTTATTTGTTGGATCACAGGCCTGTCGCTTTTATTTGTCATTAGAACTATTTGCTGATGTGCAAGGCTTGCAATTACCATGTTCTTCTCTGTTATGTTATGTTGATGGTTGTTATTGAGACACCGCAATTGTGCGCAAATCCCAGGCAAGGAAAATTTTGACATTTGTGAAAAAATGAGCACGTGAAACAATAAAAGATGTTCAATGAGAGCAACGCGTTTATCGTCATTCTTGACTGAAGGCAGGCTATGGCACAAGTTACTTTCAGAAGGCTTTTTTTTTTTCGTTAGATTTAAAAATAAATAAATATGGAACGGACCCGAATATTCGTTCGGTGGGTTGGTATTCGATTTGAAAATTTGACATTTGAATATTAGTTTTTTTTTTTTTTGCACACCTGGGATCCCCTGCGAAACGGTTCTATTTCCCACTTGAATAAGGCCGGCGACACACTGGCTGCGTGAGCGTCTCAGCTGCGTGGCGTGTCCGTTTTTAGTTCGGCTCCCATATTTAACAGGTTGGAGTTCGCACACTGAGACACGCATCTCAGGCGCGTTCGAGCCACACGGAAAATGCGTGCATGCTAGAAATAGAACCGACACGTGTTCCAGCAACGGGAATGTTCTCTGGCTAGGGCGCAGAACAGCGGAGTTTGTATGGACCGAAGTGCATGTCTGAGCTTGTGTTTTGTTGCTTTGACATTGTGAAAAATAGAATAATAGAAACAAAATGTATTAGCATTTTTACCCGTTATTATCAATCTAAATTAATCTCATTTTTAACTTAATTTTGTTTTTCTTTATTTAAATTTCTTTTTTCTTTATTTAAATTTCGTTTTTCTTTATTTAAATCTACCCTTACTGTGCCAATTTGTTAGTCAGAAAAATATTAGACCTTAAAAGTATTGCTTAATTTAACAGACCTGTGTGTGTGTGTTTTATATCACTAGTGCAGTGTCCGTTCTTGGAGCATAAGCCATGCTCGCGTGATGTGCGCCACTTCCCGCTCGCGCTGTTCTGACTGTAGTTTACTGAAAGTTTATTCATTCTGAATGTGTTGCGTCTCGCGTGTCCATCTATACTGCACCAAATGCGACACTGCACTCCCTTGTGAAGTCGATTGGATGAACGGTTCTCGAAATAATAAAAATGCAAACGACATACAGACACAGATTCCTGCCTTTATTAGAGAGAAAAATATGTTCAGCGCCTCTCTCCGAATAGTCAATTCAGTATTATTCTGGGGGCCGGATGGAAATCTCTGGCGGGCCGGATTGGCCCGTGGGCCGCCAGTTGACGTTGCATGGCTTATACTCACCTAAAACCGCTGAGAAAGAATGGGATGAAGAGATGCTGAAAAGTCTAGCTTTGGCTCCAAGAAAATCGTGTAACAATTTGTATCTGACAATGTGAGACTAATTTTTTCCTGATCACCGGACGTATATTCAGATACATATCATTACACTTTACTCATCCCACAAGACGAATGAATTTATACAGGAACAAGGCAAGGCAAAGCAAGTTTATTTATATAACACATTTCATACACAATGGTAATTCAAAGTGCTTTACATAAAAGGAAGTAAAATCATAAAAAAAAAAAAAACAGAAAAAAAATCAGATTTTCTGGTTCTTGTCAGAATTCTGGCAGCAGAGTTCTAGATGAGCTGCAGCTGTCTAATGAGCTTCTTGGGAAGGCCGGTGAGGAGACCATTACAATAGTCCACCCTGCTGGTGATAAAGGCCAGTGATGCGGGGGTCAATGTATAAACAACTCGCACCCGACCAACGTTTTCAACTAACCCACCCGCAACTCGCACCGCAAAAAAAGAAAAAGAAAATATTGTACCCGACCCGCTTCCTGACCCGCATTTTTTTAAAGTAGTAAATGCTCATTGTAGCGCAGGGGCTTAGAATTAGGGGGGGACGCCAGGGACGTGTCCCTACCAATGTCCAGCGACTGCCAAACTGTCCCTAGCGATAATTTTGAAAAAACAATTAAATATAGGTATATGTTTTGTAATTTCGCATCTGATGGCATCTGAAACATCATACCATTGATATTATTACCTAAGAAGTTAAAGTAAATAGGCTACGTTAGAAAACGGCGTGCTTTCAAGGACGTGCATTTATTATTTTTAAATGGGTGGAATGTTGTCACTCTCCAGACTAGAAGCGCAACAGCTGATGATACTGAACTGCAGCGTGCCGGTTAGAGCGGTTCTTATTCTCAAGTCAAGAACCGGTTGCATCGGTTGCATCGGTTTTCGGATCACCAGTACACTGAACCGAGAACCGTTTCCTTCGGACGCGTCCGATTTGAGAACCGATGAGCTGATGATACTGCGCAGCGTGAAGCTCACTGACACACAGCGCGTCTGAACCGAACTGGTTCTTTTGGTGATTGATTCTGAACTGATTCTGTGCTAATGTTTTGAGCGCGGGGAAACCGAGGGCTTGAATGAAGGGCAATCTGGAGAAACGTAAGTTTATTTAATAACAAATAAATCGTAATGGATTATGTATAGTAAGTGGATCATGGTTTCTGCGCTGATGACACCTAATCTTCATGGCTTAAATCCTCGTATGCACATTATTGCTGTTACTGTATTTGGGTGCGTTGTTGCAAAACTTAATTGTTAACTTTTCATGATTATGAGGTTTTTATACTGACTAAAGCTATGATTACTGACTTTATATATTTAAATGTTTGATAGACTTGACGCCATTACGTCGAGCGTAAAAGAACCGGTGAACTGTTTTTTTTCAACCGGTTTATTGAATCAAACCGTCCGAAAGAACCGGTTCGCGGAAAAGAACCGAACTTCCCATCACTAGACTGAGCTCATGCGATCATCTTCGCGCCAGTTATTCAGCCAATAAAGTGAAGGCCTATGTATTTCAAAATTGTGTCTAGTACTATATAAATTACAAAGGTTTAATTGGCATCTTTATTTTCAAACGACCCGACCGACCGCGACTTGAATCATTAAAAATATTTTTGCATGACTCGTAACCATGGGTGACCGCAGGCACCCGCTCATTTTGGATCAACCCGCGCATCACTGATAAAGGCATGAACAAGTTTCTTGACTGGAAACAAAACATTTAATTCTTGCAATGTTTTTGAGATGATAATATGCTGATTTAGTCACTGCTTTGACATGACTACTGAAACTAAGGTCTGTCTCCAGAATCACACCAAAAATCTTGACTTGATTTTTAGTCGTTTGACTCCTAGAGTCAAGGTATGCATTCACCTTGAGAACTTCATCTCTGTTTCAAATGCAATGACTTCAGTTTTCTCCTTGTTAAACCCTCTGGTGTCCGAAGTGATTTTGGGGCCCTTGAGATGTTTTGACATGCCCTAACATTTGTGCTCATTTCAGCTACTTATAACATACTATTTGTCAATGTGTAATTTGTTTTTATTTTTTTGTATTCAGCACAAACTGTGCTACAATAAAATGTGAGCAAGATTGATCTACATGTCTGCATATTTTAGTAAAAAAAATATTATGCGCAGTTAGTAAGTTTTGGGAGGAAAATGTAGCTGAAACAAGGCCATAAAACCCATACTGCATAATTCTGAATAAGACTTCTGAGTAATCAGTCTTGTAGGCTAGAATATTTACATCAAAATTATGTGAAAATTATTTTGCTTACCCATTCACAAAACAAAACAAAACAAAAAAACATTGATTTAAATTTTGTAAGACATGTTTTGTGATAGACAAGCTTTATGAAAGGGAGTGACAATGGCCATGAATATTTAGTGATTCACACCTGAGAGACAAAGGACCGTCCCCTAATGGGCCATCAGTGAGTAATGTGTCTTTAGCCCTATTCGCACAGGATTAGTATTATTTGGGGACCTTGTGTGATTTGAATTTCGTGTAGTGCATTAGCACGAGATAAGTGAAGCCTGTGATTTTACTTGAATTTACTGACTTATCTCCCGGATACCCTTCTTCCCAAAGATGCATAAAAGGGCACACAGGAAACAAATACCTCGAAAAATGATATACGATCCGCCAAATGCTGGCCAAATCAGAGAGATGGCAAGTTGCACGGGACTAATATTATCACAGGACCTCTGTGTTTGGCGAAATATGGTGTAATTTGCAGGGTAATTTTTACTTTACAAATTACGGACATGGCCGATTCACACAGGATTAAGATCACAGACAACCTCCGCAATTATTACAAATGACTGGAGGTCACCAGGTAATACTAATCCCGTGCGAATAGGGCTTTTGAGGCAGGCAAGACAATTGAGGAGATTGAAAAAAATGGCTTTTTAAATTATTTGCATTTTATTTACAACACAGTATAATCAAAACATTCATAATGAAGATCAAATACATGTTATTGTGCATACTGATCTAACCATAGAGATGTAAACTGACTTTGAGTCATTCCTGAAAACAGATTCTGTTCAACAAGTGAAACAAGTAAACCATACCTGATATTTAAGTGTTTGCAGCTTCTTCCCATGGATTCAAGGGAGAAAAAAAAAACATAATCAGTAGTCAAAGAGCTTGTTTTACCACAGAATATTAATGTAGTTGAACACCTGATGTTGGTACAGCGCTCTCACTTGAGTCTCTTCAAACTATTCTCCTCTGAAAGTCAGCAGGATTAATCTGTGGTGCAGGTATCTGATCAACTAAAAAACAAACAAAAAACATTTGTGAGCATATTATAATACATATAATATCAGGAGCATCGGTATATATAGAGATTTTGTTGTCATAGTACAAAGCATGCGTGAGTCTATCATAAAAAGGACATTTTATATCTGAGAAACAAATTATAATTGTTTAGCAGTTATAAAAATCTATTTGTGAACAGAGTATTAATAATAAACATGGTCTAAACATTCTTACACTCGTAGCATTCATCATGTTATAGTGTACACTCATATTACATTTATATAGGCTATTGTTTTATATTATATAGAGCATCAAAACATCATCTCGCCATAAGAAATTTAGATACAATGAATTGCCTAACATATTCAAAATATTTCACTCGATTTCAAACATTGTCACAAATTATAGGTTGGGAAAAACCCAACTAGTAGCCCTAAATGTGTTCAAGTTTATGCCACAATTACACATTAACTAATGCAAAAAAAAGAAACATAACTTACTCATCAGACTGATCTTCTCCGCTGGATGAAGCAGTGCATTGCATCTTGTTCTTTTTATGAGGTAATTTCTGTTATTCCTCTCAGCGCGTTTTCCTCCAGAATGAATAGTAGCCGCAATGAACTTGACTATCCTCACGCTTTGTTTATGGAGATGTGGGTGTTTACATATGCGGGCCTCACATGGATATTTACATATGAAGGGCATGAGCCGCGCGTGGGCGGGATTACATAAGAGATAATAATTTAAATGAGAAAGACCAAACATTGTGTGGGTTTCATATGGATTACTTTAACAGAATATTTGTTTTCAATATGACTTTATTTAAAAATAAACACTCAAAGCTTTCTATAGATATCTTTATATTTCTTTATACAGATGTCTCTCATGTCTGTGTATCGAGTATTCGCTGAGTTTCAGTTCATTTTAGTGATGCATTTCAGATGGATATTCTCTGAGACAGAGAAGACAGGGAATGCATCCTGTTTGTTTTCTTTACTTTTATTTGTGTAAACTCACAATAACTTCAAAACTTTGTGCTTTTGTAAAATAGTGTCGAATGTCGAATGACATATAACACTTACTTGTTTGACCAAAATCAACAGAGTATTTTTAGTGTCCTTTGCACTGATCTTACAAAAATTGAGCTGGTCGCGCTGGCATGACCATCGACTCCAGGGGGTTAACTATAAAACGTTCTGGCACATCCAGCTGTAAATTTCATCAATGCATTGGCAGAGTAAATGGGTCTGTAGTCATTTGGAGATAAGGCTAGGTAAGTCTGGGTGTCATCTGCATAGCTGTTATAGGCAATTTGGTTCTTTCTCATTATTTAACTTAGTGGGAGCATATACAGGCTAAACAAGAGCGGTGCAATAATTGAGCCTTGTGGGACTCCTCATGTCATAGAAGGGAGAGGTTATTATGTGAGTATAGGAGAGCTTAAGTCTAAGTGGCTATGACCTGGGGCCTATTGCACAAAACTAGGATAAGGGATTAAGCCGGGATATCTTGGTGATCCTGGCTCAATTTATCGTGATCCGGTTGCACTAAAGCTGGATAGGGGCCAGGCTAGGATGTTATGGTATAAATTATCATGGAGATTTATTCTGTGGAGCTAGAGTGCTCCAGACCAGGCTAAATTCCAGGATCTATTTAATCTGATTCCTTATGTCAGTCAGCAGTCACCACAAACGGAAACCAATAGTTATTCCTTTGTTATTATGTTCCTTTATTGAATAAGGAAAAAACAAAGCCGGTAAACCATCAGCTCTTTTCGAAACTGAAGTCACACAGTGACTTTACAAGATGGAAAGCACAGAATCAAAGCATATTATACAACAAAAGGATAAATACACATTCAAAAGGTTTGTATATAACACCTCCCCGCATGTCTGCACACTGAAATAAAGGACAAATCCATACACATCAACTGAACAGACAAATGAATGGATGCAGTAGCCTCCCTGCAAGCTTGTACTACACACAATATACAGCACAATCATCATAAGAGGCCAAATCAATAAAAAAAAGTGACCACTAAAAAACCCAAATTCCTCTGCCACCACAGGACATATTTAACCAAAATTTAAAGCACACATAATAACTAAAATAATTCAACACATATTGGTCCCTCAGCAGCCGACCACTGTCGTCATCAGGGAAGATTGCCAGATTGTCCCAGTCCATGGCTGGTGGCACTCTGGGGGCCCTCTTCTTCCTCAGGCAGGCCACATTGTGGAGGACAGCACAAGCCACAGTAATATCACATGCCCTCACAGGGCTGACCCTTAATTTGTGAAGGCAGTGAAAGCGTGCCTTCAGGAGGCCAAAGGTCATTTCAACTCTGGCCCTGGTCCTGGTATGGTTGTAGGCCTGCTGTGCTTCCTGGGGGTCCGTGAAAGGTGTCAGGAAAAAAGACTGGCAGCCATACCCCCTGTCTCCCAGCAACACACCAGAGAATTCACCTGTCAACACAAAATCTCATCATTACTACCTCATAAACACAGTGATATTCTTGACACAGCCATGATGTAAAAAGTGGTTATTATTATTAGCTCATCTATTTATTCAATTCAATTCAATTTTATTTATATAGCGCTTTTCACAATTGTTTCAAAGCAGCTTTACATTAATAAAAGCAGGAGAACACAGAAAAATTGGTGGACAACATAAGCAGAGTACAACGGCTAAGATTAGTCTGTACTAGTGAGCGTAGTAATAATGTAAGGCTTTGATAATAATTTATCAAAGCATTATACAGTGTGATGGAGTTACTTTACACAATTTCACTCATATCTGCAGTCCATTTCAATTAAAAATTCAACTGTTTCATAATCAGAGTACAACTGCATTTTTGGAGATGTGAATTAACTATTTGGATTGTAATTGTGATGTTTAAGCGGAGCGTTGAGTGTTTAATTGTGCACTACTTACGCATTCAGGCGGTCGCAATACTTTGCCATGCTTTTTCTCTTTGCTTTATCACTGTGGCGGTGTTGCCTTTCTTCTTAATTATATCTTTTACCTCCTTGTATGCCTCCATTAGGATTTGTGCCTCCGATGGGGAAAAGTACGCCACTCTAGTTGCCATAGTGAATCTGTGATCGGTGGCAGGTCTATTTGAGTGAGCCGTGAGCGCCCACTTATCCAGGATTGGTTTCACCTGGCTTGATGAATCCGTGTCTGCTCATCCTGGCTTGGTCTTTGTGCAACCAATTAAGCCTGGATGCACTTGTTTTGGCTTCATTGAGCTCAGCTCAGTCATTTATCCTGGATGTCTTAATTCTACTTTTGTGCAACGGGCCCCTGAACCATTTGATTACCATCCCAGAAAGCCCGACCCAGTTTTCCAGTCTCTCTAGAAGTATTTTATGATCTACAATATGGTGTTATCAAGATTGCTCTTTTTCAGAAGGGGTTTGACAACTGCAATTTTCAGGGATTTTGGAAACATCCCAGAAAGAAGTGAGGCATTCACCACTTCTAAGAGATCTGTTTCTAAACAGTTGAACAGAAGTGTGTCAAGGTAACAGGTTGACGATGATTTAAGGTGCTGTACTATTTCTTCCAAAATTTTGCTATCAATTGCTTCAAAAACAGACATGGTAACTTCTTTTTGTAACTGCGGTCGAATCTGTCTGACCTCTGCATAACTTGAGGATGTGCTAATCGCCTTTCTGAAATTATTGATCTTCATAGAAAAGAAGGAAGCAAACTCACTGCATTTGCTGTCTGAGAGCATTTCACTGGGAATCTGACTGAGGGGGTTTTTCAGTAGCAAAAAGAGTGGGAGTGTTGTTTAAGTTACTGTTTATAAGGTTTGAGAAGAAGGTCTGTCTAGCTGTGGCTAGTTCCATATTGAAAGCCAGAAAGCTCTCTTTATAGATGCTATCGTGAATTTTACATTTTGTCTTCCGCCACATCCGCTCAGCTTTTCTGCAATGTCTTTTTATACTCTGTAATGCTGTTGATTATCTCCAAGCTGATTTTTGTCTGTCAGTCTTATTGACTTTTACAGGAGCAATATCATCAGTAACATTCTTAACTTTTGAGTTAAAGGAATCAAGGAGAAGATCAATAGATCAATTTCTGAGTCTGCAGAAATGCTTGGTGTTAAAGATATAGCCTCCATAAACAGCACACTAGTGTTCTCGTTAATGCATCTTCTGACAGAGACAGATCTAAATTCAGTGGTAACAGAGTTCAATATATCAACGAAAATACAGAAGTGATCAGATAGTGCTACATCCTTAATAACAATGGATGAAATGTTTAGACCTCTACTGATGATTAAATCTAGAGTGTGTCCACGATTGTGTGTGGGTTCAGACACATGCTGAATCAGGTCAAAAGTGTTAAAAATAGTTATAATTTCTTTTGTAATTTTGATTTCTGTATTATCTATGTGAATTTTAAAATCCCCTGCAATAGCAAAACAGTCAAACTCTGAGGAAATCGTTGATAACAGTTCTGTGAACTCTTCAACAAAGGCTGGATTTTGGAGTATTTTGGAGGCCTGTAAATAATGATAAACAGAATGCGTGGAGCACCTTTCAGCACAATACCTAGATATTCAAAGGACAAGTACCGAACAAATGACACTTGCTTGCATTGAAAGCCATCTTCAAATAGAGCAGCTACACCTCCACATCTCCTAACAGTCGTGCAGACACTTATCAAATTAAAGTTAGGAGTAACTTTCATTGAGGACTGTTGCACTGCAGCTGTCTTCTAGTCATGTTTCGTTTAGAAACATAAAATCCAGGTTGTTTGTGGTTATTAAGTCATTGATCAGAAATTATTTATTTTTTAGTTAGCAAATGTTTAAAATTGCTAACTTGATGTAGAGCTTAGATCGGGCCCAACAAATCAAGACCGACCCAACCCGAGCCCGAGCACGTTGTGTCCGAGCCTGGCCCGGCCCGGCCCGACACGTTCACTGTAATTATGAGCCCGAGCCCAATATAAACCCGACCATTTTTAATATGTGGGCATTATAACCAGGGGTGGCGCCAGATGTTTTTTTAACGCTGCTGTTAGGCTACAGGGGGGAGCTGCGCAGTTATATATATACAGGTCCTTCTCAAAAAATTAGCATATTGTGAAAAAGTTCATTATTTTCCATAATGTAATGATAAAAATTAAACTTTCATATATTTTAGATTCATTGCACACCAACTGAAATATTTAAGGTCTTTTATTGTTTTAATACTAATGATTTTGGCATACAGCTCATGAAAACCCAAAATTCCTATCTCAAAAAATTAAATAAATAATTATGTTCAGTTATGCACTCAATACTTGGTCGGGAATCCTTTTGCAGAAATGACTGCTTCAATGCGGTGTGGCATGGGGGCAATCAGCCTGTGGCACTGCTGAAGTGTTATGGAGGCCCAGGATGCTTCGATAGCGGCCTTAAGCTCATCCAGAGTTTTGGGTCTTGCGTCTCTCAACTTTCTCTTCACAATATCCCACAGATTCTCTATGGGGTTCAGGTCAGGAGAGTTGGCAGGCCAATTGAGCACAGTAATACCATGGTCAGTAAACCATTTACCAGTGGTGTTGGCACTGTGAGCAGGTGCCAGGTCGTGCTGAAAAACGAAATCTTCATAAAGCTTTTCAGCAGATGGAAGCATGAAGTGCTCCAAAATCTCCTGATAGCTAGCTGCATTGACCCTGCCCTTGATAAAACACAGTGGACCAACACCAGCAGCTGACATGGCACCCCAGACCATCACTGACTGTGGGTACTTGACACTGGACTTCAGGCATTTTGGCATTTCCTTCTCCCCAGTCTTCCTCCAGACTTTGGCACCTTGATTTCCGAATGACATGCAAAATTTGCTTTCATCCGAAAAAAGTACTTTGGACCACTGAGCAACAGTCCAGTGCTGCTTCTCTGTAGCCCAGGTCAGGCGCTTCTGCTGCTGTTTCTGGTTCAAAAGCACACGCCTGTGCACGGTGGCGCTGGATGTTTCTACTCCAGACTCAGTCCACTGCTTCCGCAGGTCCCCCAAGGTCTGGAATCGGTCCTTCTCCACAATCTTCCTCAGGGTCCGGTCACCTCTTCTCGTTGTGCTGTGTTTTTTGCCACACTTTTTCCTTCCCACAGACTTCCCACTGAGGTGCCTTGATACAGCACTCTGGGAACAGCCTATTCGTTCAGAAATTTCTTTCTGTGTCTTACCCTCTCGCTTGAGGGTGTCAATGATGGCCTTCTGGACAGCAGTCAGGTCGGCAGTCTTACCCATGATTGCGGTTTTGAGTAATGAACCAGGCTGGGAGTTTTTAAAAGCCTCAGGAATCTTTTGCAGGTGTTTAGAGTTAATTAGTTGATTCAGATGATTAGGTTAATAGCTCGTTTAGAGAACCTTTTCATGATATGCTAATTTTTTGAGATAGGAATTTTGGGTTTTCATGAGCTGTATGCCAAAATCATCAGTATTAAAACAATAAAAGACCTGAAATATTTCAGTTGGTGTGCAATGAATCTAAAATATATGAAAGTTTAATTTTATCATTACATTATGGAAAATAATGAACTTTTATCACAATATGCTAATTTTTTGAGAAAGACCTGTACAGAAAAAAAATGCGGACCTAAGATCTAATGCTTGTGATGATTTTTTTTTTTTGTATATATTAATTGTGTAGAGACGTGTAATACGTCCATGAAACATGATTGAATATCCAGTTTACATTGTATCATTTGATCATAAATAAAAACATTAAAACCAACATCTGTTTTACAGTCTTTTATTTAAAAATATTCAATGACATACATTTAAAGAACATGGAAATAAGCTGATAAATTCTAGCCATTGCCTTCAATCGATAGTCAGTAATTTAAACACACAAATCCTTAGAGTAAGAATTTTCACCTGCCTTTCTAGAAGGACGTGCAGGCTTTGGTGTGTGCATGATAGTTCCAGGTTAACGTTTTAAAGAACTAATCATACTCCTAACATGATGATTCTGCACTGTAGAAAACGGAATGTTTAATATGGCAAACGCCTGTAGAAACTCCGACCATCCTAGAGATTTTCTTTCATCCCGACTGTAAAACCTTGTGTGGTGTGGTAACATTTTTTAAGAAATCGAGCACGTGTGAGCCTGGTATGGCTTTACCCTTTAACACAAATTCCCGACTTGTTCCAAGCTCAGAGGCCTTCAGCTTTAGGCACTTCTCGATTGTACATTCTTCAGAATGGCTACGACATCTTCCAAACCACCGCCGTCTTCGGTGGAAGTAGTGGTACGATTATCTTTATAACCATGACCAGGATAAAACGCTACTCTCATGATCGCCTTTTTAACGTTTGTTACAGTTGAGGTAAAAACTTTTGACCTCAACTGTAAAAACCTTGTTAGGATGGAGGAAAGTTTGGCTTTTTCACCTTGATCCAAATCAGTTCTGAGTAAGATATTTATTATGACCGTATCCAGATTGTTCTCTACAAGCTGTTGAATGTTCTCGCAAGGGGATGCTGATTTCAACTTTTCCAGTTGGTTCTGGGGGGCGAGATACATCTCCTCAGCACACCATCCTCAGCCCCATCTAAACGATATTAAGCTGGAAATAAAGGGTACTGCAACGCTTAGGAGGGGCAAAAGAAAACTGCCAGTCTGGTTGAAAATGCTTTTCTTGGTGGTTAAACCTATTTTCTTATTGGTGACAAATTTCATTTCTGATTTTCTGCTTCTCTCTTTTTCAGTTTTTGGTACTGCTGTCGGTTGATTGGAATTGTACCATATAGGATGTTCAGTGCAACTTCACAGAGCATTAAAATGAGTTTGTTGGACACCGACTGTAAAATAAGACACATTGTTTAGCCATGGATTTATGTAGCAACTTTAACAGAAGTAGATATTTACAAAGTTTGGTGAATATGATTAATGATCACTGTTCTTTTTTTTCTGGAGGTAGACCACTTAACAGTCAGAAAGCAACACTGTTCTGAGCCGGTACTGTTTGAGTGTTTTTGCTTTATAGTCTTTCATGAGATACCCATAAGACTGACTGGTAGCATTTTGATAACACTCCATAAAGTATATTGCCTGGGCACATTTGTCTTCCTAACACCACCACCTGAACAGCCTTCCCGGGGTTTTTAAACAAAATTAAATAAGTTGAGTTCAAGCTGATGGTTCTGCTCGATTTACCTTGAGCAAATATATTCTGTACTATATTAATAGTACTAAGAGTATGATGATCTACAATCTGAGTGAAGACTTTTTTGACTTGAGCATTCCTATGAGCTTCACTCATCATGCCGTCCAGAATCAGAAGATTAGTTTTTGTTGACAAGTAGTAAATTATCATCATTCAGAGATGGTGGGATTCCTTCAACAAATTGAATGTCATACAATTTAAGCAATTCATCATACAGAGGTTGCCAACAATTGTAAATATAAACAATGTTTTCGATTTCTTTAGAAATCATATTCAAACCTTTCTCCATGAAGTGTTTTACAAAATAGGTTTTCCCACTATTTGAGGGCTTACTTATCACACATGAAAAGGGTGTTGAAGCCTAAAGTCGAAATCAGAAGTGTCCTGAAACCCTCTATGCATTATCGGATCAGTAGCCATAAGGAAGAATGTTGAAATCAGGTAGAAGTCTGTGCTTATTATACACCACCTTGATCATTTTGTCGACTGAAAAGTCTGTGCTTATTATAAACCACCTTGAAACTTTTTTTTAATTTGCGCTTAAGTGGCAAACTGCACCACACTTAGTTTTGACTTTGAGCCATTTGCATGCTATAGGCTTTGCTGTGATAATTAGAAAGGCATGGACAGCGACTGTAAAAATATTTAAAACTTGCTGAGCAGTTTCCAGGATAAGCGAATTGACTGTGGAAACAGCAAGAGTGTGTAAGTGTTTTGCTTAATTCAAGTTTTCTGTTACTGTCTATTAGAGTAAATATCTGCTAGTTGGGAGGATTGATTCATTTACGCTGATTGTGCACTCTGCAAAAAAAAAAAACTTTGCTTTCTCTTTTCTTAACCTTTCCCTGTCTAGCTTGTATTACTCTGAACAATGCCTGAAACTTGTATTGTAAAGGCTCCTATAAGCAGGTTAATATCACAAGTCTCACAAACATTCCCTTTGGGATGAGAATACTGGATAGGCACAACTGAGATGAATGGGAAATCTTCAGTGCCTTTCATGAGAATGGTTTGAGGTAAATCCTCTCTCATAGAGAATTGTTCCCATTGCTTGTTGATAGACATCTGAGTGGGGTTGTGACTGATCTTTTCGAGGTCAAGACAAATCCCGTTTCTCATAATATTCACAGATGTAAGACGTCGGCATCTGTGACGACGTTTGACTGATAGCCGAACATTTGTTTTAAATGCAAAAACTTTTTTACATAATTGCGATACAGTGTATCAGTCCATTGCGGGAAATTTCAAACTCCACCACATACCCCTTCTTAATCACTTTTAAAAGCTATATACTGGCCCAGTACCCTGAGAGAGCCCTCTCTTTATCTGTGTGACTACAGCTTATTTTCTGGTTTTCAGCATGAGCACAAGTTCTGCATAACGGGGAACATACGTTTTTTTTGCCGCATCTGTAAGGCAGGACCGTGTGCAGTAATTTGCAATTAAATCATTAAAAATGATTTAGGGGTGACCAAACGGATAGCTTTTCTTAACCTGACCGAAGGGATGTAAGCTTGTACAATCAACATAGCTTATTTTCTCTCTATAGGTAGTTTTGTGGTAGAGTTTATAAGAGTTAGTAAGACCGCCAAAAACAGTGTCTCTTGGCTTCAGTCTCTCGGGAGTTGAATATGTACTCATAAATTTTATCACAGAGGTGTCAGTCTGTCTATGAATGCTTCCCAGTATTTCATGCACACTTCATGTAATAAGATAGTGTCATTCACACCACACTCGTACAGCTCCTTCCTGAAGCGGAAGAATTTACCTGAGACCGGGCTGTACCATGCATCAAACTTTACCTGGTCTTTATCCGACATGTTTTCACACTTGTAAAACTTTTTGTCTGGGTAGGGACCAACATAATTTGCATTTTCCTGTCTATTGAAATGATGGTGGAAACTAGCCTTTTTCTGTCACGGTCAGGTTTAATGCAGTGGGCATTTTAGACAATGCCATTGGGATGAAGGAGTAACTATCTATGTATCACTGAGCAAAAGCTTCATCATACATGAAGATTAATTTACACCCCTGCATGATGATGTCAAGGGTAAGAGCCGCTTTGCAGAAACACTCCAGAATTAGAAAAGAGTCGAATATGGATGTGTAATGGGTTATGAGTCAGTAACATTTGTATCAGGGTTGTCTGAACCGTGTGATTACCCATTCCACACAGTTGGTGCCTTCCGACACAAATTGTTCCCCTTAAAAAGAATTGAATCCATTATTGTCATTACACGATTGTATGAGATTCAAGTGCAACTCCTTGTGGTGAAAGACATCCAAAAAAGAATATAAAGAGTCACATATATACACTATAATATATATATATATATGTGACTCTGGACCACAAAACCAGTCTTAAGTAGTATGGGTATATTTGTAGTAATAGCCAAAAATACATGGCTTTTTCTCAGTACAAAAAAAAGCCAAGACAAAGGTGATTGTCACGGTGAAATGGAGGACAGGAGGCAAATGCAAGTAAATGATGTTTATTGAAGGAAGGTTATGGTGAGTGGATCTTGGAGAGTGACGCAGGGACCTCGACGGCAGCACAGACAGGTGAGTCGATATCTTGAGTGCGTTGGTTGCCACCGGGCTAATGATCTTGGTGACCGTAAACGGGCCAATAAATTTGGGAGCCAATTTATTAGATACGGAGCGGAGAGGAATATTCTTAGTAGAAAGCCACACTTTTTGACCCACGACGTATACGAGAGGCCTAGACCGATGGCGATCGGCTTTAGCCTTGGTGCGCGCCCCCACTTGGAGTAGAGTCTCGCGGGCTCTAGTCCAAGTGCGGTGACACCTCTGGATGAAGGCGTGAACGGAGGGGACCGCGAATTCGGATTCCAGACTGGGAAAAACAGGTGGCTGGTAACCTACACTACATTCAAATGGAGATAGGCCCGTAGCTGATATTGGTAAGGTATTGTGGGCGTACTCCACCATAGACAATTGTTGGCTCCAGGAGGAAGGATTCTTGGAAACCAAACGTCGCAACACCCTTTCCAAATCTTGGTTGGCTCTCTCGGTTTGACCATTGCTCTGGGGATGAAACCCTGAGGACAGACTTACAGGCGCTCCCAGTAATCTACAGAATTCTCGCCAAAATTTGGGGTCCCCTGTCGGAAACCACGTCTATGGGGAGGCCATGTAACCGAAAGACGTGATCTACAACGGTCACCGCTGTCTCCTTGGCTGAGGGTAATTTGGGCAAGGGAATAAAGTGGGCAGCCTTAGAGAACCGGTCCACCACGGTCAAAACTACCGTGTTGCCCTGGGAGGGCGGTAATAAAATCTAGAGCGATGTGGGACCAGGGTCTCGAAGGGACCGGCAGCGGTTGAAGTAACCCATCAGGGGGTTGATTGGAACTCTTACCAGTGGCACAAACCGAGCAAGCCAAAACAAAACTGTGAGTGTCGCGAGCCATCAGTGGCCACCAGAATCGTTGCTTGACCAAAAACTTAGTACGGTTAACTCCTGGATGGCAAGCAATATTAGAGCAATGTCCCCACTGGATAACGTTGGACCGTAATCCCTCCGGCACAAATAAGCGATTCGGTGGGCACCCGGGCGGAGGCGTTACCCCTTTTAAGGCTGTCTTGACCTTCGATTCGATCTCCCATGTGAGTGTGGAGACCACTAATGTCTCAGGAAAAATACACTCGGGAGTGGATGGGTGTTCGGAACGGTCAAAAATACATGACAAAGAATCGGGTTTAATATTTTTGGAACCCGGGCGGTACGAGATAGTAAAATCAAAGCGTCCGAAAAAAAAGTGCCCACCGAGCCTGCCTGGAGTTCAACCTTTTAGCCGTACTAATATATTCTAAGTTCTTGTGGTCTGTCCATACAATAAAAGGAACCCCCGATCCCTCTAACCAGTGGCGCCATTCCTCCAGTGCCATCTTGACTGCCAACAATTCTCGGTTAGCAATATCATAATTTCGTTCGGCAGGAGATAACATTTACATTTAATCATTTAGCAGACGCTTTTATCCAAAGCGACTTACAAATGAGATAATGAGATAAACAAATGAGATAAACGATAAGACGCATCGACCTCCACCACAAACTGACGTGATGGGTCAGGGGTGATCAAGATAGGGGCTGAAACAAAGCAGCTCTTCAGTTTGGCAAACACAGCCTCAGCTGTGTCTGACCACCTGAACGTAGTTTTGGCGGAGGTCAAGGCGGTCAGAGGTGCGGCTAGTTGGCTGAAGTTGCGAATAAAACGCCGGTAGAAGTTGGCGAACCCCAGAAACCTCTGTAGGGCCTTACGGGAATCTGGACTTAAGAAAGCTCTACAAAAGTTGGGCTCACCCGAGTAGGAGGAGGGGGGCTTCTGATGGTGCTGGAGGAACGGGCGGTGTGAGCGGCGCAGTGGGAACTCGTAGTAACTGTAGTTGTTGGGTGAGCTTGGACACCTGCGTCACCAAAGCCTGAACCGTGCGACCAGTGTCGTTAAGATTCCTCTCCTGGGAGTCCATCCTCCGAACACTGGCGCTGAGAAAATCTTCAAGAGCGGATGGTTGATTACTCGCTGCCTCCATTGTTGGTCAGATCGTTCTGTCACGGTGAAATGGAGGACAGGAGGCAAATGCAAGTAAATGATGTTTATTGAAGGAAGGTTATGGTGAGTGGATCTTGGAGAGTGACGCAGGGACCTCGACGGCAGCACAGACAGATGAGTCGATATCTTGAGTGCGTTGGTGGAGGTGGTGATGGTGATGGTGATAGATCCATGGATGATGGCAGTAATCCAGAGGCGACCGAACAGGAAACAGAGCATGAAGCAGGACCGCTGAAGGATGAACAGACATGAACCACGAGGATCTCAAACAACGATCTGACAAACAAGAGACGGAAGACAGGGCATTAAGTAGGCTGTTGGAATGAGCTGCAGCTGCCGCTGATCAGATGATCAGCGGTAACACCCACATGAAACAATTAACATGACGTAACATGAACCCAGCAGGAGACGGTGCATTCATGAACCGTGACAGTGATTTTCTCAGTATTTAGATTTTTTTGCATCCTTGGATTCCAGATTTTCAAATAGTTGTATCGCGGCCAAATATTGTCCTCTTCTAACAAACCATACATCAATGGAAAATTATTTATTCAGCTTTCAATTTAATATATATATATATATATATATATATATATATATATATATATATATATATATATATATTATGGGTGCTCCGATCATTTTGAGGCCAATCATTTATAACTACATATATTGATACTGCAATCAGGATTTTTAAAAATTTATTCAGGGCCTGAATTTCATTTTTGAAAATGGGGTAATTCCTGTCTTAGGTGACTCTTGTGAGAGGAGAAGCAGCACGTACTGTGCTTTCACAGAAGAGTCCGCTAGGCACAACACAACATTTATCCATTATTTTGATTTCAAATCCAAACATTGTCACTGAAAATGATTTTTCAGCATTGCAATTATATTTTTTTTACACAGTACAGCAATGCAATCTTTAAAAGACGTTTAAACCCAATAAATATAAAAAACACATTATTCACTACTTTTGCATTTACTTCTAGATTTATATATTAATTTGCTCAAGCAAGTGGCAAAACATTAAAACTACTTTTTTTACGTTATCACAAACTTACCATTGACAGAACTAATCAGCTCTACTGCCTTTCCTTTTTCAAAATATTTATTACAAGCAATCCTGCCGTTCATAAAAAACTTTGTTTTTCTACCTCCACCAGTGCCATAATTTTGCCTTGTTTATCTAAAAGTGCTCTTTCCCTTTAAACCTAGTCAAAAAGCCATATGTTGAGTGTGAAACACAGTAGACTTTAATAATATGCATGTATGGTGTTATTACTACATTTACATGTCAATCCATGTTTATATTTACTGGAAACAATGCACGATCACTGCAGGCGTGTCATCAGCTTGAGATCATTTTTTTGAGATCGGCCTTTTTAGAGACCGCCGATCAATCATCCCACAGTGATTTTCGGCCGATCAATCGGAGCACCCCTAATATACAGTATATATACACACACATACAAACACACACCATATATATGTATATATTGCAAAGTCCATAGTATTAGAAAAGTCTGTTACATTTGTAAAGCACCGCCACTCATCCTGTAAAAAACAATTTTGCAGATTTTCAAATGTTGCTATATCATGAAAACCAATATTGGATTGAGAAGCCTGCGTCCTGGTAGATGACAGCTGTGTGACTTTCTAATTCACTCTCAGGTTATTGCGGACAGAGAAAATGTAGGGCAAAATAAACTTGTCTTTTTTCTTTTGATCACCTGATCAAGCAGCAAATTTACACCATTGGCATCCACCTCCTTGTCTGTTAATAGCCATGTTGGCTTCGTTTAAATCAACATCAACAACATTTAAATGCACATCATTAAAATCAGAAAAATATACATCAGCATCGTTGACATGTCTGCATAAATCAGTTGGGCGTATCATGAACCGCTGCAAAGTTTTCAAGAACCGATGTTTGTAAACTGTGGAAACAAATCTGTTCATATAATATACCTCTTATTTCCCTGATCCTCGCATCCATTTGGTTAAGAATTTCATTGAAGAAAATGTCAAATCTATTAAAGGGGTCATATGATATTGCTAAAAGGAACATTATTTTGTATATTTGGTGTAATGAAATGGGTTTATGCGGTTTAAGTTTAAAAAAAACATTATTTTCCACATAATGTACATTATTGTTTTCCCTCTATGCCCCACCTTCTGAAACGCGTCGATTTTTACAAAGTTCATCGTTGTGAAAAGCGAGGTGTGCTATGATTGGCCAGCTATCCAGTGCATTATGATTGGCCGAATACCTCATGCATGTGACGGAAATGTTACGCCCCTCACTGTACTCTGTGATGCTGTGTGTCCCGGAGCGACGAGACAAAAACATTTAAACCCATTACAAACGAGGGATTATAATGACAATACCAGCGGTATTTCTGTCATTTCTGTAATCTGTCGCGCATATCATGGGGCCTCTCTATGTGCATTTCGATAGCACTCTAACAGGTCTGAGAGAGATTGTTCTGAATGACAGTCATGTGCATCCCCAGCATCCATTTTTAAATGTATTATTTTAGAACCAATTACACACAAAAATAAATAAATAAAAGATTCATATCTCAAACTGCAAGTTTATAATTATAACAAAAGTTCAAACCATAAATCAGTTAAAACAAATAAAATGAAATAAAATAAATAATGATAATAATAATACAAATAATAAAGCGAAATTAGTATTAAATAAATTAATGAATTAAAATTGAGGAATAAAATCAAATTAACCAATCATATTATTGTAAAATAAAACATTGCAAAAACCAAAATTAAGAAATATAGGCAAATTATTATTTAAAATAAAAGTTTAACCTGTTAACCTGCACCCCCCATTTTGGGATTCACAGCTGAAAATGACCTACCTAACTTAAAATGGTAACAGTTCCTGACAACAGTGTGCTACACACACAATTTTGGTGTCTTTGGAAAGAAGACACTGTAGGCTTTACTATCCATCATCAGTTGATAATGCTCAAAAAGATAAAGTTATAGACACTTAAGTGTCTTGAAAAAAAATTGTACCACACTGAATTTTGTAAAAAAAAATTAATTCATATATAAATACATGAAATCAGTCCTGAAGCAATCCAGAAAAGTAATGGGTCAAAGTCACGTCTCTTGAGCTTATATTCCAAATTTGAAGATACCATGAAAAATGAGATTCCTGCAGATATTTTTTCTGAGACTATGTCTAGTACCCCCCTCCCCCCAAATGTATTGTAGGTTTCTACAAACTATTTTAGTCATTAAACATACCACTGCATAGTTTTTCAATTATAAAACAATAGACAGAATCTTAGACATCGTACAAGTGATTTATTTGAGCACTAGAAAAATACAATAAGAATATTTTTGAGTAATAAAAAGATAAAGAATTAGCTTTGTATGTCAAGTACATATTCTTCAAGCACTGTGAGCAGCCTTGCGTTGGCGTTTCCCATAAAGGATGTCACAAACAAAATAACAGAAACGCTGTCCTGCCTTTTCAATTACTGAGCACATAATTTCCCATGACGCACACTGACGAAGACATCATTTTCTACGACTGTACGCACACTCGCATCTTTGATAACAGTGCACGTTGTTTTGTCTGACTGTACATGTACCGGCGATGCACAGCTCTTGCCACCACTAAATTACATAATATTTGTTTCATATTGTCATTAATATACCTACTGACTTCAACTTGGACCACTTAATAAATAGACTGCTATTGTTATGCAAGTATGAGGGATATATTATTTAGTGTGACACACTCCAGAGTTAATCACAAACTCTAAATCAAACCTGAGTTGACAGAAAACATTTATATCGAGCTTTGTGAGCCTGCTGAACCTGGGGGCTGTTTCAACAAGATTAACAAATAAGCCAGGGTTATTTCAGTAAGTCTGACTTATTTTCACTTGATTTGGTTTCATAAGGCAAAATTACCATAGCTCAAGCTCAGTCTCTATGGCAACTTATGCTGGGAAACTAACCTGGTCCTGAGCAGGCTAACCAACAGGCTAAACTGAGCTCCTCTAACACTGACCAATAGGAACGCATTGATATTATAGCGCTGACTCTCTCACATACAATTATTTGATGTTATCAGTCCAAAAATAAAAGTATAAAGAAAATGCAACTTAATCAATCAAAAAAAATAAATAAAAAAAAATAAATAAATAAAAGTAGATACCGGTAAATGAAAACATTTTAACATGCTTCTTGCACATTCAGTTGATCAGCAATTTTTAGCAATGCAGCCTTTCTCTCGGGTTTTATGACAGCTGTACCTTGGTTATTAGTAGAACATTAAAACATTACAATCTAAAATTGCTCTTTTAAGTATTAAAAACTCTAAATTAAAAGTTAAAACCACTAAATTAAAAATGAAAATGAATAATCATACTACATTTTAACTGATAAGAGGAACACACATTAATTTATGTGAGATAGTAATTAGGACTGTATTAGCAGCTTACATTTGAGTTATACTTACTGCAATGGGAAAAAAAAATCACTTATATGTAGGATTAAAATTCTACATTTGTCACATTTAATGTCCAGCAACAAAAATTTTAGCAGAATGCATATTTTATTCAGAATTATTGCACTATTATTCTATTGCGCTCCATCTGTTTGGCTTGCAGCAGCGCTCATTCACTCACGTAAGCCTTGCCCACTCCTGACAGCAAAATGGATATATTTGCATGACTTTCTAACATTTACAGATGAAAAATATACTTGTGACGTGTCAATTATGCACAGAGGAAAACACAATTTCTCAAATGTGTTAAACAGCACAAATATTCGCTGTTTGTCATGGTGGATCAATTTGAGAATAAGCGTGCACATCAAATTATCCTGACTCACTGAACCTGGATCGAATTAGTGAGATTGCGTGAACTTAAATTGTCATTTATGAAACCGCTTTAGTCCCAATTGATTTGTTAGGTTATTTCAAGTCAGGTTTTGGACTTTAATCCCCGCTTTTCTTAGCATCTTTTATGAAACAGCCCCCTGATCTTAACCAGGTTGGATTTGTTTAGTTTTGTCAACTCTAAACTTTTTTTGAAACTCAGAGTTTGTTCATCTCGCTTCGTGCTACAGGCCACTGATAATGTAGAAGCAACTGCATCTTTCGGACTCCCCCTCTTCTGTTGCACGTCTGTGACATGACTACATCTGCCTCTGGTTGGGGGCACTGATTTGAAAAGCAGGGATGACTTACTAAGAGGGCTAAATCTAGAAATAATTTTAAATAATGTAATACATATTAAATTTGTGGTAACTTACACGGATGCATATTTTTTCAGTGGATAAATGATAGTACTAGACATATAAAAAAAAAAAAAGCTACTCACCGTCCCCACTGTCATTCATCAGGGCTTCTCTTTTATTACAAAACACAACACAAGTCAAACATTACTGCTTTAACTAAAATCATTTAAAAATATTATAAAGCAACAGAAAATATTAACAAATTTGTCAATCTTCTCAAATTTGGACAGATAAAATGCCCTCTGTTACCAGCTATTGAGTTATAAACCTACTAAAAAATTGGAATCCAGTGTGAAACGAAATTATATTCTTCAAAGCTGACATTCATTTTAAATTGCACTTACTATTAGATCCAGCTGATGCCATCTTGAGCAACGATGAACAAGAATGCTGAAAATTGTTTTAAAGCTGTTGGATATATATATATATATATATATATATATATATATTAGGGGTGTAACAGTTCACAGGTAAATTCCAAATGGAAGTAATCATCTCTATCACCTTGGGGTGGAGACTTTGGAGTGAGCAGGGCACGTGCGTGCCATTATGTAGTCGTTTTGGAATGCACTTGGCAAAGGAAGCAACAGTTCCCTCATTATCTTCAGCTGGCATGTTCCCGTGACAACGCAGCACGATGTCCGTCAGCAGATTCGCTGATGGACACAGGCATTAAAAAATATACATTTTATATTAAAAAGTTATATACATATTAGTTTTTATATATTAACATATTTTAAAAATGCTAACAACAATAAAAAGACATTTATGACATTAAAACAGTGACATCTGCTGATGGACACCATGAGTGTATATATACAGGTGCTGGTCATATAATTAGAATATCATCAAAAAGTTGATTTATTTCACTAATTCCATTCAAAAAGTGAAACTTGTAGGTTATATTCATTCATTACACACAGACTGATATATTTCAAATGTTTATTTCTTTTAATTTTGATGATTATAACTGACAACTAAGGAAAATCCCAAATTCAGTATCTCAGAAAATTAGAATATTGTGAAAAGGTTCAATATTGAAGACACCTGGTGCCACACTCTAGTCAGCTAATTAACTCAAAACACCTGCAAAGCCTTTAAATGGTCTCTCAGTCTAGTTCTGTAGGCTACACAATCACGGGGAAGACTGCTGAATTGACAGTTGTCCAAAAGATGACCATTGACACCTTGCACAAGGAGGACAAGACACAAAAGGTCATTGCAAAAGAGGCTGGCTGTTCACAGAGCTCTGTGTCCAAGCACATTAATAGAGAGGTGAAGGGAAGGAAAAGATGTGATAGAAAAAAGTGGACAAGCAATAGGGATAACCGCACCCTGAAGAGGACTGTGAAACAAAACCCATTCAAAAATGTGGGGGAGATTCACAAAGAGTGGACTGCAGCTGGAGTCAGTGCTTCAAGAACCACTACGCACAGACGTATGCAAGACATGGGTTTCAGCTGTCGCATTCCTTGTGTCAAGCCACTCTTGAACAACAGACAGCGTCAGAAGCATCTCGCTTCAAAAAGGACTGGACTGCTGCTGAGTAGTCCAAAGTTATGTGCTCTGATGAAAGTAAATTTTGCATTTCCTTTGGAAATCAGGGTCCCAGAGTCTGGAGGAAGAGAGGAGAGGCACACAATTACCTACACGATTTCAGCAAAGCAAGTGTTACATATGGATTACAATGGTTTATAGGTGTTACAACCACCTGGGTCTGGGTGAAGTAACACTACAAAAAGGCGAGGTCACACATGAGACTAAATTTAACAAATAAAATTTTAATCAAAAATAAATAAAACTATTACAAACCTTAAGTATATGTATGAAAAAAGAAAACAATCCAGGACTAGAGAGGGAAGATGAACAGCACCACTGCTCTCTGAATCTCCATCTTTATAGCGGTTTGGCCTCCCAACCGTCCAATTCAATCATGCGCTGGGTTGCAAAAGCTACAAAGTTATGGCCTGTAGCTCAGCAGACTGTGCACTGACAACAGTTATCAAACAAGTTTATTTGTCAACCATTTACATTTGGTATCGGGAATATATTGATGATGCCACATTTCTATATGACAATAAACATGCACAGATATTTTGTTTGAGAACAATTACATTTTGGCTCTAAACTTGTCACTTTAGCTCCAGACAACATGGCGCCGGCTATTCCATATGTGGCATTTGAGATCTATGCAACCGGATACTCCCCACGCACATGATCTGCAGATGGCCCCAGAATGTGAGAGTTCAAAACGAGCCTAAAAGTTAAAATATTTACCTGAAAAGCTTTTGAACCTCGACAGGTCAAATTTGTGCAAACACCTTATTTCTTCTCCGGAGGTCACAGGCTGACATTGGTATTCCACATATGCCTATATCGACATCTAGAAATGATTTACAGGACAGGGGGTCGTCGCAACGTAGGTGGTCCATGTGGGGAGGGGTGAAGTCATCAGAGATTATGAAAGGTTAAAGGTCAAACAGGAAGTCATCAATCATTTTTGACACAAGCAATACCATATTGAATGCTTGTGTAATGAGTTAGAAAAATGTACTAATTATTCTACTTGTTAAATCTTTAACGAACTCTGATAAGATGTTTATTTTTAAGTTATCATTTAATAATTATCCAATTTTATGTTGCCACAGAATATCTGTCCATTTATCATTTGCTTTATGTTTTAGACTACGTGAGAAAGGATTTTCCCAATGTTGTTCCTGTGTACCTGATTGGAGCTGTTGGTCTTGTTTTACTGAACTCTGTTGTACTGTTGACAGAACTAATACTGACAACAAGTGAGTAAAAACTATTTTGTAGAGAGTTGTTCAGTGTTTTACATATCAGAATTTAATTAACACAGATGAATGCCATTATTGTGTAAAATTTTCATTCTCATCCTCAGTTAATGGTGAACGTGCAGTGGGAGATCTGAGAATCATTATATTTCCCTCTGAATGTTTCTTTGCCATATCTGTGCTGATTTTACATGTGTTTTCACCCTGTGAGTATAAACTGTAATTGTTTTTATTATAAATCATGTCAGTTTAAAATAATAGCTACTCATCCTATGAGAAAAAAATTGGAAGGCTTTTTCCACCTTACAGTGATGTTCTAAGTCAGGTTTATTGTCATTTTTTATCACACTACAAGACAATGCTTAAGAACATAATGTTTCCTTCAGAAAACACAGTGCCGACATATAACTAACATAAAGCTTTGTGTGGACTAATTTTATGGGGATTTGGTAAATAAATAGATGAGTAAAATATAACAGTATTATCAAATTTGGGTGAACTATCCCTTTAATGGCATTTACATGAAATGGGCTAGTCTTTATGTTTTGGTGTCTTTCATATTTATTTTTGTTTCTGGATCAAGAGACCAATTTACATTGGTAATATTATTGCTATACAGCAAGCTGACAATCACTACACTAAATAAGTACTAAATGACTCTTATTTTGTTGTATCATTGCATAATGTGCACATTCAAATGTTTATGTGACTATACAAAGATGATTACCCAATTTCCATGATGTGGAATTGTAATTGATTAAACTGCAATAACACTTTTCTCTTTTCATTATTCTTAAAAAACAGGGATTCCAATAAGAAAAAAGTATCAACATAGTTCTAAGGTCAGTGTTTCATAAAATATTTAATTTATTTGAAAATACTAAGAGGCCATTTTTACATCATATTAAACAATTACCTGTAAGTACAATGATGTGCTGTAGAAATGTGCTGTATTTGAAATTCATCTTTTGCCTTGAATACAGACTACAGCGGGAGAGCATGAAATGAAGCCTCTTTCTGCACCTGATTGTTTAATCCCACAAACATGAGAGAAACAACTTTTCCCAGACTGATCCCACTTTGATTGTATGATTATTTAGAGATTAAACTCTCACAACTGCTGACACTGAATAACCTGAGAATGTGAATTGTGAAGTAATAATATATTTGTAATGAAGATGACTTGGTTTGGGTGCTGTTCAGGGGTGTTTGCTCCGAGTAGGCAAGGGAGGCAGTGTCCACCTTAAAAAATTTGATGAGAAAATAATCAATATTACAAAAAGAAAACAATGCAAATATTACTAAATATGACATTAAAAGTATAAAAGTCACTTGTTTTTATAAAGTAAAGTGCCTCCTCTCAGTCCACTGACAACAGATACCCCTTAGCGTGCCGTGGGTTTAGTGGGGGGTAATTGAGAATAAATAATAGAAAGTCATGATAGAGGAGGCAATCCCTCCATCGCGATATGATTTGATATGACTGGTTATGTTCAGCTGTGATTGGTTCATGTGATAAATCCCGCCTCTTGTGCTCGTGCGCATTCCGCATTCACAAATCAGTCTGAATGAACAATATAATGGTGTTAATGGGAAGACTAATTTTAAAAAAGTAAGCAAATAACTCACACTTAGATATAACCAACTTGTTAAGTGAAAACATGAAATCATGATCTGTAGGAGTTTTTAGTGAGTAATCAGCTTGGTTAAATTTGAAGTAAATCTCCTTGTCTGTGACCAATATTTACGAAGCTTTGATGACAAATGATGCAAAAAAAAAAAATTTAAAATAGTTAAAAGTGTTCCTGTGGCTCAGTGGTAGAGCACTGCGTTAGCAGCGCAAAAGGTTGTGGGTTCGATTCCAAGGGAACACACATACTGGTAAAAAAATGTATACCCTGAATGCACTGTAAGTCGCTTTGGATAAAAGCGTCTGCTAAATGTATAAAAGTTAATTAAAAAGAATAACTGAACATAATTTCACAAATAAAATATATTGTTTAAATTGTTACTGCATTGAGCTATTATTTTGAAATAAATGTAAAATTCTTAAAAACATGAAAATTAGATTTATACAGGGCTTTATTAAATATAATATTCATTACATTGTTTATATATATATATGTATATGGAAAGGGAAAAAATTTCAGGCCAGGCAATTTTACACTCATCCAGGCCATCCCATACACCCACAACAAATTCTGAAAACATCGACAACCCTTTTTATGTATGCCCATCACCACCTCATAAAAAAGGTTTAACTACTTAGACTTGAGCAGTGGAAAAAAAACAAATAATTAAAGGTTATCTCTTGAACTTAAATTTTCCTTTTTAGTGTCTTTATTTTCCCTGATATCTCTGTGTGTTTACTTTTTTCACTAATTGTCTTGTACCTGTCACTTTTGTCATCAACATGTCTCCACCTTGTTGCAAAACAAGCACCTCATTGTAATTTGTTTGCACATAATATACATTTATTTTAGTTAAATGTAAAGTATTACATTAGGACCATGTTTAACCCTGTTAACCCGCATCTCAACGCCGACGCACTGAACTCTATTTGTTTGCACGTCTCAATGTTAACGAATGGATTAAATGATACGGGACAAAATTAATCTTGACAAACTACATATCATCATATAGATCTAGTCTCAAGCATCGACGACAGATTGCTGTTTTTCAATGGAAAGCTTGTAAAGAATGTATTTGCTAAATTTTTGTAAGCAGTACACATCATACAGTATTATCAACTCTGGATGATGAAAAGTAAAGCCCAAAAGGTCTCCTTCCAAAGACACCAAAATTATGTGTGTAACACACTGAAGTAAGGAACGGTTGCAATTTTGAGTTAGGTAGGGCACTTTCAGCTGTGAGTCCCATAATGGGGGGTGCTGGTTAACAGGTTAAAAACTGAAGATTTAACCCCTTTGTTATCAAAGATCGGCGATGGCCCCAGATTATTGTTGTTTCACTTTAACAGCACGTTAAACATCATACTCTCTTACTTTATCTGGAGAAACTTTGCAT
>JANHFF010001175.1:0-197575 GCA_024542945.1 allo-octoploid hybrid of Carassius auratus x Cyprinus carpio
CAGTTGAAAGTTTAAAGATTCTAGCTTCGATATTTGACCACTGTTTTGATAAAACATTGTTGCAGTGACAGTAATTTAGTAATTTATGTCAGGAGTGAAAAATAATAAATATGTATGAGTCATTTTTAGAATAGAAATTCACCAAGCATTCATATTCAGTCACGTCTACAGCGGTTTATTTGTGTTCACATAGATTCACTGAACAGCGTCAATAAGGGTTTATAGTCCAAAGTTGCATATACATGGAGATATATAGCTATATTTACTTTATATTTCTTCAGACAGAATCATAATTTCTATTCATTTTCCACTGATTTACGTGATCTGATGATAATTATCCGCTCCCAGCGCTGTCTCTGTGTGTTTAGTCTTCCGTGTTCGCGCTGCCACTGACAGAGACCTGATTCGTCCTGTGCATCATATTTGTGCATCATATATTTATTTAACATTTGTAATTTCACAGTATTTTCACCTCCTTAATCACTAACCTTTAAAGTCACAATTCTATAATGGTCAAATTTACTCAGGCCGATGGCACTTTTAATGACATTATTTTTTCTTTTATTTCTTTTATTTATTTATTTATTTTTTTAGAATAATTGTAGCCTACATAAATAGGTGAAGCAAAACAAATATGAATAATATTTGGATCGTCCCTTATTTTTTCCCTTATTTTCTACAAGAATAAACATGATAACATATTATTAATTAATAGAAATAATTTAAGCATTTAAAACCTGATAACATACTATTAATTCATAGAAATAATTTAAGCAATTAAAACCCTTTTTTTAAACTTGAACTTCAATACTATTAAACTGACTTTAAAATCTCAAGGAGTTTATAAGTTAAAAAGGGTAAAATGTCACAGTACATGTTAAATAGCCTAAATGAACTTGTGTAAACAATATAATTATTTATTTTTTTTAAATGAACAATTCCTGTATAAAAATGGGACATCAACCTTTATATCAAACATTTTGAAATCGTCCACAGCTGAGCAATGCGCGAGGCAGGTTGAGCGTGCGAAGTGAATGTGCTGCACAAAGTCATTTTCAGATGCAATGAAAATAAAAAAAAATTAAAAAACCCTGGATAGCCTAGATTAGGCCCAGACTCTGTTCCTAAGTATATAATAATTATAATTACTGTTAACCCACAGTAACAAATTTTAACCGATTAATCGCCTATTTTCGTTTGCTGCATGTTTTTTATTTTTTTATTATTTATTTATTTATATTTAAAACAGGCTAAAAAATAAATTAAGTTTGTGAGAGGAAAAAATATATATGTCATGTATAAGTTGCATTTTATTACATTCAGAAATAATAACGGCTGGCCTAATAATGTTATAATGTGCCAACAGGAAATTTTTAGTTCTCTTCACTTTACAACAAATCCTTTAAATTTAACACATTTATCAGAACAGAACAATAATTACAAATATATACTTCTAATGGATAAATAAAATTGCAGTATATAATAATATAGGCTTAGCTATAAACAAACAAACAAAAATAAATGAATAATAATTTAAAGCGAACCATAAGGTAAGGTTGGACTCTCATTCGGGAGAAATCCAAACGTTTCCATATTCGTGATGTTGCCTATTTCAAGCTTAACTATTATTCATTAGGTAAAATAGGCTTTGTAGTTCACGCGTGTTTCAGTATCGACGAAAAAAAAAAATCATAATTAGCAAAAATAGGCCAAAGTGGACCGCTGCTCGCGCCGAATGGCACGGTGAACGGCTACTGTTTCCAATGAATGTGCGCGAGGCACCAGCGCGATCAAACAGCTGAAACAGAAAATACTCAATTTTTGGTCACACAGTAAAGGCATAATTCAAAAATGCAAAGTGTTAGCAGTTTGAAAAATCAAGAATAATAACAGAATTAATAATAATTATTGCTAAATGCTGGACCATTCTCATTTTGATCTGCAAATGGAACCTGAAGGATTTTTTTAAACCAAGAATGAACCGAAATGAAAACATTTAGCTTTTTATCCGTATATATAGGCCTTATATTTAATGACTGTTTAATAACAATCGCATGCATAAGCTCCTTCGTGTAAAGGTCTTTCTTTTAATTTTTGATGAGTAGACTGTAGCCTAAGACTATCCTACATTTTGAAATTAACTCACTGTACATTTTTAATGGTTTTTAAAGATGTTAAAATGTTATATCATAATGTTATTGTTGTTTTACTTCCTCCTTTTATCTCATTTTACAATTACATTCAGTTCGCAATCCGTCCCTTTGCGCCACCTGGCGGTAGTTTCGCGAATTAATTTAACATGCGACTGACTTGCAGTTTACGCCGCGGCGGTATTACTCATTTTGGTTGTCTACCTACTGTACAATAACTGCTTTGGGCACGATTGATCTAATGTTTAGGAGCCCAAACTTTAAAAATTGTTTTTGTTAATTTATTTTGTTATTTTCTAGTTTAATCACGATCAGATTTTTTCTAGATCCTGCATTAAATTTATATTTTAACCTCACTATTCAGGGGAACAGACAGTCTTTATAGACTGGACAGCGCAAGTACTATCATTGAAGCGGGTAGAACAAAAGCCATCATAGCAGTTATTTGAGAATTGGCTTACTAGTCAAATGGAGTGTAGCGTCCTAGAGATGTTGTCCGAGAGGAGATCCGCTCCGACTCTGCTGGGGTGCAGGCCATCAGCGCGAAATAGCCTAGGACGCTCCCAGAAAAGATTCCAATTATTAACAAAGAGCAGTTTCTTTTCTTTACACCATGACAATAACCATTCATTTAAAGCAAAAAGTTTACTGAACCTTTCGTGTCCTCGTTGATACGTGGGCAGTGGTCCTGACATGATGATTGTTGCCGCGGGCATCATGCTGCGAACCGTCTCAATCAGGCTCCTGAAGTCCCTCTTCAGCGTCTCCGTCTGCCGCTGCGTGGTGTCGTTAACCCCGGCGTGAAGCACAACATCGAGAACACGAGCACCAGGGAAACCGTGAGTGTGCACATTGCACTCTGATTGTTTTTGTTGTAACATGCGATAGGGGCTATATTCAAACGTTATGCAAACGAAAATGATGGTATATAAAATAAATTGATAAAAAATAGATTAATTAATTAACTTGATGGAGTTGAAACTCAAAACACATGTCAGCAACAAACAGGAAGTGTCTTCAGCATCTGTTGATGCTTTATTTTTCTTTAATTTATCCACTGTATTTAATAAATGTGTGGGGTTGTTTTTTTTTCTTCTAGAAGAGATGAAAAAAGCAGTTCTAGCATTTTTTGAGCTTTTCTATAAGTACAAGTACTTTCCCGCTATGCAATACAAAACACCTATAGTTTTGTATATGCTGCACTCCACTTTCCATACTGTTCTCTTTAAGGCATAAGTGTGTTCGTTTTACTAAAGTACTAGAAACGAGAGTGTTTATGGTTTCTGTTACAACATCAAATTTTTCAGAGGACTTGGATTTGCTGAGGAATTGAGGCAACTCAGGAAAAATTTTACAAAGCAGTCTTTTGTGGTAAAAGTGAAGTCACGTGTAATACAGCCAAGTATGGTGACCCAGTGCATTTAACCCAGGGCTCCAGACTGCGACCATTTTTTCTGCCGGTGCGACTAATTTTTGTGAGCAGTCGCACTGGCACGACCACCACGTTGCCCAACTCATAAGCTCTGCCATTTCTGTTGCATTTGAGAAACATCAAACGGCGAACGAAACGAAAGCGAAACTAAACTGCGCTACATTTTAGCTGCACAGCGCGGACCGTTTATCAGCTCGGACCGCGACACAAACAAACTTGTCCGAGTTCAGAACAGCTTTACTCGGGAGCCAAAGTTGATTTCGTGACACTGTTACTGCACAGATGCAACAAGTGCTTTGAGATCCAGTGAAAAGTGTTTGAATTCACCGCACATTGATAAGGTTACTGCAAGATCTAGTGAGAATCAATCAAATTCTGCACAGAAATTATTGTGTTATTCTATGGTATTAATCAATACAATTGTGTTATTTACTCAATATGGTATTATCTTTCTTATAATATTATGCATGACTATGAAAGTAATCAATATACTGATTAATATGCTGAGTTATTTCCAAATACTGGATGTATAAAGGCCCTCCCATTGGGCAGTACTAATAGTGTTGAACAGGATTGGATATATAAAAGACCTCCCACTGGGAGGCCCTGGTAGTATTCCATTGAGTTGTATCTGTGAACTAAACTAACCTCTGAATTGCACCTCTGAACTAAAGTAACCCTGTGAACTTTGGGTGATTTCCAAATGCTGACATCAGTAGTAAACAGACTTGGTGAATGTCTCACGTGACCACAGCCAACCAATAGGGAGAGGCGATTTCTTAATTGTTGATTTGGACGAATTCCACCATTAAAAAAATGGACTAGGAGGAACTACCAGCTTTGGTAAGAGATAAAGGTATAACACGAGAGCACGGACAGACAGAGATCTCAGATGTGGCGGCCTTCATCTCTGCTTTATTGCTGTGTTCAATAAAGTCTTATTTTGACATCTGGAACTCCCTTTTTTGAGTTTTATTTTATGACTTTGAGGAGACCATTGCTTGCTCCACAACACATTCTCTGTTAAACAGCGCTGACATATGTCAGGAAACCAGAAGCGGTAATGCTTACTGTAACCATGGTGCTGTGGTAGAAATACTCGAATGCATTATATCATTCATTTCAGGGTCTGTACAGCCTTTTGAGAGAGAAATTTAAGCACTTTTGAATGACGTTCAAGCATTTCACACAACTATTTCCAGCACTTTAAAGTTCTAAAATGATCCAGTTTGAATGTTATTTTTAATGGGATGAACAAAATATACTTTGTGGTAAAAAAAAATACATCAAATCACAATTATAACCAGTAGACAGAAGCAGAGGAGCACTTATTGGCTTTTAAGTCATTCATTTATACTTTTTCTCTATATTTTGGAATTATAAAATCACTATTATAAAATATCAAATCATCAAGAAATCTGAATCATACACTTTTTGTGTATGAAATAAGAAAAGACAAACTTTTCTTCAATTTGCTACTGTTACGGTTCCTCGGCAAGGAACGCAACAAAATCAGGGAGACGCCACACAACCGCTTACGTTGCAAAAAAACATTTATTAAACTATAGAAAATAAACATGAAACGTTTATTAGTCAGTATAAGTGTATAGTCAGTATGTCAGCATGCATGTAAGTGATACAAATGTAACAAATTCAAACTAACAAAACCAACGAAAGATAATGTCCAAAAATCCGATATAGGAAAGGCGGATCATACGAAAACTCCTCGAGTACGGCGGTAGTCTCCCGCAACCTCCATAACCCTCAAGAACACCGGTAGCCCCATGAAAGGCAAACAAACGGCAACAAGCACCAAGTCTCTTTCCGCCATCAGTTCAAACGAGTCCTTTTGACAGAGCGTTGATTCAGTGCAGGTGCAACACTATGTCATCCAATCTGCCAATCACCTGCAGCTCAGATAAAAACACAGTGACTCACTGAGACGTCACAGCTACTAAATCACACATTATCACTGAAGTTGGTCAGTTCCATATGCTAGAAAAATAATTGTACATTTAATAAGAGTGGAATATATAAAATTTTTGTATATAAAAAGTAGATTTTGCACCTGTTACTGTTGTTAATAAAAGTAAATTTTTTATGGATCGTAACTCAAGCTTTGTGCTTTACTGTCAAATATGTATAAACACTAAACAAGAAATGAACACAAAATGTTATTAGTAACTGCACTTTTTATGAATAAATGATCTTTAATTTGAATAACCCCACACACCACCCCCAGCGCTACCTTCTGTAGAACTTAGTGACGTTGGTGCCACTGCTCTCAAATGTTAGTCTGGAGCCCTGATTTAACCCATCCAAAGTGCACACACACAGCATGAACGTACTCCAGGAGCAGTGGGCAGCCATTTATGCTGTGTTGCCCAGGGAGCAGTTGGGGGTTTAGTGCCTTGCTCAAGGGCACCTCAGTATTGGTATTGTCGACTAGAACCCACAATATTAGGATTAGGAGTCAAACTCTCTAACCATTAGGCCACGACTTCCCCAGGCCTAATGGCCATTAACATCAATTCCATGTGGCAGTATTAAATCTAGAGTATGATTTCAACAATGAGACATGTTGCCTAACCCAAATAGAGTTGAGAGTGTCTCTAAATGCTGATCCCAATGCAGCATTTCATTAGCGACATGGATATTAAAATCACCAACAATAAAGACTTTATTTGCGGCCAGCACTAAGGCTGGCCACACACTAGAAGATTTGTAAATCTTAACTGATTTTAAAACCATGGGAGACCACAGTTTTAACTGATTTTTTGACTTAATAAAAATCAACAGATCTTCCCATGGGCCCAGATCTTCATTAATAATGTTACACAGGGTTTTGTGTGATATAGACAGTCTATTCTCCATTGTGTGTTCCACAACACTGTTTATTGAAAAGCTGAGCAGGCCAGTGAACTGGGCAACATGAAAATTTCAAATGGAACAATTGATGAAAGCCAAAGGGCTATGAGGCATGGTGGTGGAGACTGACAACATGCCAGAGACAGCAAATACACAGGTAAGAGCAGAATTCGAAAAACGGAAAGAAAAAGCATTTTCTCTAATGGTGCTGAATGGGAGTACACTCCAGCTGTATCTGATTACAAGCTGTAAGACCCCTAAAGAAGCATGGGATACGCTAAAAAGAACATTTTGAGATAAACATTCTTGCAAACAACTTGTTTCTGAAGAAAAAATACTTCATATGTGAAATGAAGTTTTAAAGAAGTTTTAAAAGAACAGCATTTATCTGAAATAAAAATTTTAACATTACAAATGTCTTTATCATCACTTTTGATCAATTTAAAGCATCCTTGCTAAATAAACATTTCTATAAATTTCTTTCCGAAAAAAAAAGAAAGAAAGAAATCATACTGACTCAAAACTTTTGAATGGAATAGTGTATAATGTTACAAAAGCTTTTTATTTCAGATAAATGCTGATCTTTGGATCTTTCTATTCATTAAAAGAAGGTACTCTACTGTTTTAAATATTGATAATCAGCAAATCGGCATATTATAATGATTTCTGGATCATATAACACTGAAGACTGGACTAATGATGCTGAAAATTCAGCTTTGATCTCAGAATAAACTACATTTTAAAATAAAGCAGTTATTTTAAATAGTAAAAATATTTCAAAATGTAACTGTTTTTGCTGTATCAAATAAATGCACAGCAAATTTGATTCAAGCTTGAATCAAATAAATGCAGGCTTGGTGAGCAGAAGAATTCTTCAAAAGAAAAACATACAAAAAAAAACATTTTAAAAACAAAAAATCTTAGTGTTCAAAATCTTTTGACTAGTAGTGTAAGCTGATTATTCTTATAGATCTTTAGCAGTATAAAGAATATGAAAAGTGCTCTGAGTCGCTACAGAGAAAAAAAAAAACATGTTGCTGAAGACAGACTTGAATGCAAACTGATTGTCTGCCAGCAGGAGGCGCTGTGAGAGCGGTAGAACCAGCGTTGTCTCCAGTATCGGCTGTAATCAAAGCAGCTCCGCTTATGAATGCTTCTTTATCAGATAAAATGAAAATGCCATCAAAACTTTTCTGAAGACAGTCGGTTCCCTTCAGATATACATTCATATAAAACACCTGCGACGTGTTTTGATTTTGAAATGTGAAGTGCTCATGTTCATTCAACGAAGTCAAATGCCACAAATAAATCAGTAGCTGCATTTACATGGACCCTACTAATCGTAATAGGACTAGAAGCACAATCAGAATAAAAAAGCAGAGGCGTAGGTTTGATTTTGAGATTGGTGGGGACATCCACGGAAGCTGAGGATTCAGGAAATTAATAGGATAATGTATTAAGGATTTTAGTCTACATTGACCTATGTTAATTGAACATTGAATATGTTAATTAATGAATTCTGTAATGTTACAGGTATAACAAATAATGACAAGGAGGCAGTTTGACTGACTTATTAACTTTACCCCGCTTATAGTGTAATGCAATAATTAATTCTGTAATGTTACAGATAACAAATAATGACAAGGAGGCAGTTTGACAGAGACTAAACTTCACTTAACTTTGTGTCTACTGTCTTGTTCCTTACTATTTGAAGTAGCCAAACACATGTCTACATCTGTCATTAACAGAAATGAACTGTTGGCATATTTGATTGACATCAACTTTGTCCGGTTTGTCCTGGTGGACATGGCACACAGCAATACTGTTAAGTCTCAATTGTGCCATTGTTGATCTGAGCCATGTTTTCAGTCTCCTAAGAGCACTGAAACTTCTTTCACCCTCAGCTGATGAGACTGGGATGACTAAAAGCAGCCTGACAAGGGTTTCAACTTGATCAAATAAGCCTCTCACTTCAATAGCCATTCCTCTCATGATATTAGCCACTTCAGTACTTTATTTGAAAGTATTTTTAGTCTGAAACATGGCTAATTGGACTTTTAGATTATCCCTATTCAGTTCTGAATAGTGATCAACAATGTCATTTACTTTTCCAGTCAGTAGAATTTCCTCTAGCTTCTGCAATACATCTAGATCTGGTTGATTGAAGAACCTGTCCTGAAGCTGAGCATCAACACAATCTATAATTTTATAGAACTCTGTTCTATAATGCTCCTCAGCTGACTTGGGAGTGTGCTGGCTCACCTCACCAGTGTAACGTTTTGGTGGCTGTCTTTGGTGAGGAATCTGAATAGACTCAATCCCAAGGGAGTCAACAATTGCCACTGCTTTCTGAAAAACCTCCTGAAAGCTGTCCTCATTTCTTTTGCCTTTTAGAGTAGATCTGACACAGTCTGTTGACCTTCTCATTCCTGCAATTGTTTCTGTCCGTTTTTGCAGGGACTTGTTCAGACACTCTAACTCATCAATCACTTCTAACGCCAAAAAAAGTCCAAGCACAAGTTTTCCCCTTTTCAAATCTCTCTCATAGTCCATTTGCCCTCACACCTGTGTTAGATCCATTTGATGCCATCTCCTCCAAGCTAGATAAAACACTCTCATGCTGAGACAGCACTGCTCTGATAGCTTTTCTTTGGACTGTCCACCTGGTTGGGCACAGTGGTCTGAGTGATATTGACTGTCTTTCTGAACCTGCTGCTACTGCTGAAAATAAGGCCTTAAATTTCCCAGACTGGTGGCTTAATGTCCCTAGCTCAAGAACCCACTGCAAGGCATCACGTATCACGGGACTGGCTAGGCAAGCAGACTGTGTGATCAAGTTAAGACAGTGTGACCCACAATGCACATGCAAAGCCAATGGCTGCTGTCTTTTAAGTTCTGCTTGTGCTCCCGAATGTCTTCCTGACATATTGGCTGCACCATCATATGTCTGACCCCTTAGACAACTCATAGGAATATTTAGCCTCAAGAGGACATCCGCAGCCACCCTAGCAATTTCCACTCCAGTTGTCCCTGCAACTTCATATAAACCAACAAATACCTCTTGTGGTATCAGGTCATGGTCCACATGCCATCTATAATGAGTGAGTACTGCAAAACTGGTAGAGACTGGATAGAGACTGCAATACTTCTGACAATACAATTTCCTAACAATTGCAAAATCTCATTTTGCACTGAAGGAGAGGTATAGTAATGACAACGGGATAGCCAACTAGAGAGACTAGAATGATCTTTGGCTTTAAATTTCAAAAGCTGAAATAGATTCCCATCTTGGGTCTCATGGCCTCGCAGTGCCAGACCCTGCCTAGCTAGGTACTGAACTTACAATATTTTTCAGGCAGTGCCTAGCATTATCTTGGTGCTTTACCCAGGCACTTGAGAGTTGTGAATCTACTGGGTTTGCTTCTTGAGCACTAACTGTGACTGCATGATGGTGCGATTTGCTATTCTGGTGGTGTTCAAAGCAAACAAGAGCATTCTTCCAGTTACTAAATCCCTTTGAGGAAAACGCAGGGTGGGATTTTTTGAACAGTGTATTTTTCTTTCTTGTGTATGTTTTCACACAGTAAAAACAGAGAATTCCCTTCACAGTGGGGCTTTAGTGAAGCCATGGATACTGCTTGTACAAATTTTCCTGAAAATGGAGGACCCTATCTGACAGCTTTTGAACTTCAATGTTCTTGGGGTGAGGTTGGTTTGGCTTGATATCGAAGTCCAGAATATTTCCAGTTCTACACTGTTCTTCATTGTTGTCACTCTGTTCTTTGATGTCGTCACTTTCCCAGCTACTCTGTCTATTGCTGTCTACAGATGGATCAGCATCCTTAAAAATACACCACAGTACACAATTAACCACTCTGTATCAACTAGCGCATATAAAAAATACATCTACACTATGATAAGTCTAGTAACCACTTTATGCCCATATTATTAAAACCATGTATGATGAGTGATTAATAAACCTCGAAATATACCAGTGCAATCTCAATGTAATACAAAACAAATATCTACATTTACTCTTATGATAACATTGTTACCAGCCTAGGCCTCACCTGTGACCCTGCCTCTCTTCCTGAGGCTACTTCCAAGCAGGACAGTTTCGGTTACCTGATAATATGAAACGATGCATGCATATAAATGAGACAACTTGTCACTGCCTATTCAAAATGCTCATTTCAAACTCACATTGAAGAATTATATAGCAGATCATCTGCCTAACAATTGTCTCAATAATGAATCTCACTATACTAACATGTCAACATCACATAGCTTGACCTCACCTGCCTCTCCACCTGCCTCTCTTCCTGAGCTACTACCTAGCAGGACGGTTTTGGTCACCTCAGCTGGCAAAACAACACATTGACGGAATTAACAGCGAGAGAAAACGTTTATGGCTAATTGTTATTTTTTACAATTGTTGATGACTCTACACTTTAGCAATTGAGAAAATGTTAAATTACTAACTTGTATTTGTTTTAAAGTAGCTCCTAATGTCTACCTTTCTTTTTTTTACCTGCCATCCTGACTCAGCACATCAAAAAAATTGCCTAATTAACAAACACATTTTTTTCACTATATTAGTAAGCATTGCAGACTTCCCCTTTTTTTTTATCAAGTTCATAATTCATATTTAATATGACCTAGGCAAAGCCCCACCCCTAAACACAACCCTTACAGAAACTTGTGCAAAGAACTGGACTTAAATAGAAAAATTATTTGTCAAATTTATACATCTTTTTAAATAGCAAGCACATATAAAATAGCCTGTTGTCATGATCTTTCACCACAAAGTGTACACACACACACATATTTTTTATACTGTACAAACTGTAAAAATAGTCTACACGAACCCTACCCATCACAGAAAACTTTTTGCATTTTTACATTTTCAAAAAACATCACTTAGATAATTTATACGCTGTTTTCCTCATGTGGATCAAAAAATCCTTGGGTAACACTTTATAATAACGTTCAGTTATAAGTCATTTATAAATTATTAGTTAATGATGAACTAATCATTTACAAAACATGACTATACATTCATAAATGATTAATATGTGATAAGTTAACATTTAAGTAATGTTTTATTAATTCAGTTGTAAGTCACTTACAAGTTATTAGTTAATGATGAACGAATCATTTACAAAACATGACTATATGTTCATAAATGATTAATGAGTGGTTTGCTAACGATTTACAAATGTGTTGTAAGTTATCTTAAAAAAAGTTTAAATCATGAAATAAATCAAACAGATCATTAGTAGATGGTTTATAAGTTATTAGTTGATACATTATTTATCACTTATAAATCACTGAAGTATTTCTGTCAAAATTGTTTTGTATAATTATCTCAATAAACAATTCTTAATCATGAACAAATGATGAATAAACCATTAGTAAATGATCAGTATATGATTTTTATTGATGAAGTTGTTAGCTGGTCCGTGTTCAAAAGCACAAACATGCAGGTATGTTAAAGCACTATTTTTAAGAAGAGTAATTAATTTTTTTTGAAGTGGATGAACATTTATAAATGCCTTAGTCAGATGATTCCAGTGGTTTGTGTTAAATCCTTTCACTCATCAGCACAGACTTGTGTTCTGTGTGGAGTGTGTGGATCTAGTGATAAAGTGACCCTCTCAACCGCTTTTACCTTCCACTGAAGCTCACATCAGGTGCACAGAGTTAAAGACTCCATGTGTGTCAGAGAAGACAGCTGTCTATACCCTCACCAGTCAGCACTTAGTACACACTACACAGTGTTCAACACCTGTTATAGATGATGTGTAAACGCATGAATAAATCATTTACAAAGCTTTCTGCATCCCCTAATCTAAAGTGTAAAAGGAAAAAATAAAACAAAGAGTTTTAGTTTTGTAGTGACCGTTGTTTAAGCTAGTTGTAAAGGCAGTTATGTAAGGCATTGTTTTTTGCTAGTTTTATTGCCTTTTTTCATTTTGAGTTTAATTTCAGTGAAATGTTTAAGTTTAACAAAGTTGTGTTTGAAACTTTATCTGCTAAATTGTTATTGCACTTGTTAATAATCACACTTTTGTTCTGTTTTTGAAATTGAAACTATTGCAATAAGTATTGCAATGGCACTTTTAAGAGCTACCTTATGTTTGAAATGTATGAAACCATTTCTCGTTAAAAGTTTCTTACATTGTAATCTCAGTGGCATCTTTTGGAAGGCTTCATTTTAGTGGAAATGACCTGTCCGAAGGGGAAAATGGGTGGACATGTAATTGGTAAGTGCAATTCTTGCATTGTTACCAGATGCATTATACCCTGTATTCACTGGCTGGCTAGGTTGTGGATAGAGGGGATTGAGGTCACAAGCCTCTTCCAGCCACCTGCTGTTAGCATTGTCCTTATGAGTCTGGCAAAAGTTATGTAGTGCACAACAAGTGGCAGTCACAGTTGGTGTGAAGCTGAAGTGAAAATTACTTCTTTTTAGCAGCACCCTCCACCTTGACTTCAAGATCCAGAATGTGTTCTCAACTCCCACCCGTAGTGAGCTCAGGTAGGCATTGAAAGATTCCTGTTCAGGGGTCAAATGTGACGAATTGATATATCCTTTTAAGATCCAGTCAAGGAGGGGGTATGCAGGATCCCCAACTATTAAAAGCCTAATATCTTGTCCCTCGATGTTCTTCACACCCTAAAAATGACAAAATAAGCTGAATAAGAAGGATTTCATTTGTGTTCTCTTCAAAAACTAAAGCTGTCACAAGCTTCACCTTTGGCAGCAGGTGAGATCTTTGGAAGAGGCAGACTGGCGTAGAACATTGGCATCGTGGACTGCCAGGCATCTTGCAGCTGATGCTCCAAAACTATGCACAAAGTATGTTATTTTTGATGTTAGTAAAAAAAAAAAAAAAAAAAAGTTAGTTTTAAAATTTAAAAATATTTACAATTACCTTCATAAATGCGTTTTTTAAAACAAGTATTATTTAATTACTTATTTCTTATTTATATTAATTGTTTTTAATCATTTTGAATAAGCACATTTAAAATAAACCATATTAAAAATGAATTGGCTCACCATGATTTGTGATCGACAACAGCTTGCAAAACGTAAGAAGGCCAGCCTTTCCGGTTCGCAAAGTCCTTGTAGCCATCTGAAGGAGAGAGGATTGGAATATGTGTGCCGTCTATGAGTCCCATTACTTGAGGAATGTTATGCATTTCCTGAAAGTTCCTGGCAATCTCCAGTGCTATCTCTTCATTTGGCACTCAGATCAGCTGCTTTATTGGTCCTCTCACCAAGCCCTTACAGAACATGTAAACAAATTTCTTGACTTTGCTTTTATGGATGCCAAATTGATTGGAGATGACGCGGTATTCTGCACAGCTGCCAAGTTTATACAATACGACTGCGACTCGCATTGTCAGTGGTATTGGTGCTCTGACCATAACTTCATCAGGTGCCATGTACCCCTTCATCAGGTGCCATGTAAAATTCTCTTTCCACTCCTCGTCTGTGAAGTGATGCAAGACGACGTTGTCCCACCAGTCCTTGCTTCGAACTCTCATCCACAGATGTCTTGTTCTGGGCTTGGGAAGGGGCATTGTAGTAGCTTGATAAATACACGCAGCACGGCTCAAGACATTGCGTGCTCGTTGTCTCCGAATTAGCAGCAGAAATAGGATAATATTAAGTCTACTTGTTAAAACCAAAAAAAGAAACAATTGAAGAGTGGCTGCTAGTACACGCATCTTGGAACGGCGGCAATCGTGCATGTTTGTGCATTGCGCAAGTCAAAAGGTCAAATCCGATTGTAAACCTGTGTCATGTAAACGTGCATATCAACCCGATTACTTTATTCAGCGTTCATGTAAACACTGCATTCGGATTCATCAATCTGATTGATTTCATTCTGATTGAAGCAAAAAGTGTCCATGTAAATGCAGCTACTGTATGGGAAATACTAATAATGTATATTGAAATATCAGAAATGTGTTTAAAAATCATATCACCGTTATTGGAAAAAATTATATTGTGATACATATTGATATTGAATTATTGCCCAGCCCTATGTGAATATGCAGAAGACTCGTCTGAGAGTGTTTTTATCGATAAAGAGGTGAACCAGGATAAAATGACACAACAGAACGAGTGGTTGATTGACTGGAGCCTCAAAGCATATGATATGTTATGAAGAAATCCTCCAAAACTACCAGCAATTTCCAAGACCACGGTCTGTGAAGCTTGATGACAATTGTAATTGTACAGTAATTGATTCCCTAGGACTTGGTAATGTTAAACTGAGAATGACATTCAAAGTCAGTGATGTAAAAAATGTCACAATGTTTGATGTGCTGTACAGTAGGTGGACCACCAGAATCTGATATACCGCCGCCGCAGGGCCACGGCGTTAACTGCAAGTCAGTCGCGTGTTAAAATCATTTGCGAAACTGCCGCCAGGTGGCGCAAAGGGACAGATTGCAAACTGACTGTAGCCTAATTGTAAAATGTTTGTTTGTAAATGTAGATGAAAGGACGAAATAAAACAACAATAACATTATAATATAACATTGTAACATCCTTAAAAAGCATTAGAAAATTTACAGTGAGTTGATTTCAAGACGTGGGATAGTCTTAGGCTACAGTCTTCACATCAAAAATTAAAAGAAAGACCTTTACACAAGGGCTCTTATGAATGCTATAGTTATTTAACAGTCATTACATATATAGGCCTATATATATATATATATATATATATATATATATATATATATATATATATATATATATATATATATATATATATATATATGTTACTGTGGGTTAACAAATGTACATTATAGTATATTTAGCAACAGAGTCTGGGCCTAATCTAGGCTATGTTGTTAACTATTTAAAAGTTTTTACAATACACTGTGACATTTTCACCCCTTTCAATTTATAAACTCCTTGAGATTTTAAACTCCTTTTAATAGTATTGAGATTCAAGTTGAATCTATTATAATAAAAAAAAGCTTTAAACTGCTTTAATTATTTTTATGAATTAAAGTAGCCTAACTTAAAAATATGTTATCATGACTTTTCATCATATAATTTTTTACAGTGTGATAACGAGCTGTAATCGTTTTCCATTTCGGAAACCAAGCACCCACTTTTTTAAATCTATTATTCGCTCGCATATCTCCTACACAGGTTTTTTTTTTTTTTTTTTTTGAGGAAGGTGCCACTGTCAGGGGAGTCAAAAGATAATTACATTATCATTAGGGTTGCGATTAACTTCAGAAATGCAAAATAAGGCCTAGCCTAATTGTGATTCTTTCTCTTTTATTCTTTTAAGAAAATAGTGTTTATTCTTGTAGAAAATAAGTGTTTATTCTTTAAGAAAATAAGGGACAGAATAAGGGACGATCCAAATATTTGTAATGTACAATAATGAATCTCTCGCTCTTTATATGGACAGTATCTTATGAGGGTTTCAAACTTGCAGAGCAGGTTTAGTCAAAGTAGGAAAAATGCCTCGTTTGGTTTGTATGCAGTTGCAAAAATGACAAAAGCCAGAGTATTAGATACATTACAATAAAAGGTTTTTTTTTTTTTTTTTTTTTTTTTCAGGAGAGATGAGGCCCTCTGAGAGAGAGACAAAGAAACTGCCAAAAGAGACACGCATCTGCCAAAGAGACAATGTTCTTAATGTATTTGTTGCTTTGTAGCTACTATTTTCAGTTTTAATTGTTGTAATAGTTTTAATGCTGCAGTCGTTTTGGCAATACAAATGTGAAAATATATTGCAGTAATAAGAAACTGTCCCGAGATGTCATGTAGGCTTAATTATTTTTAGTTTCATTACTGGGCAATTCGTTACTGATGTGACATTCGCAGTCAAAACCTGGGGCCAGATTCACAAAAATCTTCTCAGAATTTATGCAAACATGTATAAAATGCTTTAAAAACTTTAACAGAGATGTCTAGAGGGTATTTAATAGGTCTGCCCTCCACATAAGATTTTTCCAGTTACTAGTAGCCTAGTCGTTCATTTAAGTCATTATTCAACTAATCACACGTTTATATTAAATTAACATCTATAATTCATAATGAGCCTTAATATATTCCACGCACAAGCACATGCATTAAGTTTGCCACAAAGCACAGGCAGAAGTAGCCTAATAAATGTGAAAAAGGAGACATTTGAATTATTTATTAATAAACAAATGTTTTCTTGTTGGCTGCAAGATGAATTTCACAGTGCTGACTCTCATCTCCACAGTATACTGTACGCACCTTTAAAGAGAAATGCAACCTTCACAGATTATATAATGCTTACATTTCAAGCTTTCTGTAGATATATTTCTCATGTATGTGAGGAACCCTAATTTTAAGTTATTTCATTTTAACGAAAAAAATCAAGTGATAGAGAGGGCGCCTCCTTGTCATGCATGCACATTAATAATTTTCGCACAAACACTCGAATATGAATAATAATAGAGCACATTTCTTTTCGGTTACAGTACGGGATCCGCATTAAAAAATAATCTTCACAAGTCTACAACCGAGACAGATGCAGTTATAACCTGTAAATTGAAGGCTATTTGACGTTTTAAAATTATCTAAAGGCCGAATTATAAAATGGTATAGATGTATTTTGCATGTGCATTACAAAGTAAATAATTTTTTACATGCAGTTATCCAAAATAAAACCAAACAAGATTTGTAATGAAGATAAAATATGTAGACAAATAAGAATAAAGGCTGCGCGTCGCACTCAGCATCATGCGCGCAGCGCAAATCTTGCACTCTGATATTTTATAATACACATCTGCATTTAAATGCGGCTGCATTTGTTTTGTTTTTTTTTGTTTTGTTTTTTTACTTGAATTGTATGAAAGCAAGTAATGAAGGCTCCCTTTAAAATCACTGAAGTTGTCAATTAATGAAGCTCTTTTTTACATTGTGTGCATTTTGTTGTTTATAATGAGAGAACTTGAGTTTAAACGTGAGGATGTTTTATTAATCCGTCCATTCTTTAGAGTTTCAATGATTTAGCTAAATTGTGCAGGTTTAATTTATTCATTTCTTGTTTTAATTAGGCCTAAATAATGGGAGAGAAATTATACAGTACCTCATGTTTTACTAAAATAAAGGAAATAATTTATAAAATACGCAACAATTTCTTAATCAGTGTACAGACAGACATCTTTTTCCCAAGAAGTTATCTGTCAAATAAAGGACAGGTAACGAATAACAAAGTAGTGCGTGACAAAAATGCACACTGTTTTATTAAAGGAATCTTAAAATATAAATTAAAATGTATTTGTGACAAATATAGGCCTAATATGTGAGAATACTGACATTTTGCATATAAATCTATGTAGCCTAGCTCACTAAAAAAGTAAACCACCATTTCCTTAGGATAATATAACACATAATTCAGATTATATAAACAATAATGCACACATTAAGGTGTAATTTGTAGCTTTGTAACTTTGTAGCTTAGACAAAATATAAGCACAGGCTCATAGGCTTGACATTTATCCTGCTTGAATTCATTCTAAGAAACGCACATAACTTCATAAGTACTAAACTTTCATCTGTGAATATTCAATAATTTAACTACAGTGTTTTTCTTTAATTTTCCTCTAACTGCAGCTGTCAAATGTAACACATCAGCGAGGCAAAGCTGACGGCTATTTGCGAAAATGTGCTTTGATGCACTTGTTTGATAACTTGTGGTTAAAGCGCCACTCAGCGGTCAAAAGCTGCAAATGCACTTTGCAGACACGCGGCGGCGGCAGCAGCACTCGCGCCGGCAAATAGCTAATTTTGGTTGGCCACCTTCTGTATTTTCCCAAGTTATCCGGGAATCTCTTCTTAGTGGGAGCTGCTACTAAAAAAGGAAATACGGTGCAGTTTAAGAAGTCTCACTGTTAATCTGTAGTAAAGATGGAGATTTCCAAGGAATGGGAACACAAAAATTTGACAGGGTTGTATCAGCTGGATGTCTAAGGAAGCTTTATTGGCATGACAAAACTGTACATTTGTATTGCCAAAGCAGTTGCAGCTGGGCTGTTTACAAATAGTGCACATATGTATTAACAGAAAGAAAAAGAATAATAGTAACAGTAATAATGAATATATATAAAAAGTATTAAGCATGTAAAATGAATTAGTGTAAGCGTATAAGTTAGAAACCAAATAAAATAAGATAAAGTATTAGATTTACAGAGGGAAAATATACATCTAAGTAATATAATAGAGTAATATGGCATAACATAATCTACATGTGCTGGAAACATCAGATCAGGGCAGGTTGACTGTTTCCTCGTCTATCGTGATAGGCAGACACATTGAGCAGCAAACACACAGCAGGAAGTGCAGTTCTGTTTCCATCTGATTCAGATCACAGTGTGAACACAATCTCTGCTCCGGTGGCAGCCATGTTTTTCTGTGTCTGCCCATCTCTATCATCAGCTTGTGTCCGCTGAGTCTGTATCTGGTCAGCGTGCTTCTCAGTTTCTTATCTGTGACTGTGTACAGATACTCTGTCATACTGTACTGTCTCTTTAGGGCCGAATAGCATTGCATTTTACTCTGTTGTTGTGTTTAGGTTTGCCAATGAGAGATGTAGTTCTGTTTGATTTGTGCAGTAATCTGATTGATTCTGATGTTGTGATTCAGAGCATCAGTAGATGTTAGTGAAGCATCAGGACTGAAGCTCTGGATCAGCTGAGGGAAGGTCTTGCTTTCTTTGCTCATCTCTTGGTATTGCAGGGTTTTATGATATGATTGGGGTTCACTGAGTTTCAGATGTTTCCAGAATTTAATTGCCCTTTTTTGTATCTTTATGATTAGAGGGTATTTGCCTAATTCTGCCCTGCATGTGTTATTTGTTGTGTGCCGGTGCACGTGTAATATATTTTTACAGAGTTCTGCATGCAGGGTCTCAACTGGATGTTTTTCCCATTTGGTGAAATCTTGATTTGGATTTGTCAGTGGACCCCACGCCTCCCTGCCATAGAGGGCAATGGACTCAATTACTGATTCTAATATTTTCAGACAAATTCTAATAGGGATTTCTATAGGACATTTACTATTAATGGCGTAGAATGCCCTGTGTGCTTTATCTGTCAGTTCATTCACAGGATGAATAAAGTTTCCTGTGGATATGATTTTCAAACCCAGGTAGTTGTAGTGTGATGTATGTGTTATCTGTTTAGTGCCTAATGTAAATGTGTGCTGTGTTCCCTGGGATCTGGATCTTTTCTGAAAGATCATAATTTTGATTTTCTTCAGGTTGACTGTCAGGGCCCAGGTCTGGCAGTACTGTTCTATCAGGTCCAGGTTCTGCTGTAAACCATGTTGAGTGGGAGACAGCCAGGGACGGACTGGGAGTGTAAAACAGCCCTGGATTGTCTCCCAAACAGGCCCATCAAAACTTTTTTTTTCCAGTAGGGGATTGAAATAAATGTATTATTGTATGAACTAAATAGTTAAAATCTATAGAAAAAGAGCAGAATGCAAAATGTATAATATGACAATAATAAGCATAAACCTAGAATCTAGAAACCTGAAACGACAGAATTCTTCAATTTGAGTATTCACATGTCTCTCTCTCTCTCTGTGTATGTGTGTCATGTTAATCAGACTTATCACCTTATAGGCGATTTCATTAACTCTATTTTCTAACTCAATAGGCCTATCTCTCAAATGTAACCCATTGTAGAATCGCTGCTGTCTCTTTATGAATGAATGGAATATTCATGTCAGACAATGCGAAGTAATAAATAGCAGTGAACGTTCGGACTAGGGGTGTCCTGGGATTTTAATATAGTGCTCATAGGCTACATGCTCTACAGCAGGGATGGCCAACTGTGATAGTGACGAGGGCCAGCATTTTTTCTCTTTTATACCAAGGGGCAGATTACTAATCCACGTTCACTCACCTTTTACATCATCTTACTCAATTTCCTTTTTATTGAAGGAAATGAAAGTATTATTAATATAATTTGTTTTTAAAGATTTTATTAACAATAAACTTGTGCAGTTAAGCTAATTCAGAAGGAAAACTTTGTTGTCAGTTGACAGCAATATAATCCCAACAAATAAACATCTCAATTGCATTACAAATTTGCAACAAACAAATGTACAGAGGTCCTATTTTTTATTACAGAACATTCTCAAAACAACATAAGAGGACAGTTAAAAAGGGCTTATTAAAATTAAATAAATAAATAAATAGTTATTCCAAATGGTACCATAAAATAACCGGGTAACTGCAGGATTTTTAACATAAAATTTAAGCACTTTAAAGACCTTTTAAGACCTGCACTTCACATTTCAGCCTTTAAACAATTTTTAAGAAAAGGGAAGAGTCAAAAGTATCCATTATTATATTAATTTAAAAAATTAGGCTATTATTATTAATCAATTATTATATTAAATTACATAAATATATCAGTCTCTTAATTGTTTAGATTTTTATAATGCATTGAATTTTTCTCGATCTACTGGTTTACATTTAAAAATATGTAGTAAAAGTTGCAGATGGGCTTACTGAAAAAGCAAATTCGTTCTTTGCAAAGTTTCGCTTTCCGAATTAGCAGTTTCCCTGGTAACCGCAGTACAAAGCAGAGCGCCCGACTTTGAAACAATGCAGCGCTCAAGTTTATTAAATACTAATTTATATTGCAATTCTTGTCTTTCTGTCCCCAAATTTAAAAACCTCTTATAATTAAGTCTTTCTGTATCATTTTAGAGTTTACATGGCCTTAAATTTAAATGATTTAACTGAAGACTTTTTAAGGACCCGTGGAAACCCTAAGAACATAGTTCATAGTTTGGTCTCGTACTCTATCGCATATGTTGTCAGTGTCGTGCGCTTGCTTAGACCTTTGTTGTGATCAACAGTAAAGTGTGTTCAAGCGCTAGCAAAAGACAGTGTAAAGAAATACCCTTTGAGAGAAGCAGTTAAATCAGCGGAAGTTAAAAGCAGATCGTAAGTGTATTTATTTCTTGTCTCATTAGTGTTTAGCGCAGTTGTCGTTGCTAGGAAACGCTTGTTTGTTTACTGTGTTGAGACGTGCTGCGTTTGGTCTCGTACTCTATCGCATACGTTGTCTGTGTCGTGCGCTTGCTTAGACCCATAGACAGTAAAAGAAATGGACAGAGCGACCCCGCTGGATTCAACGGAGACAAGTGAAGTCAATTAGAAGCACTCACTTCCTTGGGGTCGAGCGTACTGCGCAGACTCAAACTCAGCTTGATGACGTAAATGTCACGTGAGCAACCTGTCTGACAATTGTAAGTCTTCTAATCACTGTGCCAAGAGAAATCTGAATCACCCACCGAATCTTGCAGACGTTGTTGAATAATTTTGTCCCGTGTCTTTTATGGACTCTCTATGGGCTTCTCCCTTGACTTCATGCCTCCACGTCCCCCCGATAGCCTCATAGACAGTAAAAGATTGCCTGTGAGCTTCTCCTCCTGTCCATACGGTAATTTCTCTACTGTGCGACAGAGAGTCGCAGATTGTGACGCAATCATTAGCCTATTTTTACAAAAACTGCTTCTGCGGGGCCATAACGTAAGATACAAAGTAATGGGGCCTTTTATACATTTTCGTGTTTCTTTAGAAATAATGAATGGACAAATGGAATCTTTAAACACCTCAGATGTAAAGTTATTTGCTGTCAAAGTGACGCCAAATTAATGGGAGTCAATGGAATGCTAACAGCAGGTGGGGGTCCGTTAGCCAATGGCGGTGCCCAGGGATGCTTCAATAAAATATGAAACCCTGCCCCCCTGCTTAGACCTTTGTTGTGATAAACAGTAAAGTGTGTTCAAGCGCTAGCAAAAGACAGTGTAAAGAAATACCCTTTGAGAGAAGCAGTTAAATCAGCGGAAGTTAAAAGCAGATCGTAAGTGTATTTATTTCTTGTCTCATTAGAGTTAACCCTCTGGAGTCTAAGGGTATTTTTGGGGCCTGGAGAAGTTTTGTCATGCCCTGACATTTGTGCTTTTTTCAGTTTCTTATAAATATCTAAATGGCTAAAGTCTAATCTCACTGTAATCAGCACAAACTGGGCAATAATAATATGTGAGCAGCATGTATGTACATGATTGTGTTTTTGAGAAAAAAAAATTTATGCGTGGTTAGTGAAAAACTAAAAATGTTAAATCACTTGAATAAGGCAATAAAACACATACAGAAAATTGGTTCCCGGGACTTTTGAGAACTGGAGCTTGTAGCCTAGAATTCTTTTTTTCTAAATGATGTGAAAATCATCTTGTTTACTCACTTACAGAAAACAATATATTGATTTAAATTTTCTAAGACACTTTTTGTTGGTAAAAGTCATATGCGAGTAGGCGTCAACTATCATGAATTCACACCTGAGAAGACAAAGGCCTGCATAGTGAGCTGCATAATGAGCCATTCAGTCAGCTGTGTCACTGAGAGGGATGAGTTACAAGAAAGAATGTGAGGACAAAATAAATGTATATAATTTTATGTTTGTAGTTTATTTAGAATATATTTAATTACCCCACAACATAATTTAATATTCACTTGTGAGTGCAGATAAACAGTTTATTAGGAACAATCAAAGCTGACTTTCAAACTGAATTTTTTGCATCATTACTCCAGTCACACAATTCTTCAGAAATCCTTTTAACAATCTTATTTTCTACAAAAAAAAAAAACATTTATTGTTGTTATTATTATTATTATTATTAATGTTGAAAAGAGCTGAGAATATTTTTTTCAGGTTTTTTAGGGGGATAAATTGAAAGAACATTATTGTTTGTTACATTTGTTACAGTTACATTTATTCGTTACATTTATATTATTTACATCAAGCTTTTGAATGGTATAGTAGTGTATATTGTTATTGAAACTTCATAATATTTCACTTGATTATACATTTAGTCAGGAATTATAGTTTGGGAAAAGTCTTTGGAAAAAGTCTAACTAGTAAAATGTTTACACGTTATGTGAAACCTAATACAAGTATATAAATAAATAAAAAGAGACTTACTCGTGTTTATAATCTCTGCTGAATAAAATGCTTCATTCTTTTTTTCTGAGGAAATCCAAATCTCAAATCCTCAACCACATCACATATTTGTGGGGTGAATTATGTCTTATTCCTCTCATCGCGAAGCAAACAGTAAAATAAAAAAAACTTGAAGAACAATCTCGCTGCGTTGTCTTCTGTTGTGTGGGCGTATTCTAAAGCCGCGCGCTTCAGTGAAACATTTGAATCTCAAAAGCGCGCTCGGCGCGGGGGCGTGGTCGCATTAGAAGATAATGAAGGGAGACGTGAAAAACGGACATCACGTTGTTTTCATATGGATTACTTTATCACAGAATATTTGTTTTCGGCAGCACTTATTTAGTTTAAAAGTAGACATGTCAGGCTTTCTATAGATATCTCTCTCATGTCTCTGTGTTGAGTATTCACTGAGTTACAGTTCATTTTAATGACGCGTTTGTATCTGAAGATCAGCGCAGACAAAGGTTGCAGACAGCACTCCTTGTTTGTTATCTTTATTTTATAAATGCACAAAGTTTTGTTGTTATTATGTCTGTATACAAAAAAGTAGACCCTTTACAGATTCGATTGATGTATTGCTCTTATCTGTACGATCAAAACTGAAAGTGTAATTTAAGTTCTTTTCGGGGTTATCAGGACAAAATGCCTCAAAACGCGTATACGCGTTAATCGACTTCAGAGGGTTAAGCGCAGTTGTCGTTGCTAGGAAATGCTTGTTTGTTTACTGTGTTGAGATGTGCTGCATTTGGTCTCGTACTCTATCGCATACGTTGTCAGTGTCGTGGGCTTGCTTAGACCTTTGTTGTGATAAACAGTAAAGTGTGTCCAGCTGAATTCAATTTCCGCTTTGTCTGATGGGTATACAAAAAAGGTTAGTAAACCGCGACAGCGGTCGCGGCAGCCCTCCTGTTAAGCCCTCCTCGTGTGAAGACCGAAGAGTGTAAAGACCATCGACTCTACTGTGCGACTCCACCGGGCAGGGACACCGACAAGGGATACAAGTATTGTTTTGATTAATCCTTTTTTTACTTCTACTTGTTTCACTTCTATTTCAGTTTTTATAACCAATTGTTACTATGTGTTTCCAGATTCCTACTATCACTACCACTCGCAAACCATGCATCACACATTGTAGGCAGTGCAATCCTAACAACCTGCACACTCTGCCTATGTCTGCTAATACACTATCTTTTTCTATTGGTCTCTGGAATTGCCAGTCTGCTGTAAACAAAGCCGATTTCATTACTTCTATTATTAGTCATTCAAAGCTTAATCTCATGGCCCTGACAGAGACCTGGATCAAACCAGAGGACACTGCTCCACCTACAGCACTCTCCAATAATTTCTCATTTTCACACTCCCCCCGTTTGACTGGAAGAGGTGGAGGTACTGGTCTGCTCATCTCTAATGATTGGAAATATAATCCTTTACCATCTTTGGGTATCAACAGCTCCTTTGAATCTCATTCAGTTACTGTTACCTACCCTCTTAAAATACATTTTGTAGTTGTCTATCGACCCCCAGGACCACTAGGTAACTTTTTGGATGAATTAGATGTGCTGCTCTCAACCTTTCCTGAGGATGGTACTCCCCTAGTTATGCTTGGAGATTTCAACATCCACCTAGATAAACCTCTGTCTGCTGACTTCCACACTCTGCTTGGCTCTTTTGATCTCAACCGAGTGTCAACTACTGCTACTCACAAATCAGGCAACCAACTGGACCTTATTTACACACGACACTGCTCCACTGATCATGTACTGGTTACTCCACTGCACACCTCAGATCACTTCCTCCTCACTCTTAACCTCAACATGGTTCCTGACACATCACTTACCCCTCCACATGTCATCTTTCGACGTAACCTACGCTCACTCTCACCCTCCCGGCTATCTGCAATGGTTTCATCTTCACTTCCTTCCCCTAAACTATTAGCATCTTTTGATGTTAACAGTGCTACTGATACTTTCTGCTCCACTCTTACATCTTGTTTAGACACTGTTTGCCCCTTGTCTTCCAGGCCAGCCCATACCACCCCTTCAGCCCCTTGGTTATCTGATGTTCTACGCGAACATCGTTCTAAGCTTAGAGCTGCTGAAAGGGTGTGGCGCAAATCCAAAAATACTACTGAGCTTAATGTTTGACCTTAACCTGCTAAAAGGACATACTACCATAACTAAATTAACAATTCGTCTAACTCTCGCATGCTTTTTAAAACATTTTCCTCGCTCCTTTGTCCTCCTCCTCCCCCTCCTGCTTCATCTCTAATAGCTGACGACTTTGCCACGTTTTTCATTAATAAAATTAAAAACATCAGTGCACAATTTTCCACACCACCAAGCACATCTCAACTGCAAACATACACTCATTCACATCCTTCTCTTCACTCTCTGAGGCAGAAGTCTCCAAACTCATCCTTTCTAATCATTCTACTACTTGTCCGCTTGATCCTATTCCATCTCATCTCCTTCAAGCCATTTCTCCTGCAGTTGTACCTGCACTCACTCACATCATTAACATATCCCTCCACACTGGTGTTTTCCCCTCATCATTTAGACAGGCTCGTATAACTCCACTACTTAAGAAACCCACCCTCAACCCATCTCTTTTAGAGAACTACAGACCAGTTTCCCTTCTTCCTTTCATTGCAAAAACACTTAAACGAGCTGTATTCAACCAAGTCTCTACCTTTCTCACACAGAACAACCTCCTTGACAGCAACCAATCTGGCTTCAGAAGTGGACATTCAACTGAGACTGCCTTGCTCTCAGTTGTTGAAGACCTAAGACTGGCAAGAGCGGAATCCAAATCTTCAATACTTATCTTGCTTGATCTATCTGCTGCTTTTGACATGGTCAATCACCAGATCCTCCTGTCAACCCTACTGACAAAGGGCATCTCAGGAACCGCACTCCAGTGGTTTGAGTCTTACCTATCAGATAGGTCCTTCAAAGTATCTTGGAGAGGTGAGCTGTCCAAGTCGCAACATCTAACTACTGGGGTGCCTCAGGGCTCAGTTCTTGGACCACTTCTCTTCTCTGTCTACATGGCATCATTAGGTTCTGTCATTCAGAAACATGGCTTTTCATACCATTGCTATGCTGATGACACTCAACTCTACCTCTTATTCCATCCTGATGATCCTGATGATCCGACGGTAGCTGCTCGCATCTCAGCTTGTCTAACAGACATTTCTTGCTGGATGAAGGACCATCACCTTCAACTCAACCTTGCCAAGACAGAACTGCTTGTGGTTCCAGCAAACCCATAGTTTCATCACAATTTCACCATCAAGTTAGGCACATCAACCATAACTCCTTCAAAAACAGCCAGAAACCTTGGAGTTATGATTGATGATCAGCTAACTTTCTCAGACCACATTGCTAAAACTGTCCGGTCCTGCAGATTTGCTTTATTCAACATTAAGAAGATCAGCCCCTTTCTTTCGGAATATGCTGCACAACTCCTTGTTCAAGCTCTTGTTCTGTCCAGGCTAGACTATTGCAACACTCTTTTGGCAGGTCTTCCAGCCAGTTCTATCAAACCTTTACAATTAATCCAGAACGCGGCAGCAAGATTAATTTTTAATGAGCCGAAAAGAATACACGTCACACCTCCGTTTATCAATTTGCACTGGCTACTAATAGCTGCTCGCATAAAATTCAAGGCATTGATGTTTGCATACAAAACCACCACTGGCTCTGCACCCCTTTACCTAAATTCACTACTTCAGACTTATGTGCCCTCTAGAAGCTTGTGTTCTGCAAGTGAACGTCACTTGATTGTTCATCCCAAAGAAGCACAAAGTCACTTTTACGGACTTTTAAATTAAATGTTCCCTCCTGGTGGAATGACCTGCCCAACTCAATCCGAGCAGCTGAGTCCTTAGCCATCTTCAAGAATCAGCTTAAAACACATCTCTTCCATCTTTATTTGACCCTCTAACTTTTGCACTCACTATTCTAATTCTATTAAAAAAAAAAAAAAAAAAATCTAACTACCTTTCTAATCTTTTTGTATTCTATCTATTCTCTTTTCATTTATTATACAATTATTAAAAAAGACCTCTAACACTAGCTTGCTCTATTCTTTTTCTATTTTATCTGTTTTCTTTTTATTTATTTTATTATTTAAAAGCCCTTGCTATGTATACTGCGTTTAGGCTAACTGAGACTTGTTATAGCACTTATATATCATTGCTCTTTTGTTGTTTTTGATTGCTTCCATTGTCCTCATTTGTAAGTCGCTTTGGATAAAAGCGTCTGCTAAATGACTAAATGTAAATGTAAATGTAAGTTCAGTGCAAACATTTCTGTCATGCATTTGGCAAAAAGCTTTTGTTGACAATGCATTTTACCTTTGAAATTTGAGGCAAGTGCAACTCTGCCGTCCTCATTGTTTGTGCGTAGTGGTGTGATGATGATTAAAATAACAGATTTCCAAACACTCCAAACATATAAGTATACCCTTGAACTAAGTAAAAAGATTATCTATTTACCATCTTGACTGGGAAATGCTGTTTTTATGGTCAGTTTTTCATTTATTATTTGCTAATGTTAGTGAATGTTTAGAGTGCACGTCCTACTACACTAAAATTAATACGGGGAGTGGCTGGAAACTAGCGACCTCTCCTGGGGTGTCATCTATTAAACTCTCCGTAGATTTCATCCTAAAAGTGTACGTTGGCACAAACGCTAGTTTTTGCGTATGCACAAAAGTTTTCATATTTATAAAACCATGTGCAAAAATCAGCTTTATCATGCCAGAACTTGTGCAAAAATCCCTTTATAAATCACAGTCAGGGGAAGATTGTTTGTACGTGCATTTCCAACTTTTCTCCTCCCCAAAATAACCGTATATGGAGCTTTCAATGCCTAGTTTTACTATGCAAAACCTCATCTGCATATCATTTCCATACATAGTCCCATCCACTTGACACCATGTTTAACACATTTAAAGATATATGAGATGGGGACGATAATGCAATTTGTGCCATACACATTTTTTTTTTATTATTGCTAAAAATTATCCAGTATCTTTGTTATGTTTTATAATAAATATATGAAAATATCAAAAAAACCCAAAATGGTTTAAATTTGTTCTCAGATATATTTCAGAATAGAGTTGATCTCATTCTTTTACACTGGCCAAATAGTATTTTAATTGTTTTAAACAAATGTATGCAGTTTTGCTGATGAACATCTTTTAGCTATTTTTAGTGGAAATAGATAGGCCCATATTTATTGCAGTGTAAATACAATTGTCTGATTCGGCTCATCACTGACAAAGTATTTTAAAAAGGAAACATGCAAATCTTACCATTTTCTCCTAGTTATAGTGGTATTTTTCATTATGTTGTGGAGATGCCTTCATATGACATCAACACCTCCGTGCAGCTGCGGTTGTACTGTAAGCTATTATCATTGGTCCTATACCGGACAATAGACCGTTTGACCACTGAATCCAGCCGTGTCCACCATAATATCGAATTAAGTGCGCATCATTGATCATTGTTCTCTCTAAAATATTTTTTTATAATGTGTTCCATAGTTCAGTTTAAAGATGGATTATTGTGCACCTATAGCACTCCTCGCTGTCATTAAAACATAGCATAACACAGAAAAATTATGTAGCCTATTGTTAATAAAATTATGTAATTTTTTTTTTTTTGTAAAATTATGTAATTTCAGTGTTTAATTATGTAATTTCAGTGGAGTATTTAATGTACATGTGTATATCGACATGAAGTAAACAACGATTTTAAACTCATTACTTTTCTCACTCCAGGAAAAGAGTTCGTACACATGGTCTAGAATGTCCGTACGGTGTGTACATATTTACGCCAAGGTTATTTTTTATAAATCACAATATGTGCATGTAAAATTGCATACGTTTCTATGCCCATTTTGTGCGTACACAACGTTTATAAATGAGACCCCTGGTTGGAGATAGTATTAACATCCTAAACTGAATGCAATCTTGAAGTGACTTACATTTCAAATGTTTTAAAATTGATCATCCGTGTCTAAAATGATCCAACGGGCCACACTAAAAGACACTGCGGGCCATATATGGCAGTTTCGGTTTCTTACAAGCAAAAATAGATTGCATTAGTGCCCCCTTTTGTTGGCTGTCAACGTCACTTTATCTGACACTTTTTCTTTGATGATGAATCAGCCAGACCAACGGCTGTTGGATGGACGGCCGTTCTAGACTTCTCCAGAATGTCCAGATGGCCAGTCCACCCCCGGAGACAGCAGAACCAGATCGTCTGCATACAGCAGGCATTTGATCTGTGAGTTGTGTAGGGTGAGGCCAAGGGCTGCAGACCGCTCCAGACTGCTTGCCAGTTCATTGATGTAAATGTTAAATAATGTTGGGCTTAAGCAGCAGCCCTGTCTCACTCCACGCTCCTGGGAAAGATACCTCGTACGGTTGGTGCTGATTTTTATGCCACATTTACTTTCAGAGTACATTGATTTTATAAGGTCATAGGTTTTACCTCCTATGCCACTTTCAGTAAGTTTGTAAAATAGTCCTTGGTGCCAAATTGAGTCAAAAGCTTTTTTAAAGTCAATAAAGCATGCATATATTTTACTTTTAATTGAAAAACATGTTAACCAAGATAGAGTATGTAATGTATAGATGTGGTCAGATGTAGGGTAATTTGGTGAAAATCCAATTTGACTTCTGCTCAGTACATTGTGTGTGGTGATGAATTCTAATAGTCGAGCATTTATTATGCTGTAGAATAACTTTCCCAGGTTGTTGCTCACACAGATGCCTCTGTAGTTGTTAGGATCAAATTTATCTCCATTTTTAAAGATTGGTGTTTTCAAGCCTTGATTCCAGATGTCAGGGAAGTAACCTACACTCAGAATCACATTGAATAGTTTTAGAATGGTTAATTGGAATTTACTGCTTGTATTTTTTATCATTTCATTTAATATCCCATCAGGTCCAGATGCTTTTCTGGAGTTCTATTCTATTCTGGACTTTGGAGTTCATCAGTTTTTGGGAAATCTAATGGGTTTTGGTTATCTTTGATTGCTAATTCTAGTTTTCCCAATTTGTTGATTGTTTGATTTTGTTTACAGTTTGTGTCTGTTTGTACTTTATTAAACAATGTTTGGAAATGACTCTACCATATTTCTCCATTTTGGATTAAAAGCCATTCTGAATGAGAGAAGGATGGGCCGTCGTGGACTCAGAGGAATACAGGCAGTGGAGCAGAGATTGTGAAGACTTCTAACAGTTCAAGTGGGTGAAGAGCTATATATTCTTTAAATGAATAACGAGGATTGTGGAAAAACACGCTGTGAGTTTGACTGAGCTTCGACTCCTCTCCTTATTGGCTTCTGATTATTACCGTGGCGACATTGGACAGTTAAGTACCACCTTTGTAATTCTAAAGAGAAGATAAAGATTTGCCGTTTCCACTGTGGAGGCTGAGTCATGTGTCTGAAAACTGGAAATTAACTAAAACGTCTTTCTGATTTCTTCGATGCCAGTGAACAACAGTGTTAAACTGACTTGTGTGCAGCCCGTTTATTCGATCCATTGGGAAGGAAATGCCAGCTGGATGGTGAGAGGAATGCTTTGGGTGCACCGTGAGTCTGTTCAATTTTGCAGTCCAAATGTTTAAGTGAGCACGAGTGAGTTCTTGCAGTATTCTGGTGGATTTATGTGAGTAGGGGTGGTGGTGGGTCGGCCTGTGACAGTTCCAATTATTCCAAAATTGGTTTGTGTTCACTGACTTATCAATTATTGTCAATTTTTTTTTTTTTGGGTGTATAGTGCTTTTTTGCTTCTGAGTGTATGTTTGTATTGTTTTAGTGTTTCATAGTAAAGAATGTGTTTTTTGTGACGTTTGGCAGTCCTGATCAAACCAATTTTTGTCATTTTTGGGTATTTGATTTTTTTTTTCCTCTTTTTTTTTTTCAATTTGGATTGCTGATTTTTCAAATATGTCATTTATATCTTGGACCGCAAGATTGACACCTTCATTAGTGTGAGCATAGGTGTTATTTAGAAAGTTATCTATCAGCGCTTTTTTTGGCTGCTAAGTGCTTTCTGATATTCTTCAGCGCTGTTTTCAGCCCATCTGTATGGTTTTCTGATGTTGTACAGTTTACTGGGCTTTGTGTTAATGTTATTTTCTGTCTTTTTGAGATACAGTGATTTGACTGTGATCAGACAGAGGGGTTAGTTCTCTAACAGTGAATGATGAAGGATTTATGTCTGTTATCATATAATCAACTGTGCTATTCCCCAGAGGTGAGCAAAATGTGAATCTCCCTAAAATGTCTCCACGTAACCTACCGTTGATGATATACAGGCTTCGACAGAGCTGTAGGAGGTCTTTCCCGTTCTTATTTACTGTATGATCATGGTTATTTCTGTGGATATGGGAGAATGTGTTATTAATAACAGTCAGTTTGTTGTTGATGTATTTGCTCCCTTCTGTGTCAATGAAGTCCGGCTGTAGTCCTGTTCTTGCGTTCTGGTCTCCACAGATGAGCACGTTTCCCTGCCCTGGAAGTAGCTTGTCTCTTCCACTAATGTGGAGAACGTGTCTTCACTGTAGTAGGGGGACTCTGATGGTGGGATGTATATGGCACACAGGAAAATATCTTTTCTAGATGTGGATTTTAAGCCAGGTGTAATATTTGCATTGCTTTACTGTGTTGATGTGGCTGTGGAATTTTGATTTGTACCAGATTATTTGTCCTCCTGAGTCTCTTCGCTGTCAGACTGTGAGTTTTTTGATGGTAGGATGATTTCTCTGTAGTTGGGTGGGCAGTGCGTGATTGTGTCTGCCCTGCTCCATGTCTCCTGTAGAATTATAATATCCAAAAATATATGTTGTTGTTGTCTTTTTTTGTCATTCTTAGGCAGGTGTTTGCATGCTGTGTGGACTCTCATGCTGTCAGCTGGGCACTGATGTAGTTCAGCAGCTGTCTGATCTCACTCATCTCCAGTGTATTTGCTTGTCCTTTCAGGGCCTGAGTGTAGCTCCTGGAGTGTGGGAGTGGTGCTGGGTTCGGTGTGTTATGAGCTGAGGGTGCATGAGCGGGTGGAAGGCTGGTTGCTGCTGCTGTCGATGTGCCCTTCCTAGTGTTGCTCCTCTGCCTGGAGTGATGTTTTTGTGGTTGTGGGTGTCTTGGATGGTGATCTGGTGCAAACTGGGGTTTCTGCTGATGGACTGGTGTAGGTCTGTAGTGGTGTAGCGCTGGTGCATGGGGTGTTCGTGATGTGGATTTTAGCATGGTGTGTGGGGTCCCTGGTATTGTGCAGCCAGTTTTGATCGTGCTCTGTGATGAGACTGTAGGTTTCTGCTGGGTGTCTGGATTTGTTTTCTGTAGGTTGGCAACTGTGTTGTTTTCAGGGGTGATGCTGTGTCCTTCAGTGTTTTTGCAAACACATTGACTTTGTCATTCTTTTTTGTACATGGTTGTACAGGTCTCTTATTGTGATGGAGGTCTTCCCTGAAAGAGACAACGTCTGGATAGGAGCATATGTTGTTCTAGAACTTGGATATACCTTTCCAGATGTGTAAGCTGCCCATGTCATAGGCACTCATGCAACCCCATACCATCAGAGATGCAGGCTTCTGAACTGAGTGCTGATAACAACTTGGGTTGTCCTTGTCCTCTTTAGTCCGGATGACATGGCGTCCCAGTTTTCCAAAAAGAACTTCAAATTTTGATTCGTCTGACCACAGAACAGTTTTTTTCACTTTGCCACGGTCCATTTTAAATGAGCCTTGGCCCAGAGAAAACGGCTGCGCTTCTGGATCATGTTTAGATATGGCTTCTTTTTCCGGCCTTGACCCTTACGCACAGAGATTGTTCCAGATTCTCTGAATCTTTGGATGATATTAGGGCTGGGCGATATATCTAACGATATAATCATGCGCATCTAGTCAGTAAAGCCGGTTCCCTGATTAGCGCTAAATCGCCATCACCTGCTTTCAAATGGAGCGGCATTTAATAGACAGAGCCGTAGATCACTGACGAGCTACGCAATATCGCGCTCATTATCGAAGGCGATACATCTGCGATAATGAACCCGATATTGCGTAGCTTGTCAGTGATCTACGGCTCTGTCTATTAAATGCCGGTCCATTTGAAAGCAGGTGATGGCGATTTAGCGCTAATCAGGGAACCGGCTTTACTGACTAAATGCATATGATTATATCGTTAGATATATCGCCCAGCCCTAGATGATATTATGCACTGTAGATGATGATAACTTCAAACTCTTTGCAATTTTTCTCTGAGAAACTCCTTTCTGATATTGCTCCACTATTTTTCACCGCAGCATTGGGGGAAATCCTCTGCCCATCTTGACTTCTGAGAGACACTGCCACTCTGAGAGGCTCTTTTTATGCCTAATCATGTTGCCTATTGACCTGATAAGTTGCAAACAGTCCTCCAGCTGTTCCTTATTGTGGGATAATCTATGTAGTGGAACTAATGTGTACTACATAACAATGTTACATGGTTTAGATCCTGAGTACTGTTCCTGTCCAGAAGGGGGCACTGTGGGTGGGTTGAATAAATGCGAGGCTTAGAAGAGTTCACGGATGTGTGTGGCTGTTTGTACTCACACAATAAACTAAGAAATGCGACATGGTGTCAGAGTAGGATACTCAAATAAGCTTGCGGAAGAAGTTTTGTTTCGGGGGAGAGTGAAGTTTTATAAACAGAAAGTCTCTGTCATGGAACAAGCTGCAGGAGGACAACCCGCTCTTGGTGATGCAGCTGCCGGGGGGAGAGAGCCGCCCGCACCGAGCCCGTGTGCTACGTTCAGCATCCAGCCACCCAAGCAATTTAACTTCTCCAAACCTACCGAATGGGAAAAATGGATCCGACGGTTCGAACGTTTCCGTCAGGCCAGTAATCTCCATACTTCCATGCAAGCCAATCAAATAAATACACTCATGTACTGTATAGGTGATGAAGCGGACGACATTTTGAAGGGGCTAAATTTGACGAACAAAAACAGTGAGCGTTACGACGCAGTGAAAGAGGGTTTTCACGCGTTTGGTTGCGAAGAAAAATGTCATTTATGAACGAGCATATTTCAACATGAGAAAACAAGGAGAAAACGAACCAGTCGACTCCTTTGTGACTGCACTGTATTCCTTGGCTGAGCACTGCAAATATGGGACACTGCACGACGAATTAATCAGAGACAGGTTAGTCGTTGGTTTAAATGATATACGTCTGTCAGAGCGAATGCAGTTAGATAAAGATCTAATGCTGGAAAAGGCCATTGATATGGCGAGACAGACTGAGGCAGTGAAGCAGCAGCAGAATAACTTGCGTGGTGAATGCTTTAATGCCAAAACGTCTGATTCTGTTGATAGAGTCATAAGTAAAAGCAAGCCATTTCAAAGCAGGCAGAGAGTCAAAAATGCTCATGGAGCAAAAGACAAATTTAAACAGTCTCAGTCAAGATGTCACAAGTGTGGAAAAAGCCCATTTAATCCGAAAGTGCACTGCCCTGCAAATACTGTACTCTGTCATGCCTGTGGGAAGAGGGGACATTATCAAAAAGTGTGTGCCCTCATCCAGAAAGGTGAATGAGATTCAAGAACAAGACACTGGCATATTTTTAGGCACTGTGGCTGCCGGGGGTGACCCCTGGATGATCGATATTAAAATAAAAGACTGTGAAGTACAGTTCAAAATTGACACAGGCGCTGACGTCACTGTTATGCCAGACCATGTGTTCCATAAGATATTTAAAGAAGGCAACAAACCAGCACTCCAGAGTGTGACCAAGCCTTTACTTGGACCTGGATGTTCACCACTTAGCGTGATTGCAGTATCAAACATGCTGCTTCTGAAAGGAGACAAGCACATATTAGAGGATGTGTATGTTGTTAAGGGTCTTCATTCACCACTACTAGGTAGACCCGCCATCACCAAACTGGGTCTTGTCACACGTGTTGATGATGTAAGCATTCACACACTACAGGAACGCTATCCAAAGCTGTGCAGTGGGCTAGGACTGTTACAGAGGCCTTACACCATTGAACTGAGCCCAGGAGCAGTTCCATTTTCCCTCAAAACTCCACTACGCATCGCTCTTCCACTCATGCCGAAAGTAAAAGATGAACTACAACGCATGGAGCGAATGGGGGTCATAAGCAGGGTGGAAGAACCCACAGAGTGGTGTGCAGGCATTGTCGTGGTGCCTAAAAAGTCAGGGGATCCACGCATTTGTGTTGACTTAACAAAGCTCAACAAATCAGTGCGAAGGGAGAAATTCATACTTCCTTCAGTTGAACAGACTCTTGGATTGTTAGCGGGAGCCTGTGTTTTTAGCAATTTAGATGCAAACATGGGATTTTGGCAAATACCTCTAGCAAAACAGTCTGCCAAGTTGACGACTTTTATCACACCGTTTGGGCGGTATTTCTTCAATCGTTTGCCCTTCAGTATCGCATCGGCACCTGAGCACTTCCAAAATCGTATGGTAACTGAAGTCACTGAGGGCCTGGATGGTGTGGTCTGCCACATGTACGATGTGCTGGTGTGGGGACGTTCTCAAGAGGAGCATGATGTGCGCCTTCACGCAGTGCTCCAAAGGATGGAAAATGCTGGCGTCACCCTTAACTTAGACAAATGTGCTTTGTCACAGAGCGTAGTCAAGTTTCTTGGCCACATTATCTCAGGCAGAGGAGTGCAACCAGACCCAGCCAAGACCGCAGCGGTCCAGGAGATGCCAGAGCCAACAAACGTCAGTGAGCTAAGGAGTTTTCTTGGTATGGTCAACCAGCTGGGAAAATTCATTCCCCATCTGGCGGAAAAAGATAAACCACTCAGAGATCTCCTGTCCAAGAAAAATTGTTGGTTCTGGGGGGAAGAACAAGTTAAAGCTTTTAAAAACTTGAAAGAAGACTTGTCATCTGCTCCAGTGCTGGCCTTGTATGATGCAAACAAGCAACTCAAATATCTGCAGACGCATCATCGTACGGACTGGGAGCAGTCCTGCTGCAAAAAGACTGTGTCGATTGGAGACCTGTTGCCTACGCGTCACGGTCTCTTACTCCTATTGATCAAAGGTACGCGCAAGTGGAAAAGGAGGCCCTTGGGCTGACCTGGGCATGTGAGAGATTTCGTGACTTTTTGATTGGTCAACATTTTGATATGGAAACCGATCACAAACCACTGTTGAATCTCCTTGGTGGCCAGGACTTGGATGCCCTACCTCCCCGCATCCAGCGTTTCCGTATGAGACTGATGCGCTATTCATACAAGATTTCTCATGTTCCTAGAAAGAGCTTATGGACTGCCGACACTCTGTCACGTGCTCCGCTACCTGCTCATAAAGAAATCATGGATGACGAGTTTATGGAGAGCACTAACATTTATGTGGACAGCATTGTGGAGCATCTCCCAGCAAGTCAATCTTTCCTGGACAACCTGAAATCAAATCAGACAGTGTTTGCTCAAATGTCATGAAAATGTGTCAGGATGGATGGCCTAAGTCAGGTTGTTGTACAGGGACTGAGAGGCTTTACTGGTCCGAGCGAGCTTACCTATCTGTTCATGACGGCCTTCTTCTGAAAGGTACAAGACTTGTCATTCCCTCTGCATTGCGAAAGGACTCCACGAAGGGCATCAAGGTGTAGTTAAGTGCAGAGCACGTGCACGCCAAAGTGTGTGGTGGCCGGGACTTAGCCAACAGTTGAACGAGCTGGTTCTGAAATGCCATGCTTGCATTAAAGAGCGCACTAATCACACTGAACCGTTGATCCCATCGGATCTCCCTGAGAGGCCCTGGCAAAAGCTAGGGACAGATCTGTTTGTCCTGAATGGGAAAACTTATCTTTTAGTTGTGGATTACTCTTCACGTTATGTTGAGGTGGCAAATCTTACACTCACCAGCTCTGCAGATGTCACTACGCACCTAAAGTCTATCTTTGCACGCCACGGCATCCCGGAGACATTAGTGAGTGATAATGGGCCACAGTTCTCATCCAGCACTTTCTCAGAGTTTGCAGGTGCTTATGGATTCAGACATGTCACCAGTAGCCCAAAGCATCCACGCAGCAACAGAGAAGCTGAGCGGGCTGTACAGACCGTAAAAAACCTCCTTAAAAAATAGCATGACCCCTACCTTGCCTTACTGTCATATAGGTCAACTCCACTTCACAATGGGTACAGCCCAGCCCAGTTGCTCATGGGACGGCGTCTTCGTACTACGGTACCAACCCCTCCCAAGACTGCTGGACCCTTTGTTACCTGATGGCACCGCCATAAGTGTTCAAGAGAGAGAGAAAAGAAGTGCAGATACGAGATATTTCAACAAACGGCATAGAGTACATGACCTGAATAAACTCTCACCTGGCGATAAGGTGTGGGTCACTGATCAAAAGGTAACTGGAACTGTGGTGGGGGAACATCCAACACCCCATTCTTACCAGGTTGAGGTGCCTCATGGAACTGTTCGTAGGAACCGACAGTTCCTCTCTCCTATGGATGTAAAGGAGGGTGGGTGTGACACCCATGCTGGTTCCCAGTTGTCCGAGAACAGTACAGAGACACAAAATGCACTGGCACCCCAAACATATTCTGTCAGTCCAACAGGAGTAGTAACCAGAACTGGGAGGCCAGTCATGAAACCTAAAAAACTGGATTTATAGGCACTCCATTGTAGCCTTAGGGGACCGTTCTTACAGTAGTCAAGCAGTCCCCCCACCCCAAAAAAAAGGGGGAAAGGAAAGGAGAAATGTTGCTGATGTATGTTTAAAAAAAATAAACATGTGTATCTGTTGATGATGTGTTTTCATAATTTTTCGTAGGCTGGAATGAACAGTTTTTCAGGTAATGTTCATCTTTACAAAAGATTGTTTATTGCTCATTGTTGAGTTGTTCTCTAAGCGATGTCTACTAAGGAAAATATATCATTGTGTTTTTATTATTGTTTCTGTTAAAAGGGGAGATGTGGGATAATCTATGTAGTGGAACTAATGTGTACTACATAACAATGTTAAATTGTTTAGATCCTGAGTACTTTTCCTGCCCAGAAGGGGGCACTGTGGGTGGGTTGAATAAATGCGAGGCTTAGAAGAGTTCACAGATGTGTGTGGCTGTTTGTACTCACGCAATAAACTAAGAAATGCGACACTTATATGTATATTTAACTTTTCCAGCCTCTTATTGCTACCTGTCCCAACTTTTTTGGAATGTATAGCTCTCATGAAATCCAAAATGAGCCAATATTTAGCATGACATTTCAAAATGTCTCACTTTCAACATTTGATATGTTATCTATATTCTATTGTGAATAAAATATAAGTTTATGAGATTTGTAAATTATCCCATTCGCTTTTTACTCACAATTTGTACAGTGTCCCAACTTTTTTGGAATTGGGTTTGTAGCTGTAGTGTTTTTCTGAGGGGTTTCTGGGGACTGCAGGTGTTTCTGCTTCCCTTTGGCTGTTGCTGGGCTGTGATAGTTTGGTGGGTGCCGGAGATGTGCTGCTGGAATATGGATGTGTAGGTGTGGAGGAGTGAGGGGGGACTTTCGGGGGATTTGCAGGGGTAGAGAGACACCTCATCTGTGTTGTTAGGGTCTCCATATGTTTGTCCCTTTGTTGTAGTTTAACTTTGAAGCAAGCAAACTAAAACCCCATGTTGTCTTTCATTTCTGAAAGTTCCTTCCCCATGGCCTGTTGAAGTTCTTTGGGGTCTTTTTTGAGTGTTTCCCTGTCCTGATACAGATTGTCCATTTCTCTCTTAAGTTCTTTGATGGACATTTTCAGCTGGTTTATTATCTGGTCCAGCTGTTCTGTGAGTTGTTTAGTGTCATTAGTGGTCAGGGTGTGGACTTGCTCACTTAGTTCCACTATTTCCACTTCTAGCAGTGCTAAGCTGTGCTGTAGCTGAACAACTGTGTTGTGTAGTCCTGTGCTTGGGGGAATACTGATGTTTTCTGTGGTATCTGAAATGGTCCTGTTCTCTGTGTTGTTATGGGCCGAGGACCCATTTTGATCAGTGTCTTCTGGTGTGTCTGTATGGTTTTGCTTGCAGGGGTTTGATTCATCTCTTTCCATCATATCTTTTAAGCAGTGGAAGGTCTGCTCAAAGTTTGTGAGGGCAGCATTGTTTCCCTGTACCATTACCGTTCCATTTTGATAGAAGTTTATTTTCAGGTGTCTGTTCTCTGGGTCTTTTTCTGAGTCTACATAAATGCACAGTTGTCTGCCTGCAGATTCCATGTTTGGTGTGATACTGGAACAGTGTGCAGGAAGCCGTGTGCCATGCATTTGGGTGTTCTGTGTAGAAGAGCAGGTGTGTCTTTGCGTTTTTCTTCTGTGTTTTGAGCTTGTGTTGTTGTCTGCCCTTCTCAGACTTGATGTCTGGGGGGTAGGAAAAGTTGTGAGCTCCAGTACCCATTGCTGGTGTTGCCATGGTGATGCCGTTTACAGGTCTTTGGTATTGATAGTGATGGCTCAGTTAATCCAATCAGAAGGTGTGAATGACAACAGCCCTCTTTGGTTATTTTAAGTTGCTATACAGTTCTACAGCTGTAGTATGCCAGGGGAATTTTGGTCAAGATTGTTTGCAAAGTTTATAAAAGAGTTTATAAAAAGTTTCCCTTTTTAGTTGAATTTATCTTGACAAATTGCTTATAAAATTTATTTGTTTTGTCCTTTTGCAATTTTTTGGTCTTTGTTGTTTGTAGATAGAAAGGTTATTTCAAAAAAGTTATTTTAGTTAAATCCTTTTTAAGATGGAACAATAATTTTTGTTAAATTTGTGAAGTTTGTAAGTGGTTCTTTTCCAGTAGTTTTATGTGTTTGTTCCTTTCTGAACCCTTGTTGTAGGGTCCATTCCAGGGTCCTTTTGTTTAGGTTCCACAAACTTTCCTTGTTTTCAAGAGATTTTTCTCGTAATTTCTTGTAAAAAGAAATATTTTTTTAGAGTGAACTTGTGTTCTCTATCACATTTTTGTTAATTTTGTGTTTTCATTTTTGGTTTACCTTATATTACAAGCAAGAAACTCTAGAAAGTCTAGGAGCTCATGTTGTGCATGACCTCTCTCTCTCTCTCTCTCTCTCTCTCTCTCTCTTTGTCTCTCGCTCTCTCAGACTGTCACTGTGTGTCAAGTGCTTTAGTAACAGCCAGTTTGTGGCACCAGCGATTGGGACACACTACCAAATTGAAGGAACTTTGTCTGTGAAGCCTGCATGGCAGGCAAGTTGTCTAGGAAGCCTCACAAGCCAGTGGGAGAAATCCATTCCAAACGCAAACTGCAGTTGGTCCATAGTGACATCTGTGGTCCCATACAGACTGAATCTATAGGTGGGTCAAAGTATTTTGTAACTTTTATCAATGGCTATTCTAGACGGTGCAAGGTATAACTTATGAAGCAGAAGAGTGAAGTTCTTAGAAAATTTAAGGAGTTTGAGAAAACATTCTCCAATAAATGCAGACAAAAAGTGACAAGACTAAGAACATACAATGGTGAGGAATACACACCCAAAGAATTTCAAGAATACTTGCAGGGTCAAGGTATCCAGCATCAGACAACTCTACCTCACACACCTCAGCAAAATGGTGTTGCAGAAGGAAAGATTAGAACATTAATTGAAGCAGCAAGGAACATCTCAGGTTACGAATGTGACCATGGTTCCCTGAGTAGGGAACGAGACACCTCTAGGGGTCGCTACGGGGAACGCCTCGTCGTGACCCGTGTCTGAAGCATTGAAAAAAAACACCAACAAGTTGGCCGGCGACAGCCCCTGACGTCACTACCCGTGCGACTATAGTATAAATAGGCACCGGGAGAACACATCATTCACTTCTTCATCTGAAGCTTGCATCCAAAGCATGGCAGGAAAGCTAGAGGACGCAGTGTCTCGTTCCCTATCCAGGGAACCATGGTTACATTCGTAACCTGAGACATTCCCTTTTAAGGGAACTTCAAACTGCGTCCTCTAGGGGTCCCTATGGGAAAAGTATACCCACGACACCATGCTGAGGGGAGTGCAGGCCAGAACCATGGCGAGCACTAAATACTAACTCTACCATTTCCATGGGAGTTGCCCCTGGGATGTTAGACGGCTGTCCGTGAAATTATCCCTTACGGCCAAAGGCCTAGGCTACATACCCGAACTTTCCTGTTAGGGCCTAGGCCTGGGGTAGAACTCAGGGCTTGGAATCAAGAAAGATTCCTTTAACCCTCTGGAGTCGGCTAACGCGGATACGCGTTTTGAGGCAAATTCTCTTGATAAGACCGAAAATAACTTGTATTACACTTTGAGTTTTGATCGTACTGATAAGAGCAATACATCAAACGAATCTGTAAAGGGTCTACTGTTATTTGTATACACACATGATAACAACAAAACTGTGCATTTATAAAATAAAGAAAACAAACAGAGTGCGCTGTCTGCAGACTTGGTCTCCGGTGATCTTCATTTAGAAATGCGTAATTAAAATGAACTGTAACTCAGCAAATACTCAACACAGAGACATGAGAAATATATCTATAGAGAGCTTGACATGTCTGCTTTTAAACTAGGAACTAAAAAAGCAAGTCTCGTCGAAAAAAAAAAATATTCTGTGATAAAGTAATCCACATGAAAACAACGGGATGTCCAGTTTTTCACGTCTCCATTCATTATATCTAATGCGACCATGCCCACGCGCCGAGCGTGCTATTGAGATTATAATCATCCACTTGAAGCTTGTGCAGGTAACCGCCCTCATCAGAGCAAACAAAGCAGCGATACTGTACTTCACGTTTTTTAATTGTTACTGTTCACATCGTGCTGAGAGGAATAAGACATAATTCACCTCAATAAAACTGCTGAGAGGAATAAGATTTGGATTACCTCAGAAAGAAGAACAAAGCGGCTTGACCCAGCAGAGATAAACATGAGTAAGACTTTTTTATTATTAATCTACTTTTATTAGTTTTCATGTAACTTGTACACATTTTACTAGTTAGACTTTTCCAGACTATAATTCCTGACTAAATGTATAATCAGGTGAAACATTACTAAGTTTCATTTACATCATGTCAATGTTTCACAATGCCAGTATGTTTTTTTTTTATGTTCTATAACATAGACAGCACTCTGATATAAAAGTAATATGAGTTATAGGGCCCTATCTTGCACCCAGCGCAATTGACTTTGTACACCGACGCATGTGTCATTCCTATTTTGCACCCGCGCAAAGCGCGCTTTTCCCTCCACAGAAGCACGTCGCTAAACTAGTGAATGACCTTGCGCTCCCTGGGCGGTTCAGCGCAAAAAAGGAGGCGTGTTCCGGCGCAAACAATCCCTGGTGCTATTTTGCTGTTCCATTAAACAATTGCGCCACTGACCAGAAAAAACCTAGTCTAAAGTCAGTGGCGTGTTGCGCGTTGTTCATTATGCTATTTTAAGGGCACATGCTTGACCATAATGTATAGCGTGCACAACGCGCATACACTTTGCTCATGTAATCTACACAGATGCAACAGTTATTTTTGCAAATCATAAATTGTTACACTAAAAAAAATATTAACACATGAGATGACGGAAATCATTGTGGTGTGCCACGAAGATGTGAAAAAATAGGCATAAATCTAGCTTACAAATTATTCAGGCTAATTGTAGTAATTAAGGATCAGACCTGTTTGCCCAATAGTGGCAAGACATATATGTACATCATCAGTCTCCTAGGCTGTGAACCGCTCCTGGCGTGCGCCTGGTAAATACGCCATAATAATAGCAATCCATAATGGAACTTGCGCACCTGCTTTTAAAGGGAATGTTGGATGACGCTCTGATTGGTTTATTTCACGTTACGCCCAAACCACACCTATGAATAATGAAGCTACTTCAGACCAACCCATTTTAGATTTGCGCCGGGCGCAAGAGCCATTTATCCCGCCGGGAAAATAGCAACAGCGCCGAGACCCGCCCACAAAGTTACTTGCGCTTCGCGCTTTGACACTTGCGTTTCAGATCGTTAAAATAGGGCCCATAATGTTGCTAGCTTAATGTCAGTACGAATGATTAGACAAAACTTTACTGTGAAAAGTTATTCTCTGTTCACAAATATAGCCATATATGTTTATAACTATATATATTGTATAGGCCTTCATACAAAGCATACTTGTGTTTTCAAGAATGTAACTAAGCTTCTGTTCATCAATATCTGTTATACCCCGTCATTGGTGCTGTGGTAATTGTTTTTTTTCCTATAAATTACTAATAGTATCAGTGACCATCACAATAAATGTTAATAATGCCGTTTATTTGCGTAAACAGCATGCTTACTTTTTTATTTAAGATAAATAATAACCTGTTGCAAAGCGAGCCAATGCAAATAAGCAGCCAACTCAGGAACCTGGAACACAGCTAAGACCAAGCGAGGCACACACTCCCATATCTTCAATGTCTTTTCAAAAAAGTATGTCCTTCAGAGCACATAAACAATATACATTTTGGAAATGCCAGGTATGTGATGTTCATTTATATATTTCAACATGACACATGAGCCTGCATTTATTTGATCCAAAATACAAAAAGTTGCATTTGCTAAAGCAGTAATATTGTGAAATATTTTTACTATTTAAAATAACTGCTTTCTATTTGAATATATTTTAAAATGTAATTTATTCCTGTGACCAAATCTAAATTTTCAGCATCATTACTCCAGTCTTATTCCAAGTGTAACAATATACACTATACCATTTAAGAGCTGGGAGTCAGTATTAATTATATATATATATATATATATATATATATATATATATATATATATATATATAAACTTATTTAGCACACAAGTGATGATAAATACAATAATCATGTTAGAAACTATGCTGTTCTTTCAATTAATAAAAAGAAATCATATAATAAAAGTAAAAAATGTTTTTTGAGCAAATCAGAATATTAGAATGATTTCTGAAGGATCGTGTGACTGGAGTAATGATGCTAAAAATTCAGCTTTGAAAGTCAGCTTTGATTGTTCCTAATAAACTGTTTAACTGCACTCACAAGTGAATCTCAAGTTATTTTGTGGGATAATTAAATATATTCTAAACAAACTACAAACATAAAAATATATACATTTATTTTGTCCTCACATTCTTTCTTGTAACTCTTCCCTCTCAGTCACATACCTGACTGAAAGGCTCATTATGCAGCTCATTATGTGGGTTTTTGTCCTCTCAGGTGTGAATCACACAAATATTCATGATAGTTGACGCCTACTCACATATGCCCTTTTTGAAAATTTAAATTAATCTATTGTTTTCTGTGAGTGAGTAAACAAGATGATTTTCATGTTCTCTAGGTGTTTTATGACCTTATTTCAGTGACTTTAAAATTTCTTTTTTTTTACTAACCATGCATAAACATTGTTTTCTCAAAAACACAATCATGTACATACATGCTATTTACATATTATTTTAGCCCAGTTTTTACTGATTACAGTGTTATTAGACTTTAGCCATGTATCTATTTATAAGCAACTGAAAAAAGCACAAAAGTCAGGGGATGTCAAAACTTCTCCTGACCCCAAAACCCCCTAGACCTCAGAGGGTTAAAGGAATACGGAAAAGAGCCTAGCATTTATACTAAGTCTTGCCTGTCACACAGGGACTACCACTTGCTCTTGCATAAACTTGCTAAAGGAACTGTCTCAACAGATCCCTAGTAACAGCAGCCTGTTTAAATAGGTATCCTGAGGATACATAGGTGGAGTGGCTCCCAAGATAAACAGGGCTTTTACCAGCTCAAGAGAGGGCATGAAAAAAACGCGGGAAGCCCTCACCATATAGGATTTTAGAAAAGAATGCAAAGTACTCGCGTGCAAACTTACCAAAGTGTGGATTTTAGAAAATGTGCAACGTCTTCATGTGCACACTTACCATAACATGGATTTTTTTTTTCTTTTTAGATACTGTTCTAAGGGGCTCTCGTGGCACTCTGAAAGAGCAGCTCATAGATGGAATGGTACATCCCAAAAACAACATGTTTGAGAGTCATCAATTCGATCTGTGGTAATAATGTTGGAGCGGCTAGCAGTAAATATCTAGCTGAGGAGAGGGGCAACCACCCAGCTCTCAAATGAGAGGGGAGCTTGACCTACCTCATGTTCCAAAGCTGGAACAGCTAGCAGTAATTTACTTAGCTGAGGGAGCATAACCCAACACTCACAAGAGAGGGGGCTCAACCTGCAGCATGTTCCAATGCTGGAACGGCCAGCAGTAGGCTACCTAGCTAAGGAAGCACAAACCCAACTCTCAACGAGAGAGGGTGCTCGACCTACAGCCTGATCGTGAGATCAGAAGGGTAAGCGTACTGCAAGCTAAAAAAACTCAGCGCATCAGAGAGGCAAATGAAGGGCCTAGTTTACCTGATGCTGCTGGTTGCCAGGTGCTCTGGGAAAACAGAGAACTCAACTCTCACGTGAGAGGAGAACTTCGAATTCAGGAAGAGAGTAGCGCGCTCACAGGCAACCCTTTTTGGTAAAGGGGAGCGCTGCTAAACTACCATGAGAACAGCCCACGGAGTGAGGAATTCAACTCCTCCGAAGGAGAGAGAACTCGGGCGCTTAAGAGGAAGCCCAAAAGTACCAAGGTCTAACCAACTCGGAGAAAGGAAATGAAGCTGAGCATGTAACCCTTACCATACATGATTTCACACTTACCACTTACGTGGATTTTAGAAAGTGCACAAAGTGTTCAACGTGCACACTTATCACCATGTGGATTTCACAAAGTACACAGAGCTTAGTGCGTGTACTTAAAGCTTCCTAAGCATCACAGAGGTACTGAACCGAACAGGAGAGGCAAGCTCAAATACAACCCTCTAAGGTGAGGGGAGCACTGCCTGAGACAGCATTATACAAGAAGATTCTCGCAAATGCCCCTTATACTTCCCGCTCGATGCATCAGCAAGAAGGGATATCCAGGTTCCCAGGAAGCCCCTCAGGGCGACCTAGCTGGACATCCAAGAAATTTTTGCAGTGCCTTGCCAGGGGCCTGATGATCAAGAAGGTACCCGCAGAAGACTATGACCTGGCTGCATGATCCTGGAAGCATGAAGCCGGAATCAGGGCTATCATACCAGCTTGGCATAATATTGATGAGTGAGGAAACACTGCAAGTGGAGCATCCGGTTCTGAATCCAGCCAAGGGAGGAAGGGAGGGAGGGAGGGAGGGAGGGAGGGGGGGGGGTGGATGTGTTCCACAGATGTAAAAACCCCCAAAGGGAACGAGTAGATACTCAAGTATCACTCTGATTCGGACGAAAGCACTGACACCTTGTCTGGATCACATTCCTTAGGTCTTGCCTACCTTCCTTTGACCTGCAATTCCTCCTACCCCTACCCGTAGGTGGGGGGGGAGCACAAGCCATGACACTAGCATTCTGTGCCCATCTCTGATCCTCAGACCAAGACAGACCAGGACCCCTATGTTGTTTGGGCTCAGACCTGGACCTTCGTGAAATGAAGAATTTGAAGGTTGCTGAGCACGCCTTCACCTCCCTGAACTTATCGACTACCGTCTCAACAGTGGTACCGAAAATTTCAGAAGGCGAATCCGGAGCATCGAGAAGAAAGCCCCTTTCTTTCTTCCCGATATCTGCCAGGTTCACCCACAGATGTCTCTCTGTTACCACCATGGCCACCATAGACCTGCCAATGGAGGAGGCGGCCTGCTTGGTAGCACAGAGAGGGAGATCTGTGGTGCGGTTCAACTCAGCTACCTGATCAGGGGAAAAGCCCTTGCCTTTATCCAGGTCTTTCAGCAGATCAGCCTGATACACCTGAAGCACTGCCATCGTGTGCAACGAAGCCACACCCACATTACTATATCATAATAACATTATGTTGAAAACAGCTGAGTATAATTTTTTCAGGTTTCTTTAATGAATAAAACTTTAAGAACAGCATTTATCTGAAACAAATCTTTTGTAACATTATAAATGTCTTTATCATAACTTTTGATCAATTTGAAGCATCCTTGCTAAATAAAGCACCACCCAACAAAATTAATAAATAAATTAGTGAGCATGTTGATAGGCTTATCAGAAGCAAGCAACTATATTATTACATTAGCAATCACTAATATTGCCCATGTGATTTTATATCATAGATGCATACATGCTTTGTATGTATTATCATACAATACAAAAATGACATTTTATATCTTAGAAACTAAATTATTATTATTGTTAAGCACATTATAAACAAGTTTGAGGAGCTATTTGCAAACAGAGTATTTGACAGTAAAGATTGATCTAAACATTCTTTGACATTACTTTTCTATTGTTTAAACGAGTGGTCACCAACCTTTTTAGGCCCAAGATCCCTGATCTCGGCCTTTATGAAAGACAAGATCTACCTATTGAAGAATTGATAGAAAAAGACATCCCAGATTGTACTTCAAATTTGAGGCCCTTTACTTAGTTTTTAGTTTTAAGTAATACTTTACTTAACACGAGCAGTTGTTTTTGATTTGATTTAGATTAATTTCAGGATTTAAACCAAAAACAGAATGGTCTGACTTTAGGTGTCATTTATTTGCTACATAAAACATCGGCACAAAAACAAAAACAGCAGGTCTGAATGAAATGCACTCTCTGACAGCAGGTGGCACTTATGAACAGGGTTGCCAGGTTTTTGCAATAAAACTAGTCCAATTGCATTTTGATGGGGATCCCCTCTAAAAATCACATTCTGGGGGTAAAATACATGTTTTTCGGCAGGGATCTTCCAGTAAAATTTGCATTCCAGGTAAATATCACGTTAAAATGAATATCACGTTATTGGGGTTACTTCAACCCGCGGACATGAACAACAACACGCGGTGACAGTGTTAAAGTAGCCCCGACTTGGCAACACTGCTTATGAACCGACCGCAATATAGCGTTTCCTTGGTTACCGCTGTAAACAAAGCAGAGCTGCGCTTTATACGGAGGAGAAGAAAATGCCATTGCCATCTAAACTTTTCTCAAGACAGTTCCCTTCAGTGATACAAATTAATATAACCCCAGAAATATAACGCATTTTTGTACTTATTTTACTGTTATTTTCGGGATCTACTGGGACAGTGTTGGCGACCACTGGTCTAAGCATTACTATTATATCGTATTGTTTATAGAACATAAAACCATCTTCATGCCATGCAACATTTAGATGCAATGAAAGGTTGCCTATCATATTTCAAATCATATTTCAAAGGCACTTGATTTCACACATTTTAGTCCGGAGTTATAGATTCAGAAAAGTCCAACTAGTAAATGCATTCAAGTTTATGTCACAACAACACATCATCTTGGGGAAGTCGTGGCCTAACGGTTAGAGTGTTGGACTTGCAATCCAAGGGTTGCAAGTTCGAGTCTCAGGCCGGCAGGAATTGTAGGTGGGGGGGAGTGAATGTACAGCGCTCTCTCCACCTTTATTACCACGACTGAGGTGCCCTTGGCACCGAACCCCCAACTGCTCCCCGGGCATTGCAGCATAAATGGCTGCCCACTGCTCCGGGTGTGTGTGTGTATGTGTGTGTGTGTGTGTGTGTACTTTGGATGGGTTAAAAGCAGAGCACAAATTCTGAGTATGGGTCACCATACTTGGCTGTATGTCACGTCACTTTCACTTTCACTAATGCCAATAATAAACATTATTTACTCGGTATAAAATATCTCCTCCACTGGCTCAAGCCGCACTTACATTCTGTTTGTGAGGTAAACAAAGCTTATACTTCTCCGCGTGTCTTCTTCTGATATAAATACAGGCTTATTCCTCTCAGAGTCTTCTTCCAAAAATGAAAAGTATCCAAGATGAACATGTTGCTGCTTTGTTTACGGTGATGTGGGCATTTAAATTTGAATAAAATGAAAACTAAAAAAACTTTCAAATCACATGAGCCAATATATTATTTGCAATAGAACATAGAGAACATAAATGTTTAAACAGAGAAATTTTATACTTTTGTCAACGAAATGAGCTCATTTCAAATTTGATGCCTGCCACAGGTCTAAAAAAATTGGCACGGGGACAACAAAGGGCAGTGAGGTAGCCAGAGCTTTCCCTATCAGATCTTTTTTTTCCTTGTCTCAAGAAATATCTGCATCCACATGAAACCAACACAAAACAATGTAGTATACATGCCAGAGCAGTATGTGGCGCTGTAATTCTGCCACAGAGATACACAAAAAATGGAGAAGAAGACTTGGACTATGTGCATAAACCTTGCGTGCAGTATACAAACAAACATGGAACAATACATGTATTAATCTGTGTTAATGTTAGTTAATAAAAAGACAATCGTTCAGTGTTTGTCCATAGTTTTGTTGCTGTTACGTGATGTAGCAGTGTTTGACTAGGGGCGAAACGTGGGCTGATGATGTCATCGTTTCAGGAAATATACGGATTCACTGTTTTCAGGAAATATACGGATTCACTGGGCGGCATTTTAATATTTATTCACTCTGGGACCCGGTTTCAAGAAATATCGGTTTCACTCTCCCAAAATGCTGGATCCGTGCGGACGAAACGCCAATACGATACGAAATTTATGGTTATACAGCTAAATGCGTCTCCGTGTGGACAGGGCCTTAGAGAGGCAGAGTCTCTCTCTTTTCTCTCTCATTTCACTAACGTTGAATAGGTAAGCTTCTTATATACCTCACTGCTGTCCTCTGCCTTGGAAGCATCCACAGTAGGCCCCAAATTAAGAAGATGACACACACAACGCTGTTGCTTGGGTAGATGATACTCCAACCCACTGTTAAGGTTTAAAATGGAACAGGTGTCCTGAACCTCAACCCCTTCCACATCTTCCTCACTCTCCAGTGTTACTGCCTCAGCAGAGTCAGCACCAATCAATTCTTCCATACACCTTAAATGCTTTAATAAAATTTGATCCACTATCAGTTGTTGTTCTGACTATTTTTTTCTGAGATGCCATATTCCGAGTGGATGTCATCCAGGGTCCCTGCAAGCAAATCAAATGTATGTGATCCGTTCAGGTGTCTAAAGGCAATGGAAGTAGACCTTCTTTCCAGTGAAGATTAATCGATCCGGGGGGCCGTTACACCGATGTAACTCCATTGCTGTGCTATCCAACAATCAGTAGTGGTACCTATATACTGTAGCTGACTTTTGCCATCTCAGCAGTGATTTTTTTCAGCAGTGATTTTTTTTTTTTATCTTTGCGGCTGCTTCCTCGATTCTCAGCTTCACAGTTGGTCTGGACCAGTGTTGGGCAAGATACTCTGAAAATTTAATCAAATTACTGATTACTCCTTTTAAAAGTGATCACGTTACAGTTCTGATTACTTTATTTCAAAAGTAATTAGTTACATTACTAGTTACGTTACTTTTTTCTCCATAAAATTTATGAAATTCCAGCATACACGCTCCCGATAAATATTTGTTATTAAACATCACCATTTAAATAACACTGTTATATTTTTAACTAAAGCAAGCATATGCTGCTGTGTGCATGGTTTGTTATGGCAGAATGCCAGCAAAGAGCGTTGTATTTATAATCTCTAAAAGACATCTCAGTTCATCGCAATCTCACAAATCTCTGTTATAACACAATAAATATATGCATGATGAATCTTTCATAATGTCTACAATTCATGTATTATAATGAGAGGATTCATGAGCATGCAAATTCAGCACTACATTGCTCAACACGGTAAACACGTGTTAGGCTTTAGCCTAACTCTCTGCATATGCTTGCGCCTGTTAATCGTTTAAATTTTATATTAGTTCATGTTGTTTTTGTGCAATAGATGAATAACAATTTATTTGTTTTAGATATTTTATGTTTAGATATTTCTATTTTATGGGAGTCCTGCGAATCATTTTATTCTCCAGCATCCCGCACACACACGAGTGTCTACCCACTCACACCAGCATCGTGTCCCACACCATGCTCTGTTGCTTCGGGTCTCACGGGAGCAGGTCTCTAATCCACTGGCACTTTGACTTGACAGTAGGTGTGCTACATCCTTTTTATCTCTAGGTTATAAAACACTGCATTCTGTCAGCAATGTAACACGGCAGTAACGTTTAGAGATCTCAGCTTGTAATTATACTCTAATTACTATTTTGAAAATTATAATGTGTTAAATTACTTAGTTACTAAAAAAGTAATCAAATTACAGCAATGCGTTACTCCCCAACACTGGTCTGGACATAGCTGTACAGCTAGGTTGCATTGTATAGATTAGATTTTTGAATGTTGGAAGTTCAACTATGGTAAAGGGCTGAAGTTTTTTACAGACAAACTCAACCACAAGCCTATCAACTGTGGACTGAGTAACCTGCCTGCATGATGTGGAGTAGTCTTTAATCTTCATTTGTTTCACAGCTGAATCACACCTCTGTTCTTCTGAGTTTTTTCTTTTCAAGACGCATGCATTGTACTGCTTTAATTCCGATGGATCTTTTCTCTGTAAAAAGAAAACACTTCAAAACTGAGTAACTCACATTTGTAACCACTGATAAAAACTTTTGCTTGCATCATTAAAAAAAATAAATAAACATGATTACATTGACCAGCGACAACATTACAGTACAAAGCACATAATATTACAATAATAACGCCTTTCATTCTTGCTGGAACACGCTGATGATGTATCATGTATGCAAATACATATTTTGACAGGCAGGCAAGACAGCCTACTGTCATCTTTGGACTAACATTTTGATTGGATGAACATTTTATGGTCCTATGCCTTCCACAGGTGATGTAAATACATTTAAATATTTCAACATATATTGCCCTCCGAATGGCACTTTGGAGTGAAAACAGTCATGGCCACCATGACTGTCGTTCCAAACTGAATGAAGGATTTCGAAAGGTACAGCTGATGGACACTTTGGGCCCCCATGATCCTTTGCGCTGATTCTTTTCATGATGACCTTGCCTCCATATGGGCAAGAGATGATGACGCAGAATAGCACTTCAATAGCACTTGTTTGGTCGCCTACACCTTTCAACAAGATGATTGCATCATTAAAAACTCATTGTTCGGTAAAAGTTACTTCGTCTTTTGACTTTTATTATACCATTTAGCATATTTAAGGTATGATAATCAGCAGATATTCAAAACTTACTTTGAATTGTTTTTTAAAATTAGATGATGAACTCTTGAACAGGGATATCTCAACGTGTCTAGGCAGGCAAAGTTCACATGACATAATGATACAATTGCCCTTCTTAGCCTTCACTGCAAAAAGTTCCTTTAGGTTTGGCCAAGAATGCTGAAGTGCTGTATTTGAGCTGTTGCATGTTGAAACATCCACCATGCTTTCTCTGTCCTCCTCCTCCATGATTAAACTTTATTGGCACCAGGTGTCAAGTCTGTCTGATGCAAGTTTTCTATGTGCAATTTGATTGGATGGGAATCGCAGGACTGATTATTCTGCTTAGTCAATTACCGAAAAAAAAAACATATAAAGTATCATTGGCAGGTTGGGGAAAAATAGCACAGTAAAAGTACTGATACAGCGCTAAAAATGTACTCCAGTAAAAGTACAGTTTTTTTAAATTGACACATGACCAGAGCAGTTTATTTCCTGTTTGCACCTTGAGAAGATGCACGGATACATCTGGTGAGTCCTATGAATCTAGTAAATCTCAACAGTTTTTAACAAATGTAGAGGAACAAGTTAAAAATGATTGTCACACTAATCAATGGCACAAACAGGGAGCAAGACCCAAAGGCACTAGAGATCAGATTGTCACGAGTTTCTCGTATTGCTGCTGTAGCATCCTCTACCCAAGATTCGGCTATGACAAGGCTTATGAATACTGGTATTCTACCACCCCCTATACATCTTGAGAACAGATTTGAAGCATTAATGAATGCAGGTGAGGAATCCCTAAATGTGATTAAACATGAATTGGATCAGCCAGCAGCTAACACCGCTACTAACAGGCACTGAAGGTCGAGCAGACAATGGCATTCAGCTCATGGCAGCCGAGCCCAGGACTCTGATAGTGGGTGACTCCATTATCAGAAACATCAGTAGCAGAAATACAACAATATACTGCCTTCCTCAAGCCACGGTTCCTGATGTGACCAAGAAACTTCGGAAAATTCTAATGAAGCACAAGACTACAAATGAAATCATCATCCATGTGGGGAAGAATGATATTCGGAAAGAGCAGTCAGAACTCCATAAGAAGGACTTCAGTGAATTCTTTGAAACACTTCGAAGACTTAAAGTTCAGTCGTTCATCAGTGGACCACTGAACAAATATGTTTTCACGTTTGCTCGGGCAGAACACATGGCTACAAAGAATCTGCAGTTTAACCCCTTTGCGTTCAAGGATCATCAGCGATCATAGATTATTGTTGTTTCACTTTTACAGCATGTTAAACATCACACTCTGGACAAACTGTGCAATCAGTAGAAAGATTAAAGACTCTAGTTTCGATATTTGACCACTTACTAAAACATTGTTGCAGTAACAGTAATTTAGTAATTTATGTCAGGAGTGAAAAATAATAAATCCGTATTATGTCAAATTTTCACATCAGCAGCAGTTTATTTGTGTTCACATAGATTCACTGAACAGCGTCAATAAGGGATTATAGTCCAAAGATGCATGTACGTGGAGATATATGGATATATTTACTCATGTTTATTTCATATTTCTTCTGACAGAATCATAATTTCTATTCTTTTTCCACTGATTTAGGCGATCTGATGATAATCAGCTGCTCCAGCGCTGCCTCTGTGTGTGTACTTCTCCATGTTCGTGCTGTGACTCAGACAAACTCTGATTCATCCTTTGCCTTGTCAATTTTTAGTGTCTCATAACAAGACAATGTCGCATCGTGTCACATGCTTCCTTCACTCTTCTGCGATGATACCTGACCACAACAACACTGAGAAACCTCTGTACCCATGAAATATCCAAATAAGAATCACACAATTACGATAGTATATGGTCTGTATGTGATTTTCTTGAGATTTGGGGCATTTATATAACAATAATTATTTTGCACATATGTAATGCTAATTTGTGCAGCGATATAAAAGTCTATAAATGGCATATTTTTAACAGTAAATGCCCAAATTCCACATGAGATCGCAAAAGTTATTACAAACACTCGATGTAGGTTTAAAGTGAGTTTTGAGTAAAAGTGTACTTATAATCTCATAAATTGTCTTATGTAGCTTGATGCTATTGTTAGCGCTAATGCAGCTACATAACAGGTGCGGTTCTTCATAATTTTGTCATAATAATTCACGTAAGGTCGTAAGAAAATGTTTTGTTGTATTTTTATAGTAAGACTTTTGATAATAGTTGGGTAAATGTATACTGGGATTGAAGTGATGTGGCTTGGTACACCTTTAAATACCATAACAATGGCTAATAATGGCTGAATAAAAACAAAAGAATAATGATAAAAGAATAATGCGGATAATGTCTCATACCTGGCTGATGTTTGAAAGGCTTGTTTCGTAAGAACAATAGAATCATGAATGAGGCAGTATTCGGAGCCAAACATATGGAGACAGCACACAGGAGAGTTTACAGTGGCCATAAATCAATTTTATTAGCCTTCTCTAAAAACACACATGACATGGCCTTAGAAAATATTTCATAAAATTCACAGTTTTACAGATTATATTATGAATTTTCAAATGAAGCATTAGTAGACTTGTGGCTTTAGCTTCATTATGTTTTTAAAATCATATCCTACATCAACAATTTTTTTTTAAATACATTTAAAAAATGTTTTTAATATTTTTGTTTTTATGTTCGAGCTTATATATATCGTTATTATCATAACAGTCTGAGTAATTCTAATTCTTGAACAGTAAACTTTGAAGTGTCAGCTTTGTGAACATATGTTGATTATGTATCTAGTCAGAAAGACTTATGAGCAGAAACCTTTTTATTTTGGGTATGTCATTTCTGTCTCCATGCCAAAAATGGGGGTATTCTGGTAAGGGGTTAAAAGGAATACATTTTATCGACAACTTCAATCTTTTCTGGGGCCATAGACAACTGTTTAAACTGGATGGCCTCCACCCAAACAAACTTGGTGCAAGAGTGCTGAAGGACAATATCTGCTTCTCCCTCCGTCATCCTTTAGTAGTGTGTGCCAATCCACTCAACCTGAATGGCACACACACACACACACACACACCTGGAACAGAGTATGAGTGACCACAAGACTTCATATCAGCTTCTGAGTCATCATGTGGTTGACATCCCACAAGGACACTGAAAACACCACGCAGCCACAACAAGCACTGCTCATGGACAACATACTGGCTGAGCCCTGCCCACAGAGCCCATCATAGACAGACTGTGACGTATCAGAATAGCTCCAAGGCTTAGCACCCAAGGACGACTTTCTGGAAAACAGCCAGGGAAGCCAGGACAACATATTTCAGCCACCGGACCCACACACAAACGTGGACATACTCTAGATTTAATCATCAGTAGAGGTTTAAATATTTCATTCATTGTTATTAAGGACATAGCACTATCTGATCACTTATGTATTTTCTTCCATATATTGATTTCTGCTACCAATGAATCTAGCTAGATCTGTCTCTGTCAGAAAGAGATGCATTAACAAAAACACTAGTGTGCTATTTATGGAGGCAATATCTCTAACACCAAGCATTTCTGCAGACTCGGTTGATATTCTTATTGATTCATTTAACTCAAAAGTTAGAAATGTTATTGATGACACTGCTCCTGTGAAAGACAGCAAGAAGACTGGCAAACAGAAATCAGCTTGCAGAAAATCTACAGCAGTACAGAATATGAAAAGACAATGCAGAAAAGCTGAGCAGATGTGGTGGAAGACAAAACTTAAAATTCACTATAGCATCTATAAAGACAGCCTTCATGCTTTTAATGTGAAACTAGCCACAGCTAGACAGACTTTCTTCTCAAACAGTCACTTAAATAACACTCACACTCTTTTGCTACTGTTGAGAAACTGACAACCCCCCCCCCCATTTTAAGTCTTTTAAATCAACATTTTAAATAATTTTCAAAGGTTTTAAATTCCTTGTTTTATTGTTGTGATTATTTTTTTATTTTATTATAATCTTTGCGGTGCTGCATGAAGTCGAAAAAGCTTAATAACTGCATCAAAGCAGTAACTAGGGACAAATCTGGGACAAGCGATGAGTGTTTTGCATAAAACTTGTTTATAGATCTGCTGTTTGAATTATTACTTGCTGCTAGGAAGGAATATTTAGTTTTCTACTTTGTATTTTCGTTGGTGTTTGTATTTTTGATTGCATTTACTGGTAACTATAATAATTGCCCTCAGCTAAGAAGGAGCCTTTGTAATTTGCATTGCTCCCTTCCTGCATTTAAGTGTGAACTGTAGTTCCCTATCTGTCCATCACTACGAGTTATGTTGAACGACATGGGGTCTCACTTGGGAGGCCAGTCATCTGAAAATTGGCTAGTGGATTTAACATACCTGAGCCACTCCCCGTGCCTACGGGTATAAATAGGCGGCAGGTGCATCCACTCATTCAGATTTTTGCTTCGGAGCCGAGTGGTTGTATGAAAAGCTGTTATATTCCACAAAGCCATTCATCTGCTGTGTGTCGGGAAGCTGTTCTGGTTGGCGGTAAGGCGCGAACAGCGGTGTCCCTTTCAGCGATTCCCTTGGGCGCTTCAACTAAAAGAGCAGATTTCCTAAAAGAGCAAATCACAGACGATTCGTGTCTTTTTAAAGACGCCGTTTTGTCCGTGTCCTTCTGGATGGGGTCGTTTCCTGTCCTCTGATAACGGCCACGAGCATTGTCTTCTGTGTCTGGGCATTCAGCACGCTGAAGACGCTTTCGTGGATGGTTCATGCCCGCACTACGTGTGTGACCATGGCAACACTGCGATCGCGTCTCTTCTTTCTTAAAGGGAAAGGAGCAGACACCTCTGTCACTACCCGTTCCTGGTTTCCCGGTCACGAGCAGAGGACCGCTGGCTAGTGCTCTGGGAGATTTGAGGGTGATAGTGAGAGCTTCTCCGCCGGGCCACGCCCCACGGACCTCTCACCCCTTCCGCAGTGCTTGTCCTGTGCGGCTGCTGGGTGATTTTGCTGGGCTGTCTTACAGCAGCCCCAGCATGTCATTCGGTTTGCCGCCGAGGGATCAGATGTCTCAACTCACCCGCCATCTCCTCCTCTGGACTCAGACGTGGCTCAAGTCACTGCGCACTGTCCACATTCCGGGGGAGCTCAATCGTGCAGCCGACGTGCTCTCACAACAGCTCACTTTCCCCAGGGAATGTGACTCCATCCCCAGCCGGTCCAGCTGATCTGGAGTCGATTCGGGGAAGCCCAGGTAGACCTGTTTGCTTCCCACGAGTCCTCCCACTGCCAGCTGTACTATTGCCTGTCCCAGGCCCCCCCTGGGCACAGATGCACTGGCACACAGCTGGCCTTGGGCTCTACGCAAGTATGCATTTCCCCCGGTGGGCCTGCTAGCACAGACACTGTGCAAGGTCAGGGAGGACGAGGAACAGGTCCTGTTGGTTTCGCCTTACTGGCCCACCCATACCTGGTTTTTGGAACTCATGCTCCTCGTGACAGCCCCTCCCTGGCGCATCCTCCTGAGGAGGGACCTCCTCTCTCAGGGGCTGGGCAGCATATGGCACCCACGTCCAGATCTTTGGAACCTCCACGTGTGGCTTCTGGATGGGACACGGCAGACCTAAGTGATCTGCCACAGGCGGTGGAAGACACTATCACTCAGGCTAGAGCCCCTTCTACGAGGCAGGCCTATGCTTTGAAGTGGAATCTGTTCACGAATTGGTGTTCTTCTCACCGAGAAGACCCCCGAGTTGCTCAGTCAAAGTCGTGCTTTCTTTCCTGCAAGGAAGGTTGGAGCGTAGGCTGTCACCCTCCACCTTGAAAGTGTATGTGGCTGCCATTGCAGCCCATCATGATGCAGTGGACGGCTGGTCCCTGGGGAGGCATGACTTGAACGTTAGGTTCCTGAGGGGTGCCAGAAGGTCAAATCCTCCTAGAAAACCCCTGATACCCTCCCTGGGACCTCTCTATTGTTCAGGCTGGACTTCAGAGGGGTCCCTTTGAGCCGCTTGACTCAGTTGAGCTGAAGTTCCTGTCTAGACAGCGCTCCAGGTCGCTCTCACTTCCATCAAGAGGGTCGGGGACCTCCAAGCATTTTCGGTAAGTGAAGAGTGCCTTGTGTTCGGGCCGGCCTACTCTCACATTGTCCTGAGACCCCGGCCTGGATACGTGCCCATGGTTCCCACCACTCCTTTCCGACCAGGTGGTGAACCTGCAAGTACTGCCCCTGGAGGAGGCAGATCCAGCCTTGACGTTGCTGTGTCCTGTAAGAGTGTTTCGCATATACGTGGACCGCACCCAGAGCTTCAGAAGCTCTGAGCAGCTCCTGGTCTGCTTTGGAGGTCAGCATAAAGGGAAGGCTGTCTCCAAGCAGAGGTTGGCCCACTAGATAGTGGATGCCATCGCCTTGGCGTACCATTCCCAAGGCGAGTCGTGCCTCCTGGGGGTGAGGGCTCACTCCACACGGAATGTGGCCTCCTCCTATGCGCTGGCGCACAGCGCCTTTCTGACAGACATCTGTCGAGCTGCGGGCTGGGCGACACCTTACACCTTCGCGAGGTCTACAACATTTGTGTAGAGCCAGTTCCTTCCCATGTGTTGGGTAACAGCTAATTGGCGGGAAGGACTAGCTCGTGTCACACTTGCTGCGCCATTCCACCTAACACAGCGATGCGAGCGCCTTTCTTCTCCCATTAGAGTTCCCCGGTTGGCGTACCCTGGTCGAGCATCCTCCAGCACCCTTGGCAGTCAGACTTGGTGGAGCAGTCTGGCGCCAGGCCCAGTACTAGTGTTAGCATGCCCGGAGTCCCGGTCAGCCCCTGTACTGTGCTAGGTGTCTATATGGCTTGATTCCCTACGGGTAATCCCATATGCGTATTCTTCCACGGTAAGGTTTCCCTCTTGGTTAACCCGTGTCTTCCCTTGACAGACCCGCTCTGTCAGTCTCTCCTGGCAGCTGTTCCATCCCTACTCTAAGGTAGGACCTGACTCAGAGAGCCATTCCATATATAGTACTGCCCCCTGGGTCAGTCCATATCAATATCTCCACATGTCACCTCCCTACGGGTAGGATGTGGTCTCTGTAGCGACCTTTTCCTAAGGCTCGCTTCCCCATCATTCTGCCAAGCTGAAAGAACAAATAGGAAAGATTTGAAACAGTCTTTCACTGAAGGTTGAAATCCCTTCCAAAAACTTTTTGTGGACGGAACAGCAGCATGGCCTTCTCCAGCAGCGATGTACTCACCCTTTAGGTCCCCTCTGGTACCAAGCTCAGTGAATTTGCGCTGGGGCTTTGGCAAGGTTACGACCTTAAACGTAGCTTTTGTGACACGCCGCAGCTTGTCGACAATTGCAGCGCCACAGGGTTGTGACGGTGTTCAGGTTGTGCCATTTTCCATAGGACCCCATATGTCATTCGACATAACTCATAGTGACCGACAGATAGGGAATGTCTCGGTTACATACGCAACCCTCGTTCCCTGATGGAGGGAACAGAGACGTTATGTCCCCATGCCACAACCTTGAACCATTCATTGTTGCCGGGACACAAACTAGGCCCTATTCGCATGGGATTAGTATTATCTGGGGACCTTCTGTGATTTTGAAATTACCCCCCGCATGGGATAAGCGAAGTGTGCCTGCGATTATACTCGAATTTACTGACTTATCTCCCAGATACGACATCAAGGCTTTGAGAGTCCCGTTCTATGGTCTGATATGAAGGATTTAAAAAAAGAAACTAATATAGTTTTGTGCCCTGTGTCATTTACATTTCACCAGGTTAAAATAATATCTCAAGCTTTATGCTTGTTTTATTTGTAACACATTAACCTCAAAGCCTTTTCAGCTTTCTCTTTCTGCAAATTGTATGGTGTAGCGATATAACAGCACCCAAAATACTATCAAACACTCCAACGCAGCTCCATTCTTTGTGAAAGATGGATAAAAAGGCGCACAGGAAACAAAAACCTTGAAAAATGATATACGACCCGCCAAATGCTGGCCAAATCACAGAGATGCCGATTCGCACGGGACAACCTCTGCAATTATTACAACCGCCGCAATTATTACAAATGACTGGAGGTCACCAGGTAATACTAATCCCGTGCAAATAGGGCTTTAGACTGTGTATTTATCTGATGTCTGTGTGCTGACGCAGAAGCATCAGCGGAAGCGTTCAGCCCTCCTAGTGTGAAGACCAACGAATGTTAAGACCTGCGACTTTACCTGCGTGACTTCACAGAGCAACAAAACGGGCATCACACTTAAATATAATTTTAATCTTCCCTATACATGCTCTCCTTTTGTCCCCTCTTTTCCACCTTTTCTATGTTTCCAAAACATTCTCTCGACAACGCTCGAACGTCACACGCAGACGGCAATGCAATCTTGCTAACCTGCATCCTATCTCTACATCCTCTACTGCAACTCTTTCTTTCTATGTGGGTCTCTGGAATTGTCAGTCAGCTGTCAACAAAGCAGACTTCATTTCTGCTTTTTCTTTGAACTCCACACTCAGCATCTTGGCCTTGACTGAGACCTGGATTCGTCCAGAAGACTCAGCAACCCCAGCTGCTCTCTCTAACCATTTAAATTTTCCTGCACACCACCCGTAAGTTTGACCGGGGTGTGTGCTCATTTCTAACAATTGGAAATACTCAACCCACTCTCCCCTATGCAATTATAACTAATTTGAATCTCATGTGATCACTGTAACAGCTCCTATAAAACTCCAGGTTGTGGTAATTTACCGCCCTCCTGGGCAAATTCTATCCACCTTCCTAGAGGAGCTGGATGGCCTGCTTTCCTCATTCCCGGAGGATGGCAGTCCACTTTTAGTCTTAGGCGACTTCAACCTTCATCTGGACAAGCCTTATGCTACAGACTTCTATTCACTCCTTGCTTCATTTGATCTCAAACGACTTACCACTACAAGCACACACAAATCAGGCAACCAACTTGACTTAATTTACACACGCAATTGTATTGCAGACAACATTCTGGTAAAACCCCTACATATCTATGACCATTTCTTCATTACATTTAAACTACATTTTGCTACCTGTGTGCCACCAACCCCTATACCAGTTACTTTTAGACAAAACCTACGCTCCCATTCCCCCTCCCATCTTTCCTCCGTAGTATCCTCCTCTCTTCCTTCACCTACCCATTTCTCATCTCTGGATGTGAATGCAGCAACTGACACTTTATGCTCTACTTTAACCTCTTGTCTAGATGATATTTGTCCTCTCTCCTCCAGGCCAGCACGGGCTGCCCCTTTTAACCCCTGGTTCTTCGTGAGCATTGGTGCAAACTCAGGTCTGACAGATATTTTGATTTGCACCATTTTCTCTCTGCTGCCCTGAGTATTTATCAGTCTTTACTTTCATCTTTCTCTGCTGAAGTCCATACTGCCATCTTCATACTTCCACAATAAAGATCAACAGCGCTCCCAACACAAGTAATCTCTTCAAAACATTACATTTTCTCCTCTGTCCCCCTCCACCACCTCCCACCACTTTTATAACAGCTGATGATTTTGCCACATTCTTCACAGACAAAACCAGAACAATCAGTCAGTTCTCAGCCCCACACACACAGGACTTCAAACCAACCACACCCACTGCTAAAACTCACATTTTCTCCTCCTGTCCCCTCACTGAGGCAGAAGTATCAAAAATTCTCCTTTCCAGCCATCCTACAACATGCCCTCTAGACCCAATCCCCTCAAACCTCCTCCAAGCAATCTCTCCTACACTTTTACCAGAACTCACACACATCATCAATACATCTGGAAGAAGTGTCATTTGACACTTCTGGAGTGCTGCTACGATGGTGTCACTGACGAGCACTCTGTGCAAACTTTGCTGTTTTTCGTTTTATTTTGTATTATTTGTTACTTCTTATACATGCTTTTGCTCAGACAGTACAGACTCTCATCCAGTATGATCGACAAACACTACTGGACATCCGATCTAACTTAAAATTCAGTTCGGAAACAACACCGCCTCAGAACTCCAGCTTCAGCATTTATGCATTCCCATTGCTGCCGGCCTGCATCCTAAGACACTGTCGGAAAAGGAGGAAAGGCAAACGTGCTGGAATTCTATGCAGATCGCGGAAAAGAAGTTTTAATCCTCCTCCCCCTACCATCTTGTTAGCCAACAAACAGTCTCTGGATAACAAACTTGACGAACTTAATGCGAGAATCACATTGCAGCGGGACATTTGAAACTGCTGCGTTCTGGCTTTCTGTGAGACGTGGTTACACTCAGAAGTACCTGATACGGCCATTACACCGCATGGATTCTCAGTTTTTCATCATGGTGTTACAGTTTTATCTACACACTGCTCCCTAGAGATCAAACTGCTCTCTATTAACCCTCTGGGGTCGACTAACGCGGATACGCGTTTTGTGGCATATTCTCCTGATAACACCGAAAAGAACTTAAATTACACTTTCAGTTTTGATCCTACAGATAAGAGCAATACATCAATCGAATCTGTAAAGGGTCTACTTTTATTTGTATACACACATAATAACAACAAAACTTTGTGCATTTACAAAATAAAGAAAACAAACAGAGTGCGCTGTCTGCCACCTTGGTCTGCGTGATCTTCATTTAGAAACACGTCAATAAAATGAACTGTAACTCCACAAATACTCAACAAAGAGACATGAGAGAGATATCTATAGAAAGCTTGACATGTCTACTTTTAAACTGTTCAAATCTTTTCGAAAACAAATATTCTGTGATAAAGTAATCCATATGAAAACAACCTGATGTCCCGTCTTTCACGTCTCCCTTCATTATATCTAATGCAACCACGCCCACGCGCTGAGTGCGCTATTGATATTACAATCATCCACGTGAAGCTCATGGTGTGTAAATGCCCATACAGCAAACAAAGCAGTGAGAGTCTAAGTCTAAGACTAAGTCTTTTTTTTATTAATCTACTTGTATTCATTTTCAAATAACTTGTACACATTTTATGAGTTAGACTTTTCCCAAACTAAAATTCCTGACTAAATGTATAATCAAGTGAAACATTATGAAGTTTCATTCACATCATCTAAATGTTTCACGATGCCAAGATGTTTTTTTTTTTTTTTATTTTATGTTCTATAACAGACGGCAAAACGATATAAAAGTAATAAGAGTTATAATGTTGCTAGCTTAATGTCAATAAGAATGATTAGACAATACTTTACTGTGATAGGCTATTCTCTGTTCACCAAAATAGCCATATAAGTTTATAACTACATATATTGCATAGGCCCACATACAAAGCATGATTGTGTTTTTAAGAACGTAACTAAGCTTCTGTTCATGAATATCTGCTCTGGTGTAAATATTTTGAATGTGTTATACCCCGTCATTGGTGTTTGCAATCATCTGAGGTATAAATGTATCAAGTAAGCTGTAAATATCACTGATAATAAATGTGATATGTGGTAATTGTGTTATTTTTACCCATACTCAGAATTTGTGCTCTGCATTTAACCCATCCAAAGTGCACACACACAGCAGCGAACACACACAGGGAGCAGTGGGCAGCCATTTATGCTGCGGCAGCGCCCGGGGAGCATTTGGGGGTTCGGTGCCTTGCTCAAGGGCACCTAAGTCATGGTATTGCCAGCCTGAGACTCGAAGCCACAACCTTAGGGTTAGGAGTCAATCTCTCTAACCACTAGGCCATGACTTCCCCAAAAAATTGTTATGTCCTTCAGAGCACATAAATACAGTGCCTGTGAGAGGATATGGTTGTTTCACTTAGTTTTGTCGTGGCCACAAAATAATAATTTGTGGGAACGTGATAATATGTCGTGGCCATGAGATATTAATTCATGGAAACGTCATATTAATTTGTGGGAACTTCATATTATGTTGTGGCCACAAGATAATTTTGTTGAGGTAACGACATCCTTATGTCGTGTCCTCGAGATGTTATGTTGAGAGAACGACATCCATTTCTTGTGGCCACGACTTCTTATGTTGAGGGAAAAGACATATTTTTCTCGTGGCCATGAGTTTAATGCATAAGCAAACCTGCGTGATCGTAGCAACCCGGGATTATCAGAGATGTATTCATTATAATATTCTTTTTTGAATTAAGAAAATATGATATTATTTATTATAGAAAATATTTTACTATTAAATTTTTATATTAACCATATGCCTTGGCTACCTGACTTTATTACTAGTATAACTAGTTTCATTTGTAAATGAAAACACAACAATCTCATTTATCATTTATCTGACAATTATGCCAATAAAGTTTTGACGTGATGTGACGATAAATGAGTGTGTTGTGTTTCCATTTGCAAATGAATCTATTTATTCATTCATTACAATTATTCATTCAATTTATTATTTATTCATGATAAACTTCACACGTAATAAAGTCCTGTAGCCAAGGCATATGGTTATTATAATAATTTAATAATTAAATATTTTGTATAATAAATAATATAATAATTTTGTAATTCAAAATAAAATATGAATGAATCCATCTCTGATAATCCCGGGTTGCTATGGTCACGCAGGTTTGTTTACACAATAAAAACGAGAAATGGATGTTGTTTCCTCAACATAACATCTCGAGGCCACGATATAAGGATATTGTTACCTCGACAAAATGATCTCGTGACCACGACATAATATGACGTTCCCACGAGTTAATATGACACTCCCACAAATTAATATTTCATGGCCACGACATATTATCACGTTCGCACAAGTTATTATGTCGTGGCCACGACAAAACTAAGTGAACCGACCATGTCCTCTCATGGGCACCGTACATAAACAATATACACTTTGGAAATGCCAGGTTGTGTGTAATGTGATGTTCATTTATATATTTCAAGATGACATAATACCAGTCAGCTTTTGAACAGTAAGATTTTTCATGTTTTTGTAAAGAATTCTCTTCTGCTCACCAAGCCTACATTTATGTGATCCAAAATACATAAAGTTGCATTTGCTAAAGCAGTAATATTGTGAAATATTTTTACTATTTAAAATAACTGCTTTCTATATGAATATATTTTAACATTTTATTTATTCCTGTGATCAAATCTAAATTTTCAGCATCATTACTCCAGTCTTAATCCAAGTGTAACAATATACACTATACCATTCAGAAGCTTGGAGTCAGTATATATAGAAATTAAAACTTTTATTTAGCACACAAGTGGCAGCTTCTGATGACGACATAGAGGCGTACTCAGAAACTGTAATGTGTTTCATCAAGAAGTGTGTAGAAGATGTAGAGCCGACAAAAACAATCTGCATCTACCCCAACCAAAAACCATGGATTAATAGCGATGTTCGAGCAGCCTTGTCAGCGTTGACATCCGCTTTTAAATCCGGAAACACTGATGATCGCAATCATGCCAGTTATGATCTCAGGAAATCCATCAAAGTTGCAAAAAGACAATATAAAAACAAAGTTGAAGAACAATTCAACACCAGCGATGCAGGGCATCAATAACAACACAGATTTTAAAGGGAATAAACCAGCTACTGTGAATATTGCCACCTCTCTACCGGATGAGCTTAATAACTTTTATGCTTGTTTCGAGGCTCACAACACCGCCCACACAGAGAGCGCTCCTGCGGCTGCTGCAGAGGAGGTGAGTGCACTCTCCATCTCTGTTGTGGATGTAACCCGATCCTTCCGATGGGGTGAATATCCGCAAGGCTGCGGGTCCTGATGGCATCCCAGGCCGTGTGCTCCGAGCATGCACGTGCCAACTAGCCGGTGTTTTCACAGACCTTTCAACTTCTCCCTCTCTCTGTCTGTGGTTCCCTCGTGCTTCAAAAAATCCACCATCGTGCCCATACCAAAGAAAAATAAAATCACATGCTTGAATGACTGGAGGCCCATTGCTCTTACACCCATTTTCACCAAGTGTTTTGAGAGACTTGTCAGAGAATATATCTGCTCTGTGCTGCCTGCCTCACTGGATCCGCTACAACTTGCTACAATTTGCAATTAGCAACCATTCAACAGACAATGCTATTGCTTTCACCCTGCACACTGCTCTCTCCCACCTGGAAAATAAGAACACATATGTGAGAATGCTGTTTGTGGACTACAGCTCAGCATTTAACACCATAGTGCCTGCCACACTTGTTGTAAAGCTCCAGACTCTGGGACTAAACAGATCTCTGTGTAGCTGGATCCTGGACTTCCTGACTGCAACATGCTGAAGTGCAAATGCACATTTTACCGATGAGTTACAGAAGAAATTCCCCGCTTATTCATCCGGTCAGGACAAGTGGGAGGCTGCGTGCACCGTGTGCAAACCTGGCACATATGTTTTGGTGTCCAATCAGGGTGCCACAGATCTCAAAGCTCACATGGACACCGAAAATTGTTAAAAAAAAGCTGTGCGAGGTGAGAGTAGTTCAATAAAGTTGATGGAGTTCTTTGTGAGACCCAGGAAATCAGAGGATGCTGTGAATGCAGCGGAGCGTGTATTGTCATTTCATACAGATCGGCTCTACAACAAAATATAGATGGGCAAACAAGGAGGATGAGGAAACGAGGATGAAGAAGAAAACTAAAGATATAGATATTTTTTGTTAGGTAGTTTTTTTAAGTTTGTGAGAGCTATTTTTGTTAAATTTGGATTGCTAATATAGCGGAGGTGTTTTTTTGTTATTTATTTTTCTAATACAGAAGAGACATTATTTCTATCATTATTTCATTCATTATTTTTTTCAAACATGTTGAGTAACCTCTAAGAAGCCTATCTGAATTTGTGTCTTTGGTTATAGATAGCATTTTGTAATATAACAATTTTCTATCCATACAGAGGAGGCATACTTTAAATGTATTGAAATTATAAGGCATCTTTGAGTAAACTTCGAGTATCATTTGAGTGTCTCATTGCTGGGCAGAGTGTCCTGGTCTTCGGTAATCAAAATATGGTCACCCTACTTTAGGGACAGAGTGGAGTCAGAATATCATGGCTCTGACCCCCAACATATGTGGAGCAGTCTGTGCTATTTCACTGACTACAAAGGAAGGAAAAGCATTGGTGTGTCTTTGTCTGCCTCCTTACTGGATGAGCTCAATACATTCTATGCTCGCTTTGAGACAGGCAACACATTCCCTGCTGTGAAAATACCTGCTGACCTTGACACCTGCCCTTTGGTTCTAACCACACTCGAAGTGAGTAAGGCCTTCAAGAGAGTCAACGGCCAGAAAGCTCCAGGTCCAGATGGCATCCAAGGACATGTCCTGAGGGCCTGCGCTGTCCAGTTAGCAGATGTCTTCACCAACATCTTCAACCTCTCCTTGAGACTAACAGTGCTCTCCACATGCTTCACTGATGATGCCATTGCAATGGCTATACACTCTGCCCTGGAACACTTGGAGGGAAGAGACACCTATGTGCGAATGCTGTTTGTTGTTTACAGTTCTGCATTTAACACCATCAACCCTACCAAACTTATAGCCAAACTGAAAGATCTGGGTCTTAACAGTCACTTGTGTAATTGGGTCCTGAATTTCCTGACCGGCAGATTCCAGGTTGTTAGAACTGGCAATCACACATCCTCCTCACTTACACTCAGCACTGGTGCCCTACAGGGATGTGTAATCAGTCCTCTCTTGTACTCCCTGTTCACTTACAGCTGCTCTGCTAAGCATAGCTCCAACATCATTCTCAAATTTGCTGATGATACAACTATCCTAGGACTCATCACTAATGGTGATGAGACATCCTACAGAGATTAATGCACTCACAGCATGGTGTGCTGATAACAATATCTCTCTAAACATCAGGAAGACCAAGGAGATGATAGTGGACTACAGGAAGTCACAAAGAGAGGGTCACGTTCCCATTCACATCAATGGAGAGAAAGTAGAGACAGTTAAGTGCTACGAGTTCCTTGGCATTCACATCTCTGAGGTTTTTTTCTGGAGCCTACTCTCAGAGACCATAGTGAGAACAGCCCATCAGCGTCTCTACTTCCTGTGGAGGCTGAAGAGGTTTGGCATCTCCTCTAATATTATGTCAAATTTCTACCGCAGCACTATAGAGAGCATTCTAACTGGCTGCATCACTGTATGGTACGGCAACTGCTCTTCTTTTGACCGCAAAGCTCTTCAGAGAGTGGTGAGAACAGCAGAGCTCATCATTGGACATAAACTCCCAGCCTTACAGGACATCTATCAAACTCGCTGCTTGAGAAAGTCTTGCAGCATCATCAAGGACCACACTCACCCTGCTCATCACCTGTTTGCCACACTGCCAGACAGCATCTGGCAGACGCTTACAATCCATTCGATCACAGACAACCAGACTGAAGAACAGCTTCTATCTTAAAGCCATCAGACTGCTTAACAGCCAGCTATCCTTCATCTAAAACCGGAATACAAGCTGCTCTTAAGTTTATTATTTATTGTACTTGCACTGCCACTTTTAATATTCTTTCATGTAGCTCTGTGACACTCTACAATGACATTTTGGACACTGCTCTACTCGGAAATACAAAATGGGAATATGTGCTGCTCTTAAGTTTATTTATTGCATCTGCACTGCCACTTTGAATTTTTTTTCATGTAGCTCTGCGACACTCTACAATGACATTTTTGACACTGCTCTACCCAAATAGTCTTATACCAGTACCTCAGGACTACTTAACTCTTAACACTGTCTACCCTTATTGTATCTGTTACTGCCACTTTTTTGTTTTTAATGCTCTGTATGTGTCTATTGTTCTGCCTATGGTCACTGAAGTCACTCAAAATCTCAGTGCCCTCCATGTACGTCTCTATCTGTTTATGTATGGTCCTGTTATTGTCACTGTATGCCTGAGCCTCGTCACAAGCATTTCAATGCCCAGTTTCCCCAGTGTTAACTATGCAAATGATAAATAAAAGCCTCTTGACCTCTTGATCACATCTCTCCTCACAGGCACCTTCCCCACTGCATTCTAGCAGGTTCGGGTAAACCCACTGCTCAAAACCTACATTAAACACTTCACTTACAGATAGCTACAGACCTGTCTCTCTCATTCCATTCATAGCAAAAACCTTCGAAAGAGTTGTTTTCAGCCAGATATCACTGTATCTTTCACAGAACAACAAACAGGATGTTAAGGTTTCAGGAGTGGCCATTCAATTGAGACTGCACTACTTTCAGTCACGTAAGCCCACAAAATGCAAAAGCTGATTCCAAATCATTGGTTCTTATTCTGCTGGATCTATCTGCTGTTTTTGACGCTGTCAATCATCAGATCCTCCTGTCTGCCCTCTCATCACTGGGCATCACAGGGATTCCACTTCGCTGGTTTAAATCTTATCTCACTGGTAGGTCTTTCAGGGTGGCTTGGGGAGGGGAGGTATCCAAAGCACATCAACTTGTAACTTGGGTTCCTCAGGGATCAGTTCTTGGACCCCTCCTCTTCTCCATATACACAACATCACTGGGTCCCATCATACAGGCACATGGTTTCTCCTACCATTGCTATGTTGATGATACACAGATCTATCTTTCATTTCAACCAGATGATCCAAAGGTAGCTGCACGGATCTCAGGCTGCCTGGCGGACATCTCGGCATGGATGAAAGAATATCACCTACAGCTCAACCTGGCAAAGACTGAGTTTCTTGTATTCCCTGCCACTCCAACTCTACAGTATGATTTCTCCATCCAGCTAGGTTCTTCTACAATTATCCCATCAACTTCAGTCAGAAATCTTGGCTCTTCTGGCTGGACTTCCATCAAGCACAATCAAACCTCTACAGATGATTCAGAATGCAGCGGCACGACTGGTCTTCAACGAGCCCAAAAGAACCCATGTTACACGTCTTTTTATCTCCTTGCACTGGCTACTGGTTGCGGCTCACATCAAGTTCAAGACATTGATGCTTACGTATAAAACAGCCACAGACTCAGCACCCGCCTACTTCCACTCACTACTACGAATCTACACCCCCTCCAAAAGTCTGAGATCTGCTAGTGAGCGACGCCTCATGGTACCATCACAGAGAGGCTAAAAATCACTTTCCAGAACATTCTCGTTCACTATTCCTGGCTGGTGGAATGATCTTCCCATGCCATCCGGAATGCTGAATCTCTGACAATTTTCAAGCGACAGCTGAAAACTCATCTGTTTTGAAGCTACTTGACTTCATCATTAAAAAAACAAAGACTTTCTCTTTATTTATTCCTTCTCTTTCTAGCTTGTACTTATTTGAATAATGTGTACAACTTGGTATTACAAGCACTTCCTGTGTCTGTTTGCCTCTTTAAAAAGAAATCGCTTTATCCCCCAATTGTAAGTCGCTTTGGATAAAAGCGTCTGCAAAATGACTAAATGTAAATGTAAAGCTCCAAAACAAAAGGCTAGTAAAGTATGTTAACATAAACATATGACAAAGATTTTTGGTACACATTATCTTTAAGGTGTCTAGTATTAATATGAATTTACATATATTCAGTTTTGTTGAGTGTGGTCACAGAATGAGTAAACATCTTGATGGTCACAATAGTGACTGGTGGAATGACAATATAAATCAATTTGAGTTGTTAGTGAAAATTACACTAAAATGTTGCAATGACAAAATATTGCACTAAATTAAAAATTCAAATGTCACAAATATATTGATGTTGCATACTGGTTGTATACTGGTAGCACTTGTAAATTTGATGTTATATTTTGCAAAAAAAAGTAACAATTTTGTTTTTTATGCATAATAGTAACCCTAGAATGTGATCCAGGGGTCACAAAATCGCTAGCCCAAAGTCCCGGGGCTATTGTGTTATCCAGTCGGGCTACCAAAATGTATCAGCACTCTGCCCGATGGGCTATCTTAAATTCAGATCTCCCACGGGTCCTTAAAAACTCAGAAAGTGAGTTATATCAAAATTAAGCCCATAAAAAGTTTTAAATGCGTTAAATAGTATAAAAAATGTCTTAATTATAATTTCAAGAGGTCTTACAGTTGGGGACGGAAAGACAAGAGTGAATATGAGTGGATATGAATATGAGCACTGCACGTTTCAAGTCAAAACGTGGCACAGATGTCTTTATTTGAATGTATCTGAAGTGAATCGACTGTCCTCAGAAACATGTCGTTGGCATTTTAATTTCATTTTACCTATAATTCCTGATAAAGCAGCGTTTATGAGCACAGAGCTGCTTTGTGTATTTCAGCTCTCCTTAAGTACCCCCTCATTGCAGAGAATGAATATGCATTTCCAACAAGCCTTTCTTGCTGTTTATGGTCAGATCAATGCAAATATCAACTCGTTTTTTTTTTTTTTTTTATGCAGCAAACACATAGAGTTGTAAATGAGACAGAAGTGTATGTGCCTTATAAAAATCTAAACAATGAAGACAGTAATATATATACACATTTTAAATTGACTATTTAGATGCTTGATTTATCCCTTTTAATAAAAATGGTTTAAAGGCTGAAATGCTGTTGTATAAGATTTGTTTTTGTGAAAACCTGTATCTGAACTGTAAATCATGTAATTTTATGGCTCAATACTGTATGTTACCATAGACATTGTCCAACCCCACTGTGTTCATTTTACTTGTGCAGCTTTTAAAATAAAATAAAATTCCTTCCTTCATATTTGTTGATATTTGTGTATTGAAAATATTTTGATTGACATTTAAACTCCCATCTGATTTTCTATATTTCATGAGTTCACATTTACTTATAATTAAATAAAGATTATGCGTATTTGGCATGCTGTCCGGGGAGAGAGCTCCGAGCCCGGCAAGACTCCCGAGCTGGAGATACGATTATTGCGGCAGTAGGGAAGATAGAAAAGGTTCCTGCAGGAGCTGACACTGCTGCAGCAGTGGGGATATATGGATGGAGGCTCCTGCAGGAGCAGACACTGCTGCGGCAGTGGGGAAAAACAGATAGAGGCTCCTGTGGGAGCAGAAACTGATACGGCAGTGGGAGAGGGAGAGAGAGAGAGAGATGAAGGCTCCTGTGGGAGCAGACACTGCTGCGGTAGTGGGGAGAAACAGAAAAAGGCTCCTGCGGGAGCAGAGAAATACAGAAAAGGCTCCTGTGGGAGCGGCTACTGCTGTGGTAGTAGGGAAATACAGAAAAGGCTTCTGCAGAAGCGGGCACTGCTGCCGCATCTGAAAAGAGAAATTGGCTTCTGCGGAAGCTGGCGCTGCTGCGGCATCTGAAAAGAAAACTCCTGCGGAAGTGGGAACTGCTACGGCATCTGAAAAGAGAAAATAGCTTCTGCAGAAGCGAGCACTGCTGCAGCAGATTAAAATACAGACAAAGGCTCCTACTGGAGCGGGAAATGCTGCGGCAGTGCGGAAATATGGAAGAGCTCCTGCGGGAGCAGATACTGCTGCGGCACCTGAAAAGAAAACTCCTGCGGGAGTGGGAACTGCTACGGCATCTGGAAAGAGAAATTGGCTTTTACGGAAGCGAGCACTGCTGCAGATTCAAATAAAGATGAAGGCTCCTGCTGGAGCAGGAACTGCTGCAGCAGTGGGGAAAGACATGAAAGGCTCCTGCGGGAGCGGATACTGCTGTGGCAGTGAGGAAATACGGAAAGGCTCCTGTGGGAGCGGACACTGCTGCGGCAGTGGGGAAATACGGAAAGGCTCCTGAAGGAGCATACACTGCTGCGGCAGTGGGGAAATACGAAAAGGCTCCTGTGGGAGCAGGCACTGCTGCGGAAGTGGGGAAATACAGAAAGGCTCCTGTGGGAGCGGGCACTGCTACGGCAGTGGGGAAGTACAGAAAGGCTCCTGTGGGAGCGGGCACTGCTGCGGCAGTGGGGAAATACAGAAAGGCTCCTGTTGGAGCGGGCACTGCTGCGGCAGTGTGGAAATATGGAAGAGCTCCTGCGGGAGCAGGAACTTCTGCAGTGGGGAAATGAAGAAAAAGGCTCCTGCGGGAGCAGCATTGGCAGTGGGGAAATCTGGAAAAGCTCCTGCTGGAGCGGGCACTGCTGCGGCAGTGTGGGAATTAGGTAAGGCTCCTGCGGGAGCTGGAACTGCTGCGGCAGTGGGAAAAATAGGGAAAAGGTTCCTGCAGGAGCAGAGACTGCTGCTGCAGTGGGGAAATATGGAAAAGCTCCTGCAGGTGCGGGGACTGCTGTGTCAGTGGGGAAAATGGAAAGGTTCCTGTGGGAGAGGGCATTGCTGCGGCAGTGTGGAAATTAGGCAGGGCTCCTGCGGGAGTGGGAACTGCTGCGACAGTGTGGGAATTGGGTGGGGCGCCTGCGGGAGAGGGGTGTTGCTGGGAGAGCTGGAGTGGGGATGGGCCATTATAGATGGATTAGGTGATGTTAAAGGGGGTTAGCTATGGTTGTTCAGGAGTTTGAGTGAACAGGGATGGACTGGCGTTAAAGGGGTCGGCTGATGAGGGTTCGGTGAGCTTCTGATATGGAATCACTCTGACTGCACGTAGATCTTGAAGGCCTCTGCCTTTTGACAAACTCTGTGTCCTGATGTTGCTGGCTATGGGGGGTGATTCCAAGGCGAGAGTGTTCGGAGGGATGGGTAGGGGCGTAGCGGAGGATGGAGAGAAGGAGGGGCAAGCATGCAGTGGGGAGGAGGAAGGATATCTGCCGGAGCCGCTTGCGGGGGCGTGCTCACGCTTGGGATCAGTGTTAATTTAGTCAACAAAGACTAAATATTCATTAACTGACATATTTTCATCCCAAGATAAAGACAGACTAAATCAAAAATGCCTGTCAAGGTTAACGCTGCTTGGGATAGCTCCAGGGGCGGAAGAAAGGGGAGGAAAGAGAGGGGGAATGGCAGGCATCGGGGCCTGCGCCATTAGCGGAGGCATGCTCATGCTTGGGACAGCTCAGGGAGGGAGCGCTGAGGAGGGGGGTGGGGGTGGAGGTGGAATGGCAGGCTTCAGGGCCTGCGCCAGGAGAGTTCAGAGGGATGGGTGGGGTGTGGGAGCGGAGAGGGAGGGGGAAGCATGAGTGGAGGAGGAAAGATAACTGCTGGAGCCGCCTGCAGAGATGTGCTCACACTTGCGGAGGCATGCTCATGCTTGGGATGGCTCCGGGAGTGGAAGAAAGAGGGGAAAAGGGAGGGGAATGGCAGGCATCGGGGGCTTGCACCATTAGCGGAGGCATGTTCACACTTGGGACAGCTCTTGGAGTGGAAGAGAGAGGGAAAAAGAGAGGGGAATGGCAGGCATTGGGGCCTAAGCCAAGGGTATTCAGAGGGATGGGTAGGGCATAACATAGAGAAGGAAGGGGAGCATGAGAGAAGGAGGAAAGATAGCTGCTGGAGCTGCCTGCGGAGACGTTCTCACACTTGGGACAGCTCCGGAAGTGGAAGAAGAGAGGGGGAAAGAGAGAGTGAATGTCAGGCATCGGGGCCTGCGCCATTAATGGAGGGGTGTGGATGGGTCTGCACTGCTATCGGAGACATGCTCACGCTAGTGTCTGCTACGGGAGCTGGAGGCCACTGAAAAGGAAAAAAGGGGTAAGTAGCAGCAGGAGGAAGGTCTGAGATGTGAGGGTCTGTGTTGTAAGCGGAAGCAGCTTCGCACTTGCTTCACGTGCTGTAGGCCACAGGAAGGGAATCCTGAAGACCCTGTGTGCAGCCTGCACTGCTAGCGGAGGCAGCCTCACACTAGAGTTTACTATGGGAGCTGGAGGCCGCTGAACAGAAAAATGGTTATTAGTAGCATGAGGGAGCGGAAGAGTTGTGGGCATGTTTACAAAAGGAGGCAGCCTCATGTTTGCTTCAGCTGCTGTAGCTGTAGGCCATGGGAAGAGGTTGAGGTGTATGATGTCTTGAAGAACCTGTGTTGCCTGCACTGCTAGCAGAGGCAACCTTACGCTAATGTCTGCTACGTGAGCAGGAGGACACTGAAAAGAAAAAAGGGAGTTAGAAGTAACAGGATGGAAATACTGGGATGTGTGGACCAGTGCTGCAAGTAGAAGCAGCTTCATGCTTGCTTTGGCTGCTGTAGTTGTTGGCTGTGGGAAAGCAGAAGGGTTAGTAATATTTGACGGGGCAAGCTAAAAATGCCTGGGTAGCCTATTGTGTTGCCGGTTTAGCAATTGGTTGCCTGATTTGCAAATTCCTCAAGCCTTGTCAACATCAATATGTTCCTGTTGAAAAGCATCTTTTCCTCTTATTTTGGCCTTCCAACCTTTTTTAAACGCTCTCCAGAGCGGATAAATTTGAGAATGCTGTTTTCACGTTGTAGTGAGTTGACTGTGGAAACAGAGGCTTTTGAAAACGATGAGGCAAGTCTTGTAACACACTGTACCAATAGACATGTTTATAGCAGTAACGTTAATTTGCAGTTATGTGCTATTCACTTTCACACTGTTTCTAAAGACATTTACTTTGTACTCTTTTCATATTACAGTCCTAAAAAGACAACAGAAAATTTACTCACAATTGCTGTCCTGCGGAAAACAGGAGGGCAGTTGTGTTTTAGATCAATTCTGAGTCGGAGCACCAGTAAATGGTGAAATAATTCCATAAATAAATTGATCCTGCCAGAAGAATTGCATGAAACTTATGTCTTTATCATCTCAGTGAGGTTTATACAGGCACAGTAAGGCAAATGTAATGCCTTCAGACATTTCAGTGTGGATGACAAATCTGAAAATGTATTAAATTGCAACACACAGTCAGCGCCGCTAGTGGAGGCAGCCTCAAACTGTGCTGCGGCTGGAAAAGCCGCGGTGAAAGGCTGAGCCGTGCCAGGAAGCGAGTGAGGCTTTGCTGCAGTGAGATCTGGGGCGCGGCCCAGTCGTTGAATGCCTGTTGCTCCCGCGATCCAGCGCTCGAGGAGAGCTGGGTCTTTGAGCGGGACAATGCTGGTGTCGAGCGAGGCGAGCTTGGGGCTTTGCATGGTCTATTGGCCACAGCGTGTGGCTGGTTGAGAAGAGCAGCTGTCGCAATAACTTCTGGTGCTTGGTGGCCGTGTTTGGCGGGGTAGGAGTTATCATGGGGCCCGGCAAATGCGGCAGATCTGAAAAAATCCCCAGTATAGATCTCTTCGTTGGATGAAAAATTGGGTTTGTGATAAGATGGTAACAGAGCGAACCGAATGCTGAAAGTCGAGAGATAACGAAGGTAGGACATACTTGATTATTTATAGGCGTTTCCTCTTGAGCTGATTGGTAAACGGTGTAATCACTAATGATGAACTGGCCGTGTTAATTATCCGTGCATGCTCCTCCCGAAATTTGTTTATGAAACATCACTTAAAAAAAATATATTTTTTTATTTGGGCCAGTTAAATTAATTTTTGGGCTACCAAAATCTGAAGAGTACTTACCCCGAAGGGCTACCAGGGATTTTGAAAATTTGCGAGCCCTGTGATCAAACAGTTTAAAATAGCTGAGCTAAGAGATATAACAATTTTTATGACTGTAGAAATATGTTAATGCAGTACAAACATTATCCCACCAATCACAATTTTGACGGACCATAAAACACAATTTTTCACACACTTTTCCAAAAAAAAAAAAATAACTAAATAAATTATTGATTATTTCAAAGGGTTACTAATGACAAATCATTTGGATATTTTAGGAAAAATTTGGGATTAAATGGGTTAATCAATTTTTTTCATATCTTACAAATCATTTTACATTTTTTAGAACACACATTGTGTTCTAGAACTGTTTACTATAGGGTTAAAGAAACTTTCATGGTGAAGCCAGTCAAATCTCCTTTAAATGCAACCAGTATTATTTCAGTGATTTTTCTGATAGTATTATTGTTTTTCGGTAGGTCATAATACAGCAGCACTGCACTGGTATAGAACAATAGCTGTTGTGATGCTATTTTATAGTTTTATAGGGAGCTGTTATAACAGTTAAGTGTTTCAAAGGGATAGTCAAGTGTCTTTGAGCCTCTTGAAACAGGCCAGTCTGGGTAAAAGTCCATTTTGTAGACCCAGTCCATTGTTCTCTTTGTGCCATACAGTTGCCTTTTAGTTTATAGTTTAGATTGAGAATAAAAAAAATCACTCTCTCTTTCTCTTGTTTACAAATATTAATGTGACATTTCACACATCCTACCATAAAGATGTTTCAGGTACAGTTATGATCTTAAATCCAACTATAAAACACATATGTTCAAACTGTATGTATGCATACACTTATGAAACATTCTCACATACATCTACCATTTCATAATGTGCGTGCATTCAAAGAAACATTGTTTAAATTGTGCATGTTTGTGCAAGTGATGTCATGTTAATGTGTATAAAAGGTAATATTTAACCTGATCATATTCCCTGACCTGACCTAGTTATATATTTATGCTTGTTCTAAAAAACTGAAAGTACACGCTTTGCAGACGGCTCATGAACACGAATCTTTTACAATAATTTATTGCAGAGATTTTTTTTTCATATATATTTTTTTCTTTCAAGATGAATCCAAATAAATACATTATTATGTCAACACTGCTGATGATCTCTAAGGGTATGTATTATTGTTGTTATTATTATTATTGTCTTTCTTTCTCCCTAACAACTTGCTTGCTTCATGTTGCCTCTGTCTGTCAGGCTTTCAGGTGAAAGGGCCCTCCAGTCCTCTGGTTGCTACTCTGGGTGGTTCAGTGGTTCTACCCTGTTATGTTGATGAACCTTTATTAATGGAGGATCTGGAGGTGGAATGGAGAAGAACAGACTCAGAGACTTTAGTTAATCTGTTTGTAGATGGTGAGAGTAGACCAGAAGCCCAGCACCAGGACTATCATGATAGAGCTCATTTCTTCACTGACCACATCAAAGATGGAAACTTCTCCCTCCGTCTGAACAATCTGAGAGCTGAAGATAAGGGGCTTTACAGATGTAAAGTTCACAATGACCAGTATACTAATGAAACTTTTATTGAAATAAAATATGCTGGTGAGCTAACTCTCTGAAATTTCTGGACAGTATTTACAATATCATTGTATGTAATATATTGTTTTTATATTCCCTGTTTTGGTATTCGTTCTCTCAGAGATTTTGATAGTTTCAGGATCAAATCACTCCATGTTGGCATATGCGGGTGAGGACATCACTCTTAGCTGTGCTGTGGACTCTCAAATACCACCTGAAGATATTGACAAGGTTTCATGGAAGAAAACAGATGAAGATGAAAATATCTTGGTTCTCCTCTACCAAGACCATGAGGTTAAACCAGATTTCACACATGAGCGATACAGAGACAGAGCAGAGTTCTTCACTGCTGAACTCCCCAAAGGAAACTTCTCTGTCCGACTAAAAAATGTCAAAACTCAGGATAAAGGAGTTTATATGTGTGAAGTGATTGCTGGAGGTTTTTCTGCCAATGCAACTGTAGTACTAGAATGTCTGGGTAAGTCAACAGACAAATAAGAAAATTGATACAACCCTGTCACATTTATTAAAACTGCGTTTAAATGGCAGCAGAAGTTATAATCAGTCCAATAAACCAGTATTTATCCTTAATGCTGTTCTGTGAATTTGGTTAATGAGATGTTACTCTTGTGAACTGTGACTATGTTGGTTTTGTTTAGGTTTTTCAACATCCCAAATAATGGTGTTGATTCTCTGTATTACTGCATCAGGATCTGCACTTCTGCTCTTCTGTCTAATCTACTGCAGATTACAAGATAAAGGTATGTTGAAAAGGTGAATTTTTTTATTCCTTTCTCTTAAGGCATCTTTATGGCGTGTTCACACCAGACACGAAGCGAATATGCGCATCGTGTCACTTACTCTAGATTACTTGCGGGATGTTTTTCGTGCGACCCACGCAAATAAAAACGTAGCCCGATCAATCATGTTAGAGATAACTACAGTCACTGTTTTGTACCTGTTGTTAAAGTCGCAGATACAATGTAAAGCCAAACACCAACATGTCTGGTTTCACAGCACCAACCAGAGGAGGATTAGTAATGTTAGGCTATTGATCCTGCATTAAAGTGTGTGCTACATTAACCTAACCCCACTGTATATACACTGATATTATGATTATTATTTATTTATAGCAGCACCTCTGTAGCCATGCTAATAAAATACGACTACCACTACACACTGATTTTTTCACAGTGTCTGGGTTGTGTTCCCTTGGTAACCACTAGATGTCCTTCTTCCCCACGATCCCTGTCTCCTCATTGCACTTAGCTGTTCCTGGTCATTGATCATTGCACTCAGCTGTCACTGGTTATTAATCATTGCACTCAGTCGATTCCCCATTAGCGTTTGTCTCTCCCTGTGTATTTATATCCGGTCTGTCTTAGTATGTGTCACGGAGTCCTTGTTTATTCTCGTCCGTCTCTAGTCGTGTTCTAGCCTGGTGTCCTTGTTTGTTTATCTTTTGGATATGTTTGGTATTGACCCCTGCCTGGACTGTTTACTCTTTGGATTGCCCCTAAATAAAGACGTACTCACATTTGGATCTCTCACCGTGTTTCCTTGTATTCCGGACGTGACAGATTTTAGTTGTTTTATATGCTACAGACCCATATCATAACAGGCAGCTACAATAATGCTGTCTTCCATTTTCTGATTCATCCGGATGTGTCAATAAGCTCTTCACTGATTGGCTTGCATGAGAACACGTGATGCAAATTTTCCGCTCAAGCTGAAATTTTTGAGCTTGTGCGGAAGACGCGACTGAGGCATATATCGCGCGTTTGCGGCAAACGCGTCGTGCATTTTGCATCATTCGTGTCGCCTGGTGTAAATTTGCCTCTATTCCTGTCTTTGATCTACTCACGCGAATAATTACATTTGCGTTTGGTGTGAACATACCATTACACAGAAGAAGGGGCACAGAACCCAGTGCAGAACTATGAAAATGTGCATTTATACAGACCGTTTAATCATGTTCTGAACTGGCATAAATGCATTTACACAGGAATTAAAGTCATGGGAAACAATGCTTTGAAAATAATTTTAAAAGTTTTGTTTTAACACTGTGTTCTAAAATTGTCTCATCCACAAGGCTATATCACACGCTTTGACGTTTGTCATAAATCTGTTTTGTTTCTTCTATCTCTTAATAAAAATTCTCCAGCTGATACAAACACAAAGAAATGAATTATTACAACAGTTACATCACCAAAGAATTAAGAAAGGTCAAAAGTTTTTCAAAGAGCCAGAAAGCCACTTCCCATCAAACTCAGAATGTTCCCCTAATGTTCGTTTTTGATTCCCATTTGGTCATTTTTTGAGAAACAAGAAATAACATTCTAGGAATGTTCTTTTTAGGTTTTATCTTTTGCAACCATAAAATAAAGCTCCCAGAACTTAAACACAACATTCCCAAAACAAGGGTTGCACAATTAATCAAATGTAATTGTCATGCATATCTTTTAGTGAAGCATGGTTCTGTGGTCAGTAGTAAATCTCCATCAAAAGGGCAGAGGGCACTCTCGCACTGAAACTCCAAAAATTGCACTGAAGTGCATGTCGTTCCAGGGTGGTGGCTAGAAGGGATACTGCAGTGGCTTGAAACTAACAATGAAGCCGTAGTTCACTGACAAGCTACGCCAAATCGCTTTCACAATCACAGATCAATTTAATCACACGATTATGAAAGCAGTTTGGATAGCTTGTCAATGAACTACGGCTCTGTGTAGCAAATACTGCTCCATCTGAACCCGCTTCTGTATACCATTGAGCCTTTACTTGGCGAGTTTGAGTTGTTTATAACGTGCATTTGAAAAAGCAACATGCATCAAACTCTTTCCAAACATGAAAAGCATTTATGAATCTCTTGTCCCAAAAAATACCACATTCAATAACATGTTTTTGTTCCAAACTCACGTAGCATTGCATTATAAATACACTTTTTTATAATGAAAATTATAAGGAAAAATTATAAGAGAAGATAAACCATATATTGTCGTAGTCCTGTGTTTTTAAGTCTTATTGAGTCAATGGTGAGTCTGCTTCATATGCACACTATAGGCTGCTCCATGGACCACAATGCAACATGATGTTGACGTCATCAAAGATTGGGTATAATTTATCCCCACGCCAAACAATTCTATGATATATAAATGATTTTTTTTAGATTTATAACAGCCCAAGCATACCTGTAAACATACAGAATGCTGCACCAGACAAATTCGTAAGGGGAAAAATGTAAACAATAAACCAACTGTATAGATGATTCTAAGTGATCAAGGGCTTAAGACATTCCAGTTCAGCCCATTCCAAGGGTTCCGCCAGTAGTGTCCCCTCATGCAACATAATTAATGACCTACATCCAAGTAAACTAGATGGAGGGAAGTATCCGAGTGAAGGGCATAAAAAATGGACTGTAATGCTGTAAGCCAATGTTTGCAGTTCAATGTGCTGTTTCCTGGAATGATGTGTATTACCTTTCTTCTGTGGGGCAAATTTGAAAAGTTGACTGGAAGAAAAAAATTGGGTAGCAAAAGGTGAACAAGCAACAGGAATGACCACAAGCTTGAGAATAATGTCAAGCAAGGCCGATTCAAACACTTGGGAGAGCTTCACAAGGAGTTGACTGAAGTTGGAGTCAGTGCATCAAGAGTCACACACTCAGACATCTTCAGGAAAAGGGCTGCCAAGCCACTTCTGAAACAGCACAGATAAGATGCTTCTGACATTGTTTCTAAGGAGAGAAAGAACTGGACTTTTGCGCAGTGGTCCAAAGTCCTCTTTTCAGATAAAAGTAATTTTGCATTTCATTTGGAAATCAAGGTCTGGAGTCTGGAGAAAGACTGGAGAGGCACAGAATCCAAGCTGCCTGAAGTCCAGTGTAAAGTTTCCACAGTCTGTGATGATTTGGGGTGCCGTGACGTCTACTGGTGTTGGTCTATGTTTTTATCAAATCCAAAGTCAATGCAACTGTCTACTAGGAGATTTCGGAACACTTTATGCTTCCATCTGCTGACAAGCTTTATGGAGATGCTGATTTTCTTTTCCAGCAGGACTTTAGCACCTGCCCACTTTAGCACCTGCTGACCATGATCTTACTGTGCTTGATTGGCCAGCCAACATGCCTGACCTGAACCTCATATGGAATCTATGGGATATTTCCAAGAGAAAGATGAGAAACAGTTGATCCAACAATACAGACGAGCTGAAGGCTCAATAGTGCCTCAGCAGTGCCACAGGCTTATCGCTTCCATACCACACCTCACTGATGCTGTAATTTGTGCTAAAGGAGCCCCTATTGTCATGGTTGCACTACTGTGAAGAGCGAGGACCAGGGGTGTGACAGTTAACCGCCCTCCCGGAAGGTGCATCCTCACACCGCAGATACAACAAAGGGTGGGACAGTGGGGGATTTAGGAGAAGGCCAAAGGAGTGGAAGTGGAATGGAAAAAGGGCTGGCAGAAAATCCGGTAAACAAAACTGGTGGAGGTTCAGGCAGAGGACGGACTCCAGGGAGGAGGACGGCAAACAGAATCCAAGGACGAGACAGGAAGGACTTGGAGCAGGAGGAGCCAAGCGGGACCCAGGCCACAGCCATGATGACGACCCACGGTGGAGCTGACAGAGGGAGGAACCATGGAGGAGGTAGGGCTGATGACTCCAGGGGGGCAACCAATGGCAGAGGAGCCCGAGGCAGAGACAGAGAGCCAAAGAGCCAGGGTGAAGCCGAGGATCCAGAGGGCCAAGGCAGAGCCGGAGGCTTCGGCAACCGAGGTGTAGGCTGAGATCCGGAAGGGACCTGGAAGCCATGGTGGAGTCGCTGGGTCGCAGGACCGAGGCAGAGTCTGGGCCTTGGAGGCTGAAGGCGGGGTCTGGGATCCTCCAGACTTAACGCCAAAGGAGCTGGAGATGGGCAGACCAGAGGCGAGCCCAAGCCACAGATGGTGAGCTGAGGGTGAGCAGAGAGGCTGTCAAGATCCAGTGGAAAGGGCGATGAGGAAGGGAACAGGTCTATGAGAGGCGGTGGGAGAGGGATGTTGGGTAGGATATTTTCCCAGGCTCACAGTTCATGCACACCCCCAGTGGTGGTGCTGAGGTATCCACCATCACTTGTGCTGTCGGCTCTCGCACCTGGTCAGACACTTGGGGCTCAGGCTCCTGGGCGATCGTCAGCTCTGTCGCTCCTGATGGTGATGGCTCAACGACCGCAGCAGGCTCTGGCTCTCTGATTCTCTCGGATTAGCTCAAAAAGGAAATCTTTGAAGCAAATTAAGCACATACAGATGTGATCATTGAAAATGCGCATTCAGAGGGAAAAGATCACGTGTTACCACAGTGAAGTACGCAGGACCATAAGGAATGCTCTAACACAGGAAATACATAAGTAGTAGTGATGTCCGGTTCACGAATTAATCATTCTATTTAACTGTTTCTTCTTAGTGAAGCAGTCAAACCAGTTCACCAAATCAAACTGAATCTTTTGAAACGGTTTGTGTCTCCATTATGCACTAATCCACAAATTACTTAAATTATTCGGTTTATAAACATGCCTGACACTTCCTCTGACTTGAAATAAACCAATATCCCAAGTTATTCAGTTACTCCAACAGTAAACTGACTGAACTGCTGTGAAAAGAGATGATAAGCACAAGCAGAGCAGCTGATAGACTAAGTATGTGTGCAGTGTGTTGGACCATAATAATTAAGACACTATGTTTAATAGGAATATAGGGATGATTTATGAAATTAGGGCTGCACGATTAATCTTAATTAAATTTCAAAGGCGATAAATCGCTATAAGGCAGAAGCTGCGATTGTCATGCATATCTTTCAGTGAAGCATGGTTCTGTGATCAGTAGTAAATCTCCATCCAAAAGGCCAAAAACGCTCTCAGGTGGAAACTCCGAATATGTCTTGCAGAAGAAATCCAGGAAATGCCTATAGCGGTTGCTGAATAAACAGAAGATTTAAATGGTTTCATTGATTGAACGTGACTAATAAACACACGACTATGGCAATATATGGTTTATCTGAGTTATTTTTTTTACTTTAATAAAGTATATAATAATGCAATGCTAATCAAAATAGCCTTTATCATTGCTTAGAATACTATGAAATATGTTGCGTCTTATTCTGTGTAAGAAGCCACATCATCTCACAGAAGGATTTATTTAAAATACTCAACTGACATTATGAAGTGAGTTGGGAGTAAAAATATCTTATTAAATGTGGTATTTCCATGTGCTTTCAGATGGAGCAGCATTTACATGGAGAGCTGTAGTTCACTGAGAAGATATGCAAACAGCTGTCATAATCTTAGAATGATATCTTCGTTATCTTGTCAGTGAACTACGGCTCTGTGTAGTAAATGCTGCTTCATCTGGAAGATTTACTACTAATCACAGAACTGGCTTTACTGACAAGATGCACTTGATAATCATATTTGATTAATCGTGAAGCCTTAGATTAAATACTTGTATTGTAATTATAGTTAATGATGACATTCACAAATTGAGTTTGTTTTAAAAAGAACTGATGATGAGCGGATTTTGGATCACCAGTACACTGAACCGAGAATGGTTTCTTTCAGACACGTCTGATTTGAGAACCGGTAAGCTGATGATACTGCACATGCGTGATTCAGCCTAAAGCTACAGAACAGTACATGATTGCCAACTATGACTGGTTCAGACGTGCTGTGTCAAGTCAAACTATTTCATTTGGACAACTGATTCTGTGCTAATGCTATGAACACGGGTAAACCGAATGAGGGGACCAATCTGGTGAAAGTTTATTTATTAACAAATAAATTGTAATGGATTCTGCATAATATGTGGATCACGCTTCTGTGCTGATGAGAAGTAATTTATTCACTTTGTATCTTCAATGCGTTTGCACATCATTGCTTGTATTTGGGTGCTTATTTGCAAAACATAATTTTAAGAAACTTGTCAGATAATGGTGATGTTCTGACTTTATATATTTGAATATGTTGAATGTATTTTTATCCCGGCCTGGGACGATAGACTTGACATCATTACGTCATTGCGAATTATGTAATTATGTTATAGCATAAAAGAACTGGTGAACCATTTGAAACGAACTGTCCGAAAGAACCAGTTTGCGCAACAGAACCGGACTTCCCATCACTAATCAGTAGGGGGCAGTCATGTAACGTACTATACTGAAATGGCAGTGCACATTAATCACAGCAAGTTGTAGTCTATTGCTGATGAAGGCTGTTACACTAAGAGTGTAAAGAATTTCACAAAAGAATGCTTATTTTCAACCACAAGAGTGGCGTTAGTAAGTACAGGTTATCGTTAATGCTTAGCCTTTAACGCATCACGCAAATGACATGAGTTTGAATTTGACAGACAAATTAAATGTATTCTTGCTACATTATGTGATCTAAAAATAATCTTAAATAAATAAATAAAGGCAGGGCCTGTGTTTTTTGTAAGTGTAAATTAAGTGATGATGAAGCAGTGGAAAAAAGTTAGCATTTTAGAGCAACTTTCTTTTCTTACAGAAACACTGATGTTTTACAGTATGTTCCAATAAAATGCTCATGTTCCACTAAAAACTGCTGGGTTATTATTATTATTATTATCATACCAAAACCAGGCCTGGATTGGCTAATCAGGAGCATGGGGAGAATTCCGGTGGGCCAGTCTGTTTTGGTTTTTTTTGGCCGAGAGGGCCTGTGTTGTCATGCTACTAGGTTGGAATATATGTATGCTGTCCCTAGGCTGCCTGCACTCACAGCACCCCACTCTTTTTATTCAGGTTTTTATGCCAGAAGATAGACTTTATTATCAGAGACAAAGTCGTCGAGAGAGACTCTGCAGAAAATCTAGAGAGTCTGTGACAGTACTCTATTTTATACAGTTTTGCCTCAAGGTGTGTTCATGTTCAGTACTTTTTTATACATTGTCGTTATTGTTTATCAACTCTTTTACCCTTTTTGGCTGTGCCTCCAGTCTGCCTTTAGGAAGAAGACAGGAGGCCTCAATTTATGTTAAGTGAAATGAGGAGGCCTCATCATATATTCAGAATCAGAATCAGAAAGAGCTTTATTGCCAAGTATGCTTACGCATACAAGGAATTGGTTTTAGTGACATAAGCTTCCAGTACACAGACACAACAACAACAAAAAACAAAAAAAACAAAAAACAAATTGCAAATAAATAAATTGTATGAATAGTTGTGATATAGATGACAATGGATTAGAATAGAGTAAGATGCAGAGATGTACTTGGATGGAGGGGTAACAAATAAATATAAGAATATTGCACATTTTTGCATGAGTGGGGAACATTTAACTGTTCATGAGGTAGATTGCCTGAGGGAAGAAACTGTTCTTGTGCCTGACTGTCCTGGTATTTGCGGCTCTGAAGTGCCGGCCAGATGGCAAAAGTTCAAAAAGGGGGTAACTTGGATGAGAGGGATCCAGAGTGATTTTCTGAGCCCTCCTCACTCTGGATGTATACAGTTCTTGAAGGGTGGGCAGGGGAGCACCAATAATTCTTTCAGCAGTCCGAACCGTTCTCTGTAGTCTTCTGATGTCTGATTTTGTAGCTGAACCAAACCAGACAGTTATTGAAGTGCACAGGACAGACTCAATGACGGCTGAGTAGAACTGTTTCAGCAGCTCCTGTGGTAGGTTAACCCTCTGGAGTCTAAGGGTATTTTTGGGGCCTGGAGAAGTTTTGTCATGCCCTGACATTTGTGCTTTTTTCAGTTTCTTATAAATATCTAAATGGCTAAAGTCTAATCTCACTGTAATCAGCACAAACTGGGCTATAATAATATGTGAACAGCATGTATGTACATGATTGTGTTTTTGAGAAAAAAAATGTTATGCGTGGTTAGTGAAAAACTAAAAATGTTAAATCACTTGAATAAGGCAATAAAACACATACAGAACATTGGCTCCCGGGACTTTTGAGAACTGGAGCTTGTAGCCTAGAATTTTTTTTTTCTAAATGATGTGAAAATCATCTTGTTTACTCACTTACAGAAAACAATATATTGATTTAAATTTTCTAAGACACTTTTTGTTGGTAAAAGTCATATGCGAGTAGGCGTCAACTATCATGAATTCACACATGAGACGACAAAGGCCTGCATAATGAGCTGCATAATGAGCCATTCAGTCAGCTGTGTCACTGAGAGGGATGAGTTACAAGAAAGAATGTGAGGACAAAATAAATGTATATAATTTTATGTTTGTAGTTTATTTAGAATATATTTAATTATCCCACAACATAATTTAATATTCACTTTATTAGTGCAGATAAACAGTTTATTAGGAACAATCAAAGATGACTTTCAAACTGAATTTTTTGCATCATTACTCCAGTCACACAATCCTTCAGAAATCCTTTTAACAATCTTATTTTCTACAAAAAAACATTTATTGTTATTATTATCATTATTATTATTATTAATGTTGAAAAGAGCTGAGAATATTTTTTCAGGTTTTTTAGGGGGGATAAATTGAAAGAACAGCATTGTTTATTACATTTGTTACAGTTACATTAATTGGTACATTTATATTATTTACATCAAGCTTTTGAATGGTATAGTAGTGTATATTGTTATTGAAACTTCATAATATTTCACTTGATTATACATTTAGTCAGGAATTATAGTTTGGAAAAGGTATTTGGAAAAAGTCCAACTAGTAAAATGTTTACACGTTATGTGAAAAGTATATATATATATATATATATATATATATATATATATATATATATATATATATATATATATATATAAAAGTATATAAATAAATAAAAAGAGACTTACTCATGTTTATGATCTCTGCTGGATAAAGTGCTTCATTCTTTTTTTCCTGAGGAAATCCAAATCTCAAATCCTCAACCACATCACATCTTTTTGGGGTGAATTATGTCTTATTCCTCTCATCGCGAAGCAAACAGTAAAATAAAAAAAACTTGAAGAACAATCTCGCTGCGTTGTCTTCTGTTGTGTGGGCGTATTCAAGCCGTGCGCTTCAGTGAAACATTTGAATCTCAAAAGCGCGCTCGGCGCGGGGGCGTGGTCGCATTAGAAGATAATGAAGGGAGACGTGAAAAACGGACATCACGTTGTTTTCATATGGATTACTTTATCACAGAATATTTGTTTTATTTGACTTATTTAGTTTAAAAGTAGACATGTCAGGCTTTCTATAGATATCTCTCTCATGTCTCTGTGGTGAGTATTCACTGAGTTACAGTTCATTTTAATGACGCGTTTGTAATTGAAGATAAGTGCAGATAAAGGCTGCAGACAGCACTCCTTGTTTGTTATCTTTATTTTATAAATGCACAAAGTTTTGTTGTTATTATGTCTGTATACAAAAAAAGTAGACCCTTTACAGATTCGATTGATGTATTGCTCTTATCTGTACGATCAAAACTGAAAGTGTAATTTAAGTTCTTTTCGGGGTTATCAGGAGAAATTACCCCAAAACGCGTATACGCGTTAATCGAGTTCAGAGGGTTAAACTTCCTCAGTTGGCGAAGGAAGTACAACCTTTGTTGGGCCTTTTTAACAATGGAGTCAATGTGATTGTCCCACTTCAGGTCCTGAGAGATGGTGGTTCCCAGGAATCTGAATGACTCCACTGCAGCCACAGTGCTGTTCATGATGGTGAGTGGGGGGAGTGCAGGGGGGTTTCTTCTGAAGTCCACAATCATCTCCACTGTTTTGAGAGTGTTCAGCTCCAGGTTGTTAAGACTGCACCAGACAGCCAGCTGCTCAACCTCTTGTCTGTAAGCAGACTCGTCACTGTCCTGGATGAGGCTGATGACTGTAGTGTTGTCTGCAAACTTCAGGAGCTTGACAAAGGGGTCTTTGGAGGTGCAGTCGTTGGCGTAGAGGGAGAAGAGCAGTGGGGAGAGAACACATCCCTGAGGGGCACCAGTGTTGGTGGAGCGGCTGTTTGACATGAATTTCCCCAGTCTCACTAGCTGTTGCCTATCTGTCAGAAAGCTGGTGATCCACTGACAGATAGAGCTAGGAACAGAGAGCTGGGTCAGTTTGGTCTGGAGGGCTGTTGGGATGATGGTGTTGAAAGCCGAACTAAAGTCCACAAACAGGATCCTCACATAAGTCCCTGTTTTGTCCAGATGTTGCATGATGAAGTGCAATCCCAAGTTGATTGCATCATCCACGGACCTGTTTGCTCGGTAAGCAAACTGCAGGGGGTCCAGTAAGGGTCCAGTGATGTCCTTCAGATAAGCCAGAACCAGTTTTTCAAATGACTTCATGACGACAGACATTAGAGCCACAGGTCTGTAGTCGTTAAGTCCTGTTATCTTGGGTTTCTTTGGAACAGGGATGATGGTGGAGCGTTTGAAGCAGGACGGCACTTCACACAACTCCAGAGATCTGTTGAAGATCTGTGAAAAGATGAGGGCCAATTGGTCAGCACAGGTTCTCAGACAGGCTGGTGTAACACCATCTGGGCCTGGTGCTTTTCTTCTTTTGTTCTTCCTGAAGACCTGGCGCACATCGTTTTCACTGATTTTAAGAGCAGGAGGGGGGGAGAGGGGTATTGATGGAGATGTTAACGGTTGTGTAGAGAGATGATCAGAATGGATGTGGGGTGTTTCAAATCTACAATAAAACTCATTCAGGTCATTAGCAAGTCGCTGATTAGCCTCAGTGCAGGGGGATGGTGTCTTGTAGTTGGTAATGGCTCTCAGTCCTTTCCATACTGAAGTTGAGTCGTTGAAAGTAAACTGGTCTTCCAACTTTTTAGAGTAGGTCCTTTTAGCCGCTCTAATCTCTTTGTTCAGTGTGTTTCTGGCCTGATTATACAAGACTCTGTCCCCATTTCTGTAGGCATCCTCTTTGGCCTGACGAAGATGTCTGAGTTTTGCTGTAAACCATAGCTTATCGTTGTTGAATGTTAAATAAGTCCTGGTAGGAATACATATATCCTCACAAAAACTAATATAGGATGTTACGGTCTCTGTGAGTTCGTCTAGATCAGTGGTAGCAGCTTCAAAAACACTCCAATCAGTGAGGTCAAAACAAGCTTGTAAATCCTGCTCTGTTTCTTTGGTCCATCTCTTTACAGTCTTTACTACAGGTTTAGCAGATTTAAGTTTCTGCCTGTAGGTTGGTATAAGATGAACCAGACAGTGATCAGACAGTCCTAAAGCTGCTCGTGGAACAGAGTGATATGCATCCTTTATTGTGGTGTAACAGTGATCCAATATATTACTGTCTCTTGTGGGACATGTAACATGCTGTCTGTATTTTGGCAGTTCACGGGAGAGATTGGCTTTATTAAAGTCCCCAAGAATGATTAAAACAGAGTCCGGGTGTTGTTGTTCTGTCTCTGTGATCTGGTCAGCGAGTTTCTGTAAAGCCAGGCTTACGTGCGCATGCGGAGGGATGTAAACACTCACCAGAATGAACGAGTGAAACTCCCGAGGCGAATAGAACGGCTTGCAGTTGACAAAAAGCACTTCTAGATCTGAACAGCACATCTTCTTTAACACAGTTACATCTGTGCACCACCGTTCACTGATATAAAAGCATGTCCCGCCGCCGCGCGATTTCCCCATTGATTCTGCGACGCGGTCCGCTCTGAACAGCTGAAAGCCCAGCAGATGGAGCACGCTGTCCGGTATGGCGTCATTGAGCCAGGTTTCCGTGAAACACAGAGCAGCAGAGTGTGATAAATCCTTATTTGTCTGGGAAAGCAGAAGGAGTTCGTCCGTTTTGTTGGGTAGAGAGCGGAGATTTGCCAGATGGATGCTAGGCAACGGCGTTCGAAATTCGCGCTTCCTGAGTCTAACGAGCGGACGAGCTCGCTTTCCCCGTTTGCGCTTTTTGAAGCGTTTGATCAGCGCCGCTACTCCACCAACAACAACGTTCAGTAAAATGTCCGAATAATTGAAATCCGGTAAAAGATTTTGTGGTGTGTTCTGCCGAATGTTCAGCAGTTCATCCCTGGTGAAACTGATCGTGTTTGACAAACAAAAAACAGGAAAAACGAACAAAAACAGTAAAAACACTGGAGAGCCAAGCACTGAAGCAGCCGTCTGCGGCGCCATCGAGGTACTAATATATTTTGTCTAATTTCCAAATAGGATGTGCAGCCTCACGCCTGTTTCACACATACTCCGTCTGCAGTGCATATGTGGTCCATGTGCGTTACGTATGCGGTGCAGAAGCAGCACGGACTCATTGTGCTTTCACAGGGCGCGTTTGCAGTCCGCTCCTTATCCGTGGCTGTTTAACACAAACACAACATTTATCCATTATTTTTATTTCAAATCCAAACGTAGTTAGCCTATACTGAAAGCTTTTTCAGAATTGTGATCCTCTTTTATCATTGAACAGTTACACAACCTTTCATAGACATATTCACGTTTAACTCAATTAATATAAATAGTGTATTAAATGCATTTGGCTTCTAGATTTCTATATTAAGTTGCTCAAGCAAGTGGAAACACATTTGAACACAGCATATAGCTTTTTTGTATTAGGTTAGCACAAATATTTTCAATTAAAACTTACCACTAACAATTTTGTTGTAATGGTAGATATATCTGCGTGTCGTCTGCATAACAGTGAAATGAGACATTATGCTTCTTAAAGAAAGACCCCAAAGGGAGTATATATAGAGAAAAAAGTAATGGGGCAAGAATGGACCCTTGAGGGACGCCACAGGTGAGAGGAACTGAGGTAGATAAAAATTCTCCAACATTAACTGCAAAGCTTCTATTTGATAAATATGACTTAAACCACTGAAGAGCCACTCCTTGAATTCCTGCATATTGCTCAAGACAAGAAACTAAGACAGCGTGGTCAACAGTTTCAAACGGTGCACTAAGATCTAATAAAACTAGGACTGTCAACGGTTAATAAAATATCATTGTAGACTTTTAAGAGTGCCAATTCTGTACTGTGTTTTGCCTTAAAACCTGATTGGAAAACCTAGAGTACTGAATTTCCCTCTAAAAAGGGCTGTAATTGAGTGAAAACTACTTTCACCAACACTTTAAAAAAAAAAAAAAATTGGAAGTTTTGAAATTGGTCTAAAAATTAAACAAACTGTAGGATCCAAATTAGCTTTTTTAATAAGAGGCTGCACTATCGCATGTAATAGACAGGAACAGAGCCTGAGACCAAGCAACAACTAATTATTGCCATGACACTCAGACCAATAACACTAAAAGCTTGTTTAAAAATGTAGGGATAATATCTTGATGACAAACTGTAGGCTTCAAATGTTCAACGATCTCCTCTAAGGTTGCAAAAGATACAGGCTCTAATTGATTAAAAACAACAGAGCATGTAGATGGGGCTGATGGATCGTAATCCGGTAGTTGGATAGATAATCTAGTATCATCAGTCTTCTCAAAATATTTAACAATTTTCACAAGTTTGTAAAGAGGCATCAAGACAATCAGAAGAATTAATAACAGAATTTAACATATTAAAACTCTAGGTTTGTGCTGATTTTTTTCAATAAACAAATAATTAGCCCTTGCTCTATTTAAAAACTTCTCCTAATTGGCTAGAGAATCCTTAAAAATCTCATAAGAAATTTGAAGCTTGTCCTTCTTCCATTTGCACTCCACTCGTCTACAAATCTGTCAGAGGGCACGAGTAGATTCATTTAGCCAAGGTTTTGATTTAAGTTTTGCAAGCTTAACCTTCAAAGGTGCAACCGAATCTAAAATACTGGTACATGTAGAATTAAACTGAGAAAGTAACTCTTCAGCACATAATTGCAAAGATAAGTTTACACAATCCAAATTTAGAGGATAAAAAAACATTGTAAGCAGTGCAAAAATCATTAATAGCTTCAGAATTCACTGTACAGAGACAGCGGGCAGCCACACATGGTTTAACAACAGAACAAGTTAGAGAAATTTCAAACACAACAGACTTGTCAGAAAAAACAGTATCAGAGAATCCACAGAAGGGTATCATAGGGCAGGCAGGAACACACACATAGCACCATACACGGACATGAAGACATTTAACACTGGACAAGGAAACACAGGGCAGACCACACTTTAAATACACAGCTAAACAAGGGGAAATTAGCAAGCCACAGGTGAACCAAGCGACTAATCAACTAAAGGGAAAACTAGGTCATGGGGAGAAAAACACACAGACAGTCCATAGGCATGAGTCAAGTCAAGTCAAGTCATCTTTATTTATATAGCGCTTTAAACAAAAAAGATTGCGTCAAAGCAACTGAACAACATTAATTAGGAAAACAGTGTGTCAATAATGCAAAATGACATTTAAAGGCAGTTCATCATTGAATTCAGTGATGTCGTCATGCAGCTCAGTTCAGTTTAAATGGTATCTGTGCAATAATTTGCAATCAAGTCAACGATATCGCTGTAAATGAAGTGTCCCCAACTAAGCAAGCCAGAGGCAACACCGGCAAGGAACCAAAACTCCATCAGTGAGAGAATGGAGAAAAAACCTTGGGAGAAACCAGGCTCAGTTGGGGGGCCAGTTCTCCTCTGACCAGACGAAACCAGCAGTTCAATTCCAGGCTGCAGCAAAGTCAGGTTGTGCAGAAGAATCATCTGTTTCCTGTGGTCTTGTCCCGGTGGTCGTCTGAGACAAGGTCTTTACAGGGGATCTGTCTCTGGGGCTCTAGTCCTGGTCTCCGCTGTCTTTCAGGGCTGTAGAGGTCCTTTCTAGGTGCTAATCCACCATCTGGGCTGGATACATACTGGATCCGGGTGACTGCAGTGACCATCTGACTTGGATACAGACTGGATCTGGTGGCTACGGTGACCTCGGAATAAGAGAGAAACAGACTAATATGAGCGTAGATGCCATTCTTCTAACGATGTAGCAAGTACATCGGGTGTTATGGGAAGTGTTCCCGGTTCCGGTTTACCTAATTAATGCAGCCTAAAAATCCTTTAACGGATTTGGATATTAGAAGTGTATTAGTATGTTATGTGTAAGCCAGGTTAAAGAGATGGGTCTTAACTGCAAGAGTGTGTCTGCCTCCCGAACAATGTTAGGTAGGTTATTCCAGAGTTTGGGCGCTAAATAGGAGAAGGATCTGCCGCCCGCAGTTGACTTTGATATTCTAGGTATTATCAAATTGCCAGAGTTTTGAGAATGGAGCGGACGTGGGGGACTATAATGTAACAAGAGCTCGTTCAAATACTGAGGTGCTAAACCATTCAGGGCTTTATAAGTAATAAGCAAGATTTTAAAATCTATACGATGTTTGATAGGGAGCCAGTGCAGTGTTGACAGGACCGGGCTAATATGATCATACTTCCTGGTTCTAGTAAGAACTCTAGCTGCTGCATTTTGGACTAACTGGAGTTTGTTTACTAAGCGTGCAGAACAACCACCCAGTAGAGCATTACAATAGTCTAACCTTGAGGTCATAAACGCATGGATTAACATTTCTGCATTTGACATTGAGAGCATAGGTCGTAATTTAGATATATTTTTGAGATGGAAAAATGCAGTTTTACAAATGCTAGAAACGTGGCTTTCTAAGGAAAGGTTGCTATCAAATAGCACACCTAGGTTCCTAACTGATGACGAAGAATTGACAGAGCAGCCATCAAGGCTTAGACAGCGTTCTAGGTCATTACATGCAGAGCTTTTAGGCCCTATAATTAACACCTCTGTTTTTTCAGAATTGAGCAGTAATAAATTACTCGTCATCCAGTTTTTTATATCGACTATGCATTCCGTTAGTTTTTCAAATTGGTATGTTTCGCCAGGCCGCGATGAAATATAGAGCTGAGTATCATCAGCATAACAGTGAAAGCTAACACCGTGTTTCCTGATGATATCTCCCAAGTGTAACATGTAAAGCGTGAAGAGTAACGGCCCTAGTACTGAGCCTTGCGGTACTCCATACTGCACTTGTGAACGATATGATACCTCTTCATTCACTGCTACGAATTGATGGCGGTCATATAAGTACGATTTAAACCATGCTAATGCACTTCCATTAATGCCAACAAAGTGTTCTAGTCTATGCAAAAGAATAGTGTGGTCAATAGTGTCGAACGCAGCACTAAGATCCAATAGCACTAATAGAGAGATACAACCACGATCAGATGATAAGAGCAGGTCATTTGTAACTCTAAGGAGAGCAGTCTCAGTACTATGATACGGTCTAAATCCTGACTGGAAATCCTCACAGATGCCATTTTTCTCTAAGAAGGAATATAATTGTGAGGATACTACCTTTTCTAGTATCTTTGAAAGAAAAGGGAGATTCGAGATCGGTCTATAATTAACTAGTTCTTTGGGGTCAAGTTGTGGTTTTTTGATGAGAGGCTTAATAACAGCCAGTTTGAAGGATTTTGGGACATACCCTAATAACAATGAGGAATTAATAATAGTCAGAAGAGGATCTATAACTTCTGGAAGCACCTCTTTTAGGAGCTTAGATGGAATAGGGTCTAACATACATGTTGTTGGTTTAGATGATTTAACAAATTTATACAATTCTTCCTCTCCTATAGTAGAGAATGAGTGGAACTGTTCCTCAGGGGATCTATAGTGCACTGTCTGATGTGATACTGGAAGGTAGATTACTTACAAAGCAGTCTTTTGTGGTAGAAGTGATGGTTCTACCATACTTGTAACAAGAAGTGGAATTTACAGTTTTAGCTATATGAAGTTTGCACAAAACTAAATAATGATCTGAGATATCATCGCTTGGCTGCATAATTTCAACACCATCAACATCAATTCCATGTGACAGTATTAAATCTAGAGTATGATTTCGACAATGAGTAGGTCCTGAGACGTGTTGTCTAACCCCAATAGAGTTCAGAATGTCTATAAATGCTGATCCCAATGCATCTTTTTCATTATCAACATGGATATTAAAATCACCAACAATTAAAACTTTATCTGCAGCCAGCACTAACTCGGATGTAAAATCAGCAAACTCTTTAATAAAGTCTGTATGGTGCCCTGGTGGCCTGTATACAGTAGCCAGTACAAACATCACAGGGGATTTATCATTAACATTTGTTTCTCTGGATAATGTTATATTAAGCACCAATACTTCAAACGAGTTATACTTGAAGCCTGCCCTCTGAGAAATCCTGAAAACATTGTTATAAATTGAAGCAACACCTCCCCCTTTACCTTTTGGACGTGGCTCATGTTTATAACAGCAATCTTGGGGTGTAGACTCATTTAAAATAATGTATTCATCAGGTTTTAGCCAGGTTTCTGTCAAACAGAGTACATCTAGATTATGATCAGTGATCATATTATTTACAAAAAGTGCTTTCGTAGGAAGGGACCTGATATTCAATAAGCCAAGCTTTATCATTTGTTTATCCGTATTACATCTGTTTTTTATTTGTTGAACCTCAATTAAATTGTTGCTCTTAAATTGGTTTGGACGTTTTTTGTATTTTCTAGCCCGGGGAACAGACACAGTCTCTATAGTGTGATATCTAGGTGAAAGAGTCTCTATGTGCTGAGAATTAACTGACTTCTGTGACTGGAGGCGGCTAGCAGACGGTCGGTTTAGCCAGTCTGTCTGCTTCCTGACCTGGGCCCCAGTTAGTCAAGTACAAACTCTAAGACTATGTGCCATATTTCTAGAAAGAAGAGCGGCACCACCCCAGGAGGGATGAAGACCATCTCTTTTCAACAGGTCAGGTCTGCCCCAAAAGCTTGTCCAATTGTCTATGAAACCTATGTTATTCTGCGGGCACCACTTAGACATCCAGCCATTGAATGATGACAATCTGCTATGTATCTCATCACCACGGTAAGCAGGGAGGAGACCAGAGCATATTACAGTGTCTGACATCATGCTTGCAAGTTCACACACCTCTTTAATGTTATTTTTAGTGATATCCGACTGGCGAAGTCGAACATCATTAGCGCCGGCGTGAATAACAATCTTACTGTATTTACGTTTAGCATTAGCCAGCACTTTTAAATTTGCTAAGATGTCAGGCGCTCTGGCTCCCGGTAAACATTTTACTATGGTGGCTGGTGTCTCTATTTTCACATTCCATACAATAGAATCGCCAATAACTAGAGCACTTTCATCAGGTTTCTCAGTGGGTGCTTCACTGAGTGGGGAGAACCTGTTTAATGTTTTGATCGGAACAGAAGAGTGGTGTTTAGACCCACGACTATGCCGCCTCACAGTCACCCAGTTGCCCTGCTGCAAAGGCCCTGTTACCGGAACCGAACAATGTACAGGACTCCCTGAGCTAGACGCATCCAAAGCTGAATCTAGAGCCCTCACATTCTTACTGTCCTCAATTAAAGTTTGGATGCGTGTCTCTAATTCTGAAATCTTCTCTGTCAGTCTAACTATTTCCCTGCATTTATCACATGTGAATCCCTCGTCACCGACAGAGATAGATAAACTATACATGTGGCAAGCAGTGCAAATAACAATAGCAGGAGAAGCCATTACTCACCGTGCTTGATGAAAGATTCTTACCACAGTTGTTTGATGAACTTGTGAAAACCGGAGAGAGAGAGTAACGAGAGAGAGGAGAGGAGGAAAGAAAACAGCGATAGGCACAAATGGAAACGCTAATGACAAGCTAACGAGTGCTAACGCGATGCAGGTGCACTGCACTCGCGGATTTAAAATAAAAGTGAACGATCAAATTAATCAGATTAGATTGATAGATAATATCAGAAATATGGTGGGAATTAAGTTATATTTTATCACTTTAAACAACAGAGAGTGATAGTAATATAAAGATTCTACAGAAAAACAAAGCTATACAGAGCTACGATCAAAAAACAGCAGCACAGGAAGCAGGAATAACACTGTCCAACAGCGACACCCACAGGACAATTTATAGTTTCATTGTATTGGCTAAATCGTGGCCAGGTTTTATTTATTTGTTTCTTGTTATATAATGGGAAAGAAATAATACAATGTGCTCACATTTTCACTAAAATTAAGGAAGAAATTAATAAAGAGAAAAAAATGTTCAATGATTTCTTTATTCAGGCATATCATGTGCAGCAGTAGTCTAATGTAGTTCTGTCCTGTTAAATAAGGACAGATAACAAAGTACGTCCATGACATGTAGAAATTGTAACGTTTATTGTAGGAATTATTAAATGAAAAATTCAAACATTTGTATTTGTGACAAATATTAAGTAATGTGACTGAATATGCTTCCACTTTTAATGCTCCAATACAATGTGGATATGCTAATGTCAAAGTAAACTACCTTTTCTTTATTTTATGGTAACGTAGCATATCATTCAATAATATAAATAATACGGCACACCTGTATGTATTGCGTAACAGTAAAGGGGGAAGTCGTGGGCTAGTGGTTAGAGAGTTTGACTCCTAACCCTAAGGTTGTGGGTTCGAGTCTCGGTCCGGCAATACCACGACTGAGGTGCCCTTGAGGAAAGCACTGAACCCCCAACTGCTCCCCGGGTGCCGCAGCATAAATGGCTGCCCACTGCTCCGGGTGTGTGTTCACTGCTGTGTGTGTGCGCACTTTGGATGGGTTAAATGATGGGTTAAATGCAGAGCACAAATTCTGAGTATGTATGTCACTTCACTTTAAAATGTAAGAGCAGGCTTACTGTCATTTACTAGTATATGCTGCTTGAGTTTTTTTTTTTTTTTTTAATAACAAACACACTAAAGTACTAAATTTGCTTCTGTGAACATGATTTATTTTAACTAGTTTATCTTAGATTATAGACCAACTGCAACCATTTTATCCACTACCGCAGCCATCAACAAGCCCATCGGCAATGTGCTCCAACGTGTTCACATACTAACTTTTCAAAGTATGTGGTAATAGCGCCACTTAGCGGTAAAAGGCAGTAAATACACATTTCTAATGTTGCCGCAACGGCAGCGTTAGAAGTATTATTCTGGATGAGTACCATCTGTAATTGATTAATTCATGTCTTGATCAATAAAAATCTTCTACACCGCAAGGCCTCAGCAAAAGTAATTACCAAGAATGTGTTGGGGGGAAGAAGAAAGGAGATATTTGAATTATTTATTAATAAACTAGTGTTTTCTGAGACAATGTCGTAAGGATGAAGTTGAGGATCCTGACTCGTGTGACATTGGATGCGCTTTTATTGAAAAATGCATCTTTACAGATTACATATAGAAAGAGTTTTAATTTTCAATTTGAATCATTTTATTTTAAAGCAATCCTCCTTAAGAAAAAAGAAGGCAGAAAGGTATCCTGTTTGTTTTCTTTAATTTTGCAAAAGCACGTTTTGTTGATATTGTGAGTGCACAGAAATAAAAGTTGACCCTTTACAGTTCTGATGTATTACTCTTACCTTTATGAGCAAAAATGACGGCCTATTTTAAGTTCTTTTCACTGATCTAAGAAAAAAAATGCAAGTGATCGCATTGGTGACTCCATGTCCTGCAGAGCACAGATTAGGTTCCACTCTTTGCACAAACGATTGGATATGCACCTAATAGCACACTGTTTTCTAGGTTAAATGTTTTAACTAACATTGTGATATGCTTGAAGTGTTTTATATCTATATATTTTATTTTAGGCAAGTCATGATGATTTGAAAAGGCTAAATTGATCAAACATATGCGATAATCAACTCACTGTCTGCCGCTGGCCACTTGGTCGTTACTTTAATAAACAAAAATTTAAATTTACCAAACAAAAATGTATATGTTCCAAACATTTCTTTCAGCAAAGTCACGATACGTATTTAACGATACAGAGGCCGCGATACAATATGAATCCTGATACAGGACTACACTGAATTTCACCTCAGCAGAATTTAATGAAACATTTAATTAAACACTGCATACTATAGGGTTGTTTCTAACTACAGGCAGAGCAGGTAGTTGACCTCTGCATTATGAAAGGCCTCCATAACTGTACCACAGTACAATATACAGTGCCCTCCATAAGTATTGGAACAGTAGAGACAAAATTGCTTTCTCTGTGTAACGATTACAAAAGGTGAGGAAGCAAGTGCAAGAGTGAAACAAGAATGTTTATTAAAGTCAGGTACACAATAAATCCAGGTGGAAACCACAGGTGGTCGAGGCAATGACTGACGGTGATCCGGGAAGTGGCAGTGAGGTGAGGCAGCAGGAGAGCGTGACACAGGCCTGAGATGAGCAATCCGTGGTGGTGAGTAGTTGCTTCCTGTGGTGAAGAGTGGACGGGGTTCCAGGGGTCAGACGAACAGCGATGATGAACACACAGAGAAACAGGAGCGAGAAACCAGGCAAACAAACAGGAGACTTCATACAACGCTCTGACAAACACAAGATGAAAGACAGGGCAATAAGTAGGGATCGGGTAATGAGTAACAGCTGGTGCAGATGAACAATCAACGGAGAAACATGAAACAATCAGTGCTGACGAGCGACACACACAAACTCCACCCACATAGTGCAAACCCGAGACCATGGTTTACCAACCGTGCTGTGGAGTCAAGTCATTAAAAGATGAATATGCAACAAAACTACCGAATGTCACATTTTATTATTAGATTTTATTATTAGACTTTCAACACATACATTTTTTACCAAACAAAATGGACAGCACTTTTAGAGTTCATTCCACTATTTGATGTGAGCATAAGTATTGGAACAGTTGAATTTGAGGCAGATGTAAAAGATTAAAAGCTAATATTTAGTTGCAGATCCCTTGCATGCAATCAGAGAAGTGAGTCTGCAACCCATAGACATCACCAGACTCTTGGTCTTATGCTTTGAAATGCTTTCCCCCAGCCTTTAATGCAGCCAGTTCCAACTGTTGCTTGTTTTGGGGAGTTTCTGTCTTCAGTCTGCTCTTCAGCTGGTGAAATTAATGTTCAATCAGGTTTAAATCTGGAGATTGATTTGGGCAATCTAAGACTTTACATTTCTTTGCCCTGATAAACTCCTTGACTGAACTGGCAGGGTGTTTTGGGTCATTGTCCTGATCCAATATGAAGTGCTTTCTAGGTCCGTGTACCTTCGTATAATTCGTTTTTTGATTTAATATTGAAATCTGAAAAATGAAAAAACTGCACATTTTTCGTTTTTCATTTGTTCAAACAAAACGAAAAATCAAGAATTCGGCTTCATTTTTTCGTTTTTACGTTCAGGGACAGAAAACGAATTAACAACTTGAATATTCGATCTCTACATGTGGGCGGGAATGAAACTCCCCTCTCTGCTGATTGGTCAACCAAATATTACAACATAATAATAGCCCTAAAAAACATAATAAGAGTCCTACCCTTCTACGGATTCTTAACGTGTTTATTTATACTACATTTTATCTCTTTCACTTCATCAAACAGGGCCGGGTTTCCCGTTAATGATTCATCTTAGACCTTAAGAGCGTTTTCTACGAGTCATTTTACTATCGTTTGCTATTGTTTCACGTGCGTTTCCCGACAATGCACTTAACACAGTCGCACGTAGCCATGCTACTTAAGTGCTATAGGAGTCGCTATCCGTCTGTCAAGTGCTGAAATGTCACCTTATAGAATGGCTCTAATTGTAGTACACGCTCGTTTATTGAAATGTTAACCTAATAATTCTGCGTTCCAGACAATTCGGATATAATAACAATTATATTATATTATATTATATTATATTATTATGGTATAGTGTATAATATTATACTTTACATAATATATATATATATATATATATAGAGAGAGAGAGAGAGAGAGCGAGTTATTTCCAGGTCCAATACATGGCTGATTTTCGTGCACGTCAGCAAGCCACTGACAGATTTTTTTTCCCCCAGTCTTTGAAGCATATTTCCTACATTACTTATTTTATTAATTTTTTTGTTCAATCATTAAATTTAGATGTATTTCTATTTTTTTTCTGCCCTTTTTAATTATTTCATTTATATATATATATATGACCGCATAAATCTTTTCTTATGATGCACTTTTATTATTAAAAGTTAAAACTTATGTTGCTTTACGATTACGTTGCATTTGAGAAACAGACGGTAATATTAAGATCAGTAGTACGATCGTTTTTATGAGCTTTTGGGAAACGCATCCCTGGCTGTTTGATGAAGAGAAAGAGATAAAATGTAGTATAAATAAACACGTTAAGAATCCGTAGAAGGGTAGGACTCTTATTATGTTTTTCAGGACTATTATTATGTTGTAATGTTTGGTTGACCAATCAGCAGAGAGGGGAGTTTCATTCCCACCCACATGTATGGATCGAATATTCAAGTTGTTTATTCGTTTTCTGTCCCTGAACGTAAAAACGAAAAAATGAAGCCAAATTCTTGATTTTTCGTTTTGTTTGAACAAATGAAAAACGAAAATTGTGCAGTTTTTTCCTTTTTCAGATTTCAATATTAAATCAAAAAACGAATTATACGAAGGTACACGGACCTTTCTAATGAGTTTGGTGGCATTTTCTTGAATACTGGTAGCCAAGATGATTTTGTATCCTTCCAAATTCATCCTGCTACTGCCATCATACATTAAGTAATCATTAAAATGAAGAGGTCCTGTTCTAGAGACAGCCATGCATGCCCATGCCATGACACCACCTCCACCAAGCTTTACAGATGAGGTTGTATGCTAAGGATCATTTGCAGTTCCCTTTTTTTCTCCACACTTTTGCTTTCCAATCACTTAGATAAAGGTTACTCTTTGTCTCATCTGTCCATCAACTCAGTTCCAAAACTCTACTGGCTCACATTCATAAAGAATCTTGCCTTTCTGTTTTTGGTGCTGATCAGAGGTTTGCATCTTGCTGTGTAGCTTCTGTAATTCTGTGTCAAATTCTCCTGGGGACTGTAGATTGACAGAGCATCACCTCAGCTTTCTGGAGGTTGTTGGTGATTTTAGACATGTATTTTAGGGTTCATTTTCACAGCTTTTATGATTTGTCTGTCATCATTGGTTGCTGATGTCGCCGGTAGTTTCCAAACTCTTGATTTCTCCATGCCCTTTGTTTAACCTATAGTTCTAATTGACTTCCTCTTTTCTTTTAGCATCCAAATTGCTTGCTTTTCTTTCAGAGTTGGCTTCCTCGTCTTCATCCTGGTTTGTGTGTGTCATCATCGAATGCAAGACTTAGAATGCAGAAGCAATGGATATAACTCATAAGATACATTCCCTGCTTTTAATTTCTGAAGAATTAATGCAACAGGACACAGCTGAACACTTAGAAACACATGTGAGGCAACTGTTCCAATACTTATGCTCACATCAGATAGGAGGATAAAACTCTAAAAGTGCTGATCTTCTTAGCTGGTAAAACATCTTTGTGTTGAATCACCCAATAATAAAATGTGACATTCTGTAGTTTTGTCTTATATTCATCTTTCAATCATATTTACAGATTTCTTGACTCCACAGCAAACAGAACAATTTTGTCTTTACTGTTCCAATACTTACGGAGGGCACTGTAGGTAATGGCATATGCTTCAAGCTTACATTGTGCACTCCCCACCAGGTACAATATTCTGATTGTTTGCATCTAATCATTGCACAAATAAACACACTCTCTACATTTCAAAAGTAAAAATAAAAATGAGAAGAGTTCTAAACTAATGCGCTGTCTTCACTGTATCTCACTAACACGTTTAGTCATTCAAAGAGATGGATCACGTTCAGATCACAAACACAGACATTCAGCAACACAAACATTTTAGCGCTGCCCCACAATTTTATCAATAAAATAAAAAGCTTAGTCACTCAAGAGCTACATTATCTTTCTCAACTAGGAGCTGATAACATCGTTTCCAAAGCAATAAAAACCACAGCTTCACTGTTAATAGAGAAACGCAGCAAAATGGTGGTAATTCATACATACACAGCCTCTCTCTCACTTTCTCTCTCATAAATGAACACTTGATAAATCACACTTTTCTGAGAATCAAGTGGAGATCACTAAATTGCGAGCTAACCATTGTTTTCAGAAAGCATGCACGTTTATCCACAGTAGAGAGAGCGTGCGTACATATATTTGCCAGGTTGACAAAGATAAGTAACACACTTAGCAGATATTTCCGTATTGCGCAAGTGGGAAGCTCTGTTTTGGGGATTACATCTCTTTATATCAGGCAACCCCGGCTGTGTTCCTCTCCGGCCATCTTGATGTAGCCTATATATTATGCTATATTTATAATTTTTTAGAAACTTTTCTACTTCATTTTAAACTATGTTCTTGTATTCAAATGAAGCGGTCTAATGCTGTGCACGTGCCACAATATCGATACAGGGCCAGCTGTATCGATACTCATATCGTCAAATCTCTGTGACGATACATCGTCATATTGATGTATCGAACACAGCACTAATGTTAAGTAAAGAGATTGAAATGAAAGGACAATAAATCAACTACATAACAACAAATATAAAAATATAACCAATAATAATAATATACAAACATTGCGGAAAAGATGATCACTTAATGGACTTAGAAGACTGTGGGATGGATAAAAAAATACTTTGTGTTGTTTGTACATTAATTTGAAGATTGAATGTGACATTATTACAATATAAAAATGTATTTTAAAACTTTAAATATGTTAGGTAAGATTAATCAAGATTAATTTCAGGAATAAATGGGATTAATTAGTTAAAAAATGTATTTGATTAACAGCACTAATATAGTTACATTATAGAGACAGTTAATGGAAAGTTTACTTCTCTGACATTCTGTATCTCCTATTTAGACAACACTGCAAGAAAAAACGTCAGGACTCTTGGGTGTTTCCATGTGATTCTTCCAAATATCATTTTATTTTTTGCTTTTGTCCTTTGGGGTGTTATTGAAGGTAAGTGTTTCTGTGGACCCAAAAATAACTGTCAACACAAAATTCAATGCTATTCTGACACCTTATTTCAGCTCACAACTAAGCATAAAATGTCCATGCCACACTGTTAAAAAAATTACTTCCTTCAATTTTTAAGTACAGTCAACTTGGATGTTGTTCAAGTTATTTCAACTTAAATTACTGAGTTAAAAAATGTGTTGAATGTTGTACAACTTACAAAGAAGTTGAAAATTACTTAACTTATTTGGATGAGGTAATGTAAAAACATATGTTGTTATAACTTATTGGTCATATACATTTTTACAGTGCAGTGGATCATGATTAATGTTAGATTCTAATCATAAAATCTGATTTGGTTTCAGGATCTCTGTATGAGACCATCCTTTGCTGTACTCTGCAGATTCTGAGGCCTCTGATGTTGATTTGGACGGCACCATATTTACAGGACTTCCCAGGTGTGTGTGCATATTACATTTACAAGAGGTTCTTCCCATTTCTGTATATATTATATACAGGTGCATCTCAATAAATTAGAATGTCATGGAAAAGTTCATTTATTTCAGTAATTCAACTCAAATTGTGAAACTCGTGTATTAAATAAATTCAGTGCACACAGACTGAAGTAGTTTAAGTCTTTGGTTCTTTTAATTGTGATGATTTTGGCTCACATTTAACAAAAACCCACCAATTCACTATCTCAACAAATTAGAATACTTCATAAGACCAATAAAAAAAAAAAACATTTTTAGTGAATTGTTGGCCTTCTGGAAAGTATGTTCATTTACTCTACATGTACTCAATACTTGGTAGGGGCTCCTTTTGTTTTAATTACTGCCTCAATGCGGCGTGGCATGGAGGTGATCAGTTTGTGGCACTGCTGAGGTTTTATGGAAGCCCAGGTTTCTTTGACAGTGGCCTTCAGCTCATCTGCATTTTTTGGTCTCTTGTTTCTCATTTTCCTCTTGACAATACTCCATAGATTCTCTCTGGGGTTCAGGTCTGGTGAGTTTGCTGGCCAGTCAAGCACACCAAAACCTTGGTCATTTAACCAACTTTTGGTGCTTTTGGCAGTGTGGGCAGGTGCCAAATCCTGCAGGAAAATGAAATCAGCATCTTCAAAAAGCTGGTCAGCAGAAGGAAGCATGAAGTGCTCCAAAATTTCTTGGTAAACAGGTGCAGTGACTTTGGTTTTCAAAAAACACAATGGACCAACACCAGCAGATGACATTGTACCCCAAATCATCACAGACTGTGGAAAGTTAACACTGGACTTCAAGCAACTTGGCCTATGAGCTTCTCCACCCTTCCTCCAGACTCTAGGACCTTGGTTTCCAAATGAAATAAATGAACTTGCTCTCTTCTGAAAATAGGACTTTGGACCACTGGGCAACAGTCCGGTTCTTCTTCTCCTTAGCCCAGGTAAGATGCCTCTGAAGTTGTCTGTGGTTCAGAAGTGGCTTAACAAGAGGAATACGACAACTGTAGTCAAATTCTTTGACATGTCTGTGTGTGGTGGCTCTTGATGCCTTGACCCCAGCCTCAGTCCATTCCTTGTAAAGTTCACTCAAATTCTTGAATCGATTTTGCTTGACAATCTTCATAAGGCTGCGGTTCTCTCGGTTGGTTGTGCCTCTTTTTCTTCCACACTTTTTCCTTCCACTCAACTTTCTGTTAACATGCTTGGATACAGCACTCTGTGAACAGCCAGCTTCTTTGGCAATGAATGTTTGTGGCTTACCCTCCTTGTGAAGGGTGTCAATGATTGTCTTCTCGACAACTGTCAGATCAGCAGTCTTCCCCATGATTGTGTAGCCTAGTGAACCAAACTGAGAGACCAATTTGAATGCTCAGGAAACCTTTGATTAGCTGATTGGCATGTCACCATATTCAAATTTGTTGAGATAGTGAATTGGTGGGTTTTTGTTAAATGTGAGCCAAAGTCATCACAATTAAAAGAACCAAAGACTTAAACTACTTCAGTCTGTGTGCACTGAATTTATTTTATACACAAGTTTAACAATTTGAGTTGAATTACTGAAATAAATTAACTTTTCCACGACATTCTAATTAATTGAGATGCACCTGTATTATACAATTCTTTCTATCTCTCTCTTTTTCTGTCTATGGATTTTTATACTTTCAGTTTTATCACTGCTGCTAAAAGGCTATTTTAAAATGTCTAATCATTTCTTTTTACAGATAATTTTAGGAGATGGATTAAAACTTCAGTTCTTCACTTAGAATTAGCTGTTTTTGTAATAGTTTACTATTCAGGTTTGTAAATCCAAGTATTTCACAACAGTCATCTGTTATATCATCTGTTACATATGTTATAATATTTATTATTATACAGTACAACACACTGCATTTAACAAATTGCATTAACATAACAGATCCTACTTATTTAGAGTTTAATCTCTGTCTTTTATAAGGCTGTGTTTTAATTTTTCAGATGTGGTATTTTTTTATGTTCTTGTGATTCAGTTTTTTTTAGACGAAATTGGGAAAGGACTATACTTCTTGAAGAGACTGACCGAGTGGGTATAATCACTTTGTTTGGAATATCAGTTCTTCTCTGTGTCCTCTATATTATTAGGCGTGAGTATTTCTGATTGATTCCTATTTGTTTTCTAATTTAGCAATGTATAAAGTGTGATGAAATTGTATTTATCAGCATCCTTTTATTCATCAGCTTTGTTTCTTTGATCATTTTATTTCTGTTGGTGGTGATATTGTAATGAGAGGACATGACAACGGAGATGTGGATCCAAATGCAGGCTTTAATAGTGAATGTAGTCAGACAGGCAGGGTCCAGTACCAGCAAACAGCAACATCCAAGGTAATTCAAAAATAGGCAAAGGTCTTGGCAGGCAGCAAACAATCAAAAAACAGATAAATAGTCCAAGGGTCCAACACAAAGGCAAGGCAAGACGGGGTTGAAAACAAGAAGACACAAAGACGTTACAGGCTAACAGTACTCAGCGGTGTATGTGTGTGTGTGTGTGTAAAAGAGCAACATTAGGCTTGTTTGAGATGAGCCAAATCTGCAGAACCAATCACAGATGATCACCATGAGATGCATGCTGGTTAGAAGAGTGTCTGAGTTACGTCCGACTTGCTCCGATGTCATGCTGACGTGTGCCAAAAAACTTTTGCAACAGCAAGGCGGTTGCATCAGATTGCGCAGTTGAGCGCAGTTGCTCTCCAATGACTGTTCTGATCAAAAGCATGATGGGAAACGACTGACTGACGACATTGGTTCAGACAACCGTGATGCTGCGTTCTCTTATAATTTTTGTTTTTGTTTTATTATGTTTATTTTTTTAATCTGATTTCATGCGATTATGTATTTAAATTGAATTGAATTGAATTGCATGAATGATCCCAAACACTATGACAGTGCGATCTCTGTGTGAGATATGTGATTGTTGTCATAATTCTATAAAAATCAAAAATTTCAGGCGAGGCGAGGTGCAGCTCAACCAAGCCTATTTGTAGTCCTCGTGGGGCCAGTTTCAGAAAGGAGGTTAAGTGAAAACTCTGGGTATGTTAACCCTGAAATGAGGGAAACTCTGGGTTTTCCATTTAAGAATAAGAGGAATGTCAAACCCGAGAATGCAGGGTAAGTCAAGCCCATTTCGGAAAGGGAAGTAACTTGTACTCAGAGCCAGTTACCATGGTAACCTACTATGTGACCCTAACCTGGTCAGGAGCAGGTTTTGTTCGGTAAACCCAGAGCTTCTTACGGTCTCCTCCCCCTTTTTAAAGTGCAAGTAATGTTTGAATACTTTCATGCACGCTGCAAAAATGCTTTTCTAAGTATTTTTTCTTATTTCAAGTACAAATATCGAAAAAAAATTAATCAATATGGATTCTCTATATAATATATTGTCTATATAATATCATATATATAATATATATATCTCTAAATCATATATGATATTTAGTCTTGTTTTCTGGGGGGGGGGGGGTCTATGTGCATTTTACATAAAGGGTTAATTCACCGAAAAATGAAAATTAGCTTGTGTTTTACTCAACCTCGAGGCATCCTAGTTGTATATGACTTTCTTCTTTCAGATGAACCCAGTCGGAGTTATATAAAAAATTGTCCTGGCCATTCCAAGCTCTATAATTGCAGTCAGCAGGGGTTGCCGTTGAACAGTCCACGAGTTGTCAAATAAAGAGCGCGCATCCAGGGGCGTAGATTACTCGGGGGATGCCCCCCCATTTTTAATATCACATAAATTCGTCCCCCGCACTATTTCGGGCAAGTGTGTTCGCATAGAGGTTTTCAAGAGCTGGTGTGAATAAATACAGATTTAAACTCAAAGAGACAGGATAGTCTGCAAATCTTCTGATATTTTATTCAGACCCAGAATAAGGCGAGATGAACATCACAGCACGCTAAACACTAATGCAGCGTGTTTCATTCATACTCGAAGCCAGAGGGCACTCTCTTGCAGAAAGTCGAACCAGGAAATGGACAAAAGTGTCCAGCTAATGCTGTATGTAAACAGTTGTTTTCACACAGCTATTGCTGTATGAAAACAGTTGTTTTCATAGAAAAACGGAAATGTTTGGAAACATGAAGACATTAAACATTTCAAGTCATCTCCAGGTAATAAATAAAGTATATGAACAATGCAGTGCTAATTGACATAGCATTTATTACAGTTTAGAAACTATTCTGCCTTATTACGTGATAAAAAGTGTTTCTAATATTTATTAACAAATCATTATTATTGATTATTGTCCAGCAGTTATCTGATTTCTAAGCCAATTAAAAGCTAGAAATTAGAGAAAAACATATTAGAATGATTTCTGAAGGATGTGACACTGAAGACTGGAGTAATGATACTAAAAATTCAGCTTTGAGAAAGCAGTTATTTTAAATAGTACAAATATTTCATAATATTTGTGTTCCAGCGGATGTCATAGTATGTCGGCATTGCGTGATTAGTGACGAATGTGAAGAGAGAACAAAACAAAACACTGGTCACAAATTAGAAGTATAAAACTGAGGATTTGCAAAGAAAAATGTTGGAGGATTTCGATATAAACCGATATAAACCAAGAGGAGACTGGTTTTCCTTTGCTAAAGTAAGGAAACTTTGCTTCCTTTGCTCCTATAAACAAACTCGCGAGACTAGCAAATCTCAGAGGCGCGTGCGCTGCAGCATCATCCACCAGGATGGCTTTGAAATATGGATATTTTTCTTACAAAAACACATTGATTCCCTATAGGAACCCTTTATTCACCTCACCGAGCCGTGTGTGGCACGTTTTATGCAATGATAGAGCTTGGAATAGCCAGAACAATTTTTAATATAACTCCAACTGGATTCGTCTGAAAGAAGAAAGTCATATACAGGTCCTTCTCAAAAAATTAGCATATTGTGAAAAAGTTCATTATTTTCCATAATGTAATGATAAAAATTAAACTTTCATATATTTTAGATTCATTGCACACCAACTGAAATATTTCAGGTCTTTTATTGTTTTAATACTGATGATTTTGGCATACAGCTCATGAAAACCCAAAATTCCTATCTCAAAAAATTAGCATATCATGAAAAGGTTCTCTAAACGAGCTATTAACCTAATCATCTGAATCAACTAATTAACTCTAAACACCTGCAAAAGATTCCTGAGGCTTTTAAAAACTCCCAGCCTGGTTCATTACTCAAAACCGCAATCATGGGTAAGACTGCCGACCTGACTGCTGTCCAGAAGGCCATCATTGACACCCTCAAGCGAGAGGGTAAGACACAGAAAGAAATTTCTGAACGAATAGGCTGTTCCCAGAGTGCTGTATCGACACCTCAGTGGGAAGTCTGTGGGAAGGAAAAAGTGTGGCAAAAAACGCTGCACAACGAGAAGAGGTGACCGGACCCTGAGGAAGATTGTGGAGAAGGACCGATTCCAGACCTTGGGGGACCTGCGGAAGCAGTGGACTGAGTCTGGAGTAGAAACATCCAGAGCCACCGTGCACAGGCGTGTGCTTTTGAACCAGAAACAGCGGCAGAAGCGCCTGACCTGGGCTACAGAGAAGCAGCACTGGACTGTTGCTCAGTGGTCCAAAGTACTTTTTTCGGATGAAAGCAAATTTTGCATGTCATTCGGAAATCAAGGTGCCAGAGTCTGGAGGAAGACTGGGGAGAAGGAAATGCCAAAATGCCTGAAGTCCAGTGTCAAGTACCCACAGTCAGTGATGGTCTGGGGTGCCATGTCAGCTGCTGGTGTTGGTCCACTGTGTTTTATCAAGGGCAGGGTCAATGCAGCTAGCTATCAGGAGATTTTGGAGCACTTCATGCTTCCATCTGCTGAAAAGCTTTATGGAGATGAAGATTTCGTTTTTCACCACGACCTGGCACCTGCTCACAGTGCCAAAACCACTGGTAAATGGTTTACTGACCATGGTATTACTGTGCTCAATTGGCCTGCCAACTCTCCTGACCTGAACCCCATAGAGAATCTGTGGGATATTGTGAAGAGAAAGTTGAGAGACGCAAGACCCAACACTCTGGATGAGCTTAAGGCTGCTATCGAAGCATCCTGGGCCTCCATAACACCTCAGCAGTGCCACAGGCTGATTGCCTCCATGCCACGCCGCATTGAAGCAGTCATTTCTGCAAAAGGATTCCCGACCAAGTATTGAGTGCATAACTGAACATAATTATTTGAAGGTTGACTTTTTTGTATTAAAAACACTTTTCTTTTATTGGTCGGATGAAATATGCTAATTTTTTGAGATAGGAATTTTGGGTTTTCATGAGCTGTATGCCAAAATCATCAGTATTAAAACAATAAAAGACCTGAAATATTTCAGTTGGTGTGCAATGAATCTAAAATATATGAAAGTTTAATTTTTATCATTACATTATGGAAAATAATGAACTTTTTCACAATATGCTAATTTTTTGAGAAGGACCTGTACATCTAGGATGACTCGAGGGTGAGTAAAACAGGGTCTAATTTTCATTTTTGGGTGAACTAACCCTTTAAGTAAACTTATCTGCCAGTGTGGTAATAAAAATAATCTTAATGCAAATGGAGAATGAGATTATTCGGAGTGTCTATTACTAATTGCAAATTTACAGTAGCACCACCCTCCAATAATGGCTTCAGTGGCATAGGTAGTACCGCGTTGGGCATAAAGAACTAGCTTGTGACGAGATCAACCCGGTTCAAATCCAGCTTTTACCAAGCTCGCTCTTCTCACTTTTCCCATCACATATCACATTAGAATTTATTTTCAGTATAAATGAAGAAAATGTTCTAAAAGTGGAAGTAAAGTGCCTAACGAGTTTTTAATAATGATAAAAGTATTTATAATTTGAATAAATATAATCATTACGCTGTTATTATTGCATCATGGTAATGTACAACAATGAGGTGCAAATAGTATGTATCTGCCAGTATAAAGTATAAATAGCATCTAATTATTATTTACACTTTATTATTATTTACAATAGTTTTACATGGTAAATAGAATATATCACTACTTTCACTAAGTGTAAATGGCATCTAGAGCTATTTGCACTTAGCCTATTGTAAATAGGATCTATTGCTAAGAAAGTAACTAATTCCACTTAGTGTAAATAGTCACTGCCGTATTTTTCTTACCCTATTGGCATATCATTTGCAAAATAAGAAAAATGCACTTAAAATATTATTATTATTATTATTAGGCCTATTTTATTTTAATTTTATTTTTTTCTGCCCTGTGGGATACCATGAAAATGAATAGCCTATTAGTTCAATAACCTACCGTTCTACCAGTTTTCACCTGTGATATTCTAACAGTGATAATAATTAAACTTGTATTGACTCTGAAGAATGCGGACGTCTTTTTGTCGGGTGCTGTTGCCATGGTGAATCTTAATAAAAGTCTCGGTGCTCGCACTAAAATTCAGAGTCAACGTACTCAGAGTTGATTGAACTAACTCAATTCAGCTTTTCTGAAACCGAATACTCAAAGTTTGCCATTTCAGAGTAAGTCAACTCAGAGTTCAAGTTTTAACTCAGAGTTGGTTGAACCTGGGATGGAGTGCCCTCTAGGGGAGCTCATGGGCACTCCAGCTGGTAATTGTAACAGATATATATAATGTGCTGATGAGACTAATACAATAATCTTTATTTTCACAATAATTCCCATGGATAAATGTTTGTGTCTTGCTGTCGAATTTGTAATTTTGATGATTACAGTCTAAAAACTAGGGATGTCCTGTTTTTTGTGCCCCCAATCTGATCCAAGTCATTTAATTTTGAGTATCTGCCAATACCAAATCCTGATCCGATACTTGTATGTTCTTAGTGCTTGGTATATTAATGCTATTAAAATCAATCCAATGTATATGATTTACAACTGAATATCTGAATATCAACTGAATACAGGAAAAAAATATTGCCTAAATCCAAGCTGTTCCTTCAAGTGTTTATTTGTATTTTTATTTTTACAAAATAATAATAACAAACAAAATAAATATATATTTTCTCTGATTATTTTAATAATTTGCTTAGCTTAGTGACTTTTAATAACTTGGCTTAGTTTAGTGCAGCATTACGGTAAAATGCTCCGACTTAACGACCAAGGCCCGGTTCCCCAAAACTTTCTTATCGCTAAGTAGTTCTTAACCTATTCCTTAACCTCTCTCTTAATGTTATGGCACGATTCCCAACACGTTCGTACGCTAAGTATATCTTCTGTAAGTCACACTTTCGTAAGGTTGGTCTGGACCATTCGTAAGCTCTCTCTTAGCATTTTTTGAGCTCAAGATGCTAGTCGCCGCCACTGTAGCAGTCTTTAGAAATCAGCGCAGTACAAGTCAAACTATGGTATGTTGACAAGGTTGTGGCTCAAAAATGATTTTATGTTATGGACATTTTAAGACTAATAATAAAATATGTTTGCAATGGATACAGGCCTATTTATGAAGTTGACTTTATTTGGTATCAGAACTAATATGGTGGTAATTAGCCTAGGCTATTTTGTAATGTCATTAAAGCGTTTAAATTGGCAATCACTTTTGATAATTAAAATCTGGCAAACAATTTAGCTTTAAATGGCTAAGATCTATAAATGGGTAAGCATGGTGGTGTCCAGTACGCGACCAACTATGGCAGCGATCCAACGTGTCCTTGTATTAAATCAAAGACGGCACCGGCCGCGGAGCCGTTTAGTCCATGTCAATTTTTTTATTCAGCAAAACTTAAGCCCTTTTGACATTTTGCCTGACGTGGCTATATTAAAAAAATTTTTGCCTCCCAAGACAACTCATTATGGAGCTGCTGGACCTTCTCAGACCTGCGCTTGCCAGGCTAACATGGCGGAATTTCGCTTTAAGCCCTGAAGTCCAGCTGCTTGCAGCGCTAAGGTTTTTTGCTACAGGGAGCTTCATCGAGGTCGTGGGAGAGGGCTACGGCCTAAGCAAGACCTCGGTGTGGAGGTGCGTCCACACTGTCACCAACGCTCTTCTGTGCCATGCCGGGGATTACATCCGGGGAATTCTGATTGTAAAGTACCTTACCATTAATATAAAAGTGTATTACATAATTTTTAGAAATCGTTAAATCCATGTCAAGAAGCGGCACAAGTGGCACAACGGGATAAGGAGGGTGGATGATTAGCGAGGGATACCCAGTTCGTCTACCCGTCACAACATATCGTGTGAACATATATTACTGACAATTTGATAATTTAATTAATAGTCTATATTTTACGGATAATTTAAACTATGTTAAAATAAATGTTACTGGAATAATTTGAGGAATGTTTCATTTGCATAGAACGTGTTGTCTTTCTTAACGCCGTAAATCGATTCCTGAGCAATCGATGCCAACTAATTCAGCACCTTCACTTGGGACAGCGCCTTTGTAACGTTGAACGTAAGAGGCAGTGTGTTAAGAAGCTTCCTAAGGGACACTTCGGGGAACACACTTAGGAACATAAACAACTTTGGTAAGATATATCTTTCAAGTCTTCTTAGCGCGCTAAGAGTGGGCTTTATCGGGGAACCGGGCCCAGGTCGTTTCTGCCGATTGTCTGACCAGCCTCAGGAGAATGGTTTGCCACGATGGATGCCACATAGACTTTGAGTGTGGAAGGGGTGTGCCCCTTATATAACAGCTCTTGCAAAAAGTTTAAGATGTGAGACTCGTCACATGAAATCGGATCCTGGTTTCATGCTGAACACAAGTCACTGAAGACTGACCACTTGAGGGCGTAGAGACGCCTTGCAGATGGAGCTCTAGAATGGTATTAGTGACTCTCGCGGGGAGCTGACCAGACTCCCGACAAGTGGCCGTTCCACAGTTCTGGCTGGGGATGTCAAATCTTGCGCTGCACTTGTGAGAGAAGGTCTCTCCTCAGTGGTATTGACCACAGTGTGAAGGTTGCTAGTGACTTACGTGTCTCTTTTGTCCTGATTTAAGATATATCCTAATTGTTCTTTTAAGGTTTCTGTTTTTATACTTCTTAATTTGATATATAGTTATATATTTTTGTAACCCTTCTAAGCTATTTGTGTGGGGTGTACACTCCAGCTATTGGGATCTCCAGAGACCCCAAAGGACCAAATGTTATTGTAACAAAATAAACAAATAAAAAAGTAATTTTACTGAGTTCAATAATGTTTTTACTCTACAGTTGTGCAGTTTTGGGAGGATTTATGTTTATATATATATATATATATATATATATATATATATATATATATATATATATATATATATATATATATATATAAATGTAAAAAATAATGTTTTAAAACAAATTTTTATGGAAAATTCACTTTAAAGAAGACCCACATTTATTTCTGATTTTCATTCATGGAAATAACATGGCCATTGTGCCATGGTTTAACTCTTTAGAACCTAAAGCTAATATAGGTCGTTTTCACTCTTTTTTTTAGTATAAAATTATAACACAATGTTGTATCTTCAAGTGCAAGGTGTCATTTTTTTTTTCAAGAAATTACAGTTATTGTACCTTATTGGGTAACGCTTTATAATAACATTCAGTTGTAAGTCATTTTATAATTGATTAATTAATGATGAACTAATTATTTAGAAAATATTCATTAATAAGTGATATGTTAACTATTTGTGTATGTTTTGTTAAGTGATTAGTTAATGATGAACTAAGCCATTTACATGACTATGCATTCATTAATGATTGATAAGTGATGTTAATATTTTTATCTGTTTTGTAGATTAAGTTATAAATAATTTACAAGTGATTAGATGATGATTAACCAATCATTTACAAAACATGACTATACTTTTGCAAATGATTAAGTAATATGCTAACGATTTACAAATCTCGAAAGTTATCTTAAAAAATAGCATCATGAAATAATCAAACAGATCCTTAGTAAAAGGTTAATACACTGAAAAAAATTATACCACATTTTTTAAAAAGGTAAGTGGTTGCAAACAATGTTTTAGCTTTTATTTAAATAAACAAATTTAGTTGACCAACTTTCAACATTTTTTATTTAAATGTAGCTAAAATAAATTGATTGCAACCACTTATCTTAAAAAAAAATTGTAAATTCAATGAATATTTTTTTTTCAGTATAATTACTAGTTACGTTACTAGTTAATATATTATTAATAACTTATAAAATATTTTAAATGGCTACATTGTACTATTATCGCACAGCGTTATAAATCATTCATGTCAGAAAAGACATCTGCCTACAGCCTCACCAGTCAGCCCTTAACATTGCAGTACACACTACAAAGTATTCAAAACCTGTTGTGTAAATGCATGAATAAATCATTTACAACGCTTTCTGCATCCCCTATTCTAAAGTGTAAACTACTCATCAGTTGTAAATTTTTTACAAACCTGCCGGTTACAGGTTGTGTGTGTGTACACACTGGGGTGAAAGATCTATGAATGATGAGTAAAACATTTACAACTGAAGAGTAGTTTACACTTTAGATTAGGGGATGCAGAAAGCATTGTAAATGATTTATTCATGCATTTACACAACAGGTTTTGAATACTTTTAGTGTGTACTGCAATGTAAGGGCTGACTGGTGAGGGTATAGACAGAGGTCTTCTCTGACACATGGAGTATTTTTAACGCTGTGAGATACTAGTACAATATTGACATTTCAATGATTTATAAGTGATTAATAATATATTAACTAGTAACTTATTAACCATTTACTAAGGATATATTTGATTATTTCATGATATGCTATTTTTTAAGATAACTTATGACAGATTTGTAAATCGTTAGCATATTACTTAATCATTTATGAGCACAGTTATGTTTTATAAATGAGTTCATCATTAACTAATCACTTATAAATGCCTTAGAAAGTGTTACCCATTATGGTGTGTGATGAGTGTGTAAATAGAATTTAAAAAGACAACAATTTAATAAACGGGAAGTTCCCTTTCGAGGGAACTTCAAACTGCGTCCTCTAGGGGTAGCTATGGGGAATGCCTCGTCGTGACCCGTGTCTGAAGCATTTAAAAAACAGCCTATGAAGTCACTACCAGTGCAACTATAGTATAAATATGTGCCGGGAGAACACATTATCCTCTTCTTTGTCTTCATTGACTGTTTTGTTTGAAGCGTGCATTCCGGTAGATCTTTCTTCCTTCATTATGGTGAGCACTAGCAAGACGTTTAGAAGATGTGTGCATCTGTGTCGTTGTTATGACTCACATGATCTTAGCGTTTTTCTATGAAAAGCTCCGCTCTCTTTTGTCTCTCTTTTCGAGGAAAGAGGGGCAGCCATCTGCTCTCCGCCGTTCAGGACCCGCCGCTGCTGAGGCACGAAGGAGAATGAGCATGTGGGAATCGCAGGCGGATCTGGCCGATGAGTTTAAAAGGGGCTGTCCCTCGTTGGCTGTGGACGAGAGTGAGCTACTGGAGGATGATGTTATTTCCCTAACATCGTCTGATCCAGGGGCCAGTGCTCTGCTGGGTTCGGCCCAGGAAGAGCAAGAGATGTCTGAGGGGGGCGAAGAAGCTGAGGCTGAGCCTTCCCAATCTTCCTGCCCTGCGTATGATGAGCTACTGACATGGTGACATGTGACATGGTGAGGCTTGACTTGCCGTGGAAGCGTGCCAAGAAAGTGACGTTGTGAGGTCGTCTTGATGAGTGTTATCTTTTTGACCATAGCCCTCCAGTTCAGATGAGCCTTCCTTTTCTTCCTGATTTCCATACAGAGATCAAGAAGGAATGGAAGAGGCCATTTTCCTCACACATTCATTGGTTCCAGCATATGAGTTATGCCAACATCGAGGCGATGCGTGAAAGCGACTATGAGAAGATGCCCCCTGTAGAAGAGACACTGGCTAGCTATCTCTTTATGGGTAAGACATACTCTCTAAAGACTCACTCCTTGCCATCTAAGCCCCTTCAGGAAACATCTTGCTTAAATGGCTGGGCATACGCATCAGCAGGTCAGGCTGTAGCTTCATTGCACACGATGGCGGTGCTTCAGGCGTATCAGACTGATCTACTGAAAGACCTGGATAAAGGCGAGGGGCCTTTCTCCCAATGAGGTAGCTGAGTTGCCCCGAACCACAGATCTCACTCTCCGTGCTACTAAGCAAGCCGCCTCTGCTATGGGCAGGTCTATGGCGCCTATGGTGGAAACGGAGACACATCTGTTGGTGAACTTGGCAGATATTGGGAAAAAGGAAAGGGGCTTTTTTCACAAAGGTGTGCTCAGCGGCCTTCAAATCCTTTATTCCATGAAGGTCCAGGTCTGAGCCCAAACCAGATCTACTCATCTCCCTCAGGGGGTTTAACCTCTGTCCTTAACTTCCCATTCTTAATTCCCCTGTAACCACCATCTCTCCACCTGACCGAGGTTAGGTAGTAATTTCCTGCATTACAGACTCTTATGCCAGACCTATGATGTTTCGGTTGGTTCTATGGCTTCATAGTAACCACCTTACTGATGGTCCGGACTAGAGACTTCTTCGGGTCGCTTCTTGAATGGGGCTCCTGTGCAGGAACCATGGTGGTTGAGTATGATCCATTTTGTATAAAAAAAAAATATATATTTAATACGCTGGTGGTTGTGTGTATTCCATCTGCAAGCTTTCTTTGCCGTGTTTTCAGGGACCTGTTTGTTTCTGTCCTTTTCTAGGGTAGGTCCTCTGTGATTCAGAAACCAGGTTCTCGACTTGCAGTGATTGCCTCACTCGTCTATGCTGTATCCAGTTGGTATGATATAGTCCTGGTTCCGGCCTCATGTGGCCAGATTACGGGCTTCTGTGGGAACTTTCTTGATCATTAGGCCCCCGGCACAATACTGCAAATTTCCTGGACGTCTGGGCTGGGCTTATGCTTTTCAGGCTGCCCTGTCTGGTACACCGTATCTAGGCCGCCCTGAGGGGCTTCCTGGTGACTGGGATATCCCCCCTTGCTGAGGCATTGAGCGGGAAGTATAGGTGGCATTTGCAAGAACTTTCTTGTGAATGATATCTCAGGCAGTGCTCCCCTCGCCTCAGAGGGTTGTCTTTGAGCTTGCGACTCCCATTTGGCTCAGTACTTCCGGGTATCTGTGAGCAGATGCTTGGGAAACTCGAAAATCCATGCTATGGTAAGTGCACATGTTAAGCTTTGTGCGCATTCTGAAATCCACATGGTGGTAAATGTGCACGCTGAGCACTTTGCACACTTTCTAAAATCCACAGTGGTAAGTGTCCATGCTAAGAATCTGCCCACTTTCTAAAATCCTGTATGGTAAGGGTTATGCATTATCAGCCTTGTTCCCTTTCTCTGAGTTGGCTTAGACCCTGGTACTCACCTTGGGCTCCACTTAACCAGTGTGTCTCTGTTGACACACTTTTGAAGCATCGCTCCCCTTACCATTGAGGGTTATTGTGAGCATGGTACTTTCTTCAAATTCTCTTCCTTTTTGAGGAGTTGGATTCCTTGCTCTGTGGGCTGTTCTTGTGGTAGTGTTTAGCAGTGCTCCCCATTATCAAAGGGTTGCCTATGAGCACGCTACTTCCTTTCTGAAGTTCTTTCTGAGTTCTCTTGTCATGTGAGACTTGAGTTTTCTGTTTTCCCAGAGTTCAGAGTGCCACGAGAGCCCCTTAGAATGGTATCTTTAACCCTCTGGGGTCTAAGGGGGTTTTGGGGGCCTGGAGAAGTTTTGACATGCCCTGACTTTTGTGCTTTTTTCAGTTGCTTATAAACATATACATGGCTCAAGTCTGAAAACACTATATTCAGTACAAACTGGGCTACAATAACGTTTATGCATGGTTAGTAAAAAAAACTAAAATTTTGAAATAAGGTCATAAAACACATACAGAACATTTGTTTACAAGACTGTCAAATTTGAATCTTGTAGCCTAGAATTTTTGCTTCAAAATGATGTGAAAAACAGAAAACAACAGATTGATTTAAATTTTCTAAAACACTTTTTGTTTCGAAAGGGCATATGCGAATAGGCGTGATTGATCATGAATATTAGTGTGATTCACACCTGAGAAGACAAAGGCCCGCATAATGAGCTGCATAATGAGCCTTTCAGTCAGGTGTGTGACCGGGAGGGAAGAGCTACAAGAAAGATTGTGAGGACAAAATAAATGTATATATTTTTAGGTTTGTAGTTTATTTAGAATATATTTAATTATCCCACAAAATAACTTGAGATTCACTTGCGAGTGCAGTTAAACAGTTTATTAGGAACAATCAAAGCTGACTTTCAAATCTGAATTTTTTAGCATCATTACTCCAGTCACACGATCCTTCAGAAAACATTCTAATATTCTGATTTGCTACTCAAAAAAACCCATTTATTATTATTACTATTATTATTATTATTATTATTAATGTTGAAAAGAGCTTTTTTTTTTTTTGATGAATTGAAAGAACAGCATCGACTGTAACATGATTATTGTATTTATCATCACTTGTTTGCTAAATAAAAGTTTTAATTTCTATATATACTGACTCCAAGGTTCTGAATGGTATAGTGAATATTGTTACACTTGGAGTAAGACTGGAGCAATGATGCTGAAAATTTAGCTTTGATCACAGGAATAAATTAAATTTCAAAATATATTCAAATAGAAAGCAGTTATTTTAAATAGTAAAAATATTTCACAATATTATTGCTTTAGCAAATGCAATTGTATGTATTTTGGATCAAATAAATGCAGGCTTGGTGAGCAGAAGACAATTTTTTACAAAAACATGAAAAATCTTACTGTTCATAAGCTTTTGACTGGTATTGTGTCATGTTGAAATATATAATGAACATCACATACCTGGCATTTCCAAAGTGTATATTGTTTATCTGCTCTGAAGGATATACATTTTTTTTGAAGAGACTCATGGGAGTGTGTGCTTGCTTGGTCTTAGCTGGGTTCCAGGTTCCTGAGTAGGCTGCTTATTTGTAGTGATGTTTAGTTTGTGAACAAATCTTTAAGGTGAACAAATCCATTGACTCATATTTCTTGTTCACTGAAATTCCTCCCTCCACAGCAGCGCGGCGCTATTTGCAGTGCATGTGCAGCTCGGTGAATTGGGTAGCTCTGTGAACTGTTTCATCCTGTCAAAGAATTACTCAACCTCGAGCCAATAGCCTTCGAGTATGAGATGTGATGGAGCATGTGATTTGTTGAATGTAGTGAACGAGTACACCCTTCACTGAATGAGTTTCGTTTCTCGAGTCTTCATTCGTGAACGAAATAACTGAACTGGTACATGTCATTCATGAATGAGTTGGATGAACTGGTACATCTCGTTTGTGAATGAAATGACTGAACTGGTACATATGTCATTCTTGAACGAGTTGAATGAACTGATACATCTTGCTCGTGAATGAAATTAACTGGTACATAGCCTATCTCGTTTGTGAACGAAATAAATGAGAGTATACCGGATCAGTCGGCCAATTAGCATGTCAATTTCGATCAGCAATCAGCAAATGCAAAGCAAAGTTATAGGTACTGTGCACATACGCTTGCTTTCATATTTAGCATACAGAACATAACTCCACGTTTAATCCCCGATTTATGAATGTGAATATATTATATATGAACTGTCTGACCAAACAATTAAAATGTTAATTATGGAAGAAAACCTTGTGCTTTGTTCGCCTGAACAACTTATTTAGACTTTATTTATTTAATGTGATTATGCACACATTTTAATAAAGCCAAATCAGTTTTTGTAACAAGTGAATTCGTTCGTTGACTTAAGACGTAACACATAAGACACTCTTTTTCACCACCTGCTGATGTATTGGTGTAATATGAAGAAATGGTCACTGAGCGAATCAGTGAATGAATCTGAACAAATCATTTTGGTGAACGAACTGAAAATGAACAAATCTCTTGAAAGAATCTAAATTTCCACCACTACTTATTTGCATTGGCTCGCTTTGCAACAGGTTCTTTTGCACTGTTATCCTCACATCTGAAAAAAAAAGTAAGCATGCTGTTTACACAAACTGCATTATTAACATTATTGTGATGGTCACTGATACTAGTAGTAATTTATAGGAAAAAAAGAACACAATTACCACATAGCACATTTATTATCAGTGATATTTATAGCTTACTTGATACATTTATACCTTGGACAATCGCAAACACCAATGACGGGGTATAACACATTCAAAATATTTACACCAGATCAGATATTCATGAACAGAAGCTTAGTTACATTCATAAGCACAAGCATGCTTTGTATATGGGCCTACACAATATTTGTAGTTACAAACATATGGCTATATTTGTGAACAGAGAATAGACTATCACAGTAAAGTTTTGTCTAATCATTCTTACTGACATTAGGCTAGTAACATTATAACTCAAATTTTGTATATCGTATTGCTGTTTATGTTATAGAACATTAAAAAAAACATCCTGGCATTGGGAAACATTTAGATGATGTGAATGAAAATTCATAATGCTTCACTTGATTATACATTTAGTCAGGAATTATAGTTTGGAAAAAGTCTAACTAGTAAAATGTGTACAAGTTATGTGAAAACTAATACAAGTAGATTAATAAAAGACTTTCTCATGTTTATCTCTGCTGGATCAAGCCGCTGCATTCTTCCTTCTTAGGTGATCCAAAGCTTACTCCTCTAAGCGCATCTTATTGAGGTGAATTATGTCTTATTCCTCTCAGCACGAAGCAAACAGTAAAATTTAAAAAACTTGAAGAACAGTCTCGCTGCTTTGTTTGTTGTCATGTGGGCGTTTACACTGCATGCTTCACGTGGACTTTTGTAAAATCAATAGGCGCTCAGTGCGTGGGCATGGTCGCATTAGATATAATGGAGACGTGAAGACCGGACATCGCGTTGTTTTCATATGGATTACTTTATTACAGAATATTTGTTTTCGATAAGAATTGCTTAGTTTAAAGGGATACTCCACCCAAAAATGAAAATTTTGTCATTAATCACTTACCCCTATGTCATTCCAAACCCGTAAAAGCTCAGTTCGTCTTCGGAACACAATTTAAGATATTTTGGATGAAAACCTGGAGGCTTGAGACTGTCCCATAGACTGCCATGTAAATAATAGTGTCAAGGGTATGAAAGTCGTCGTCCGAATACTCCTTCTGCCATCAGACGTGCAATCTGGGTTATATGAAACGACGGGAACACTTTTTGTAAGTGAAGAAAACAAAAATAACAGCTTTATTCAATATTTCCTTTGTCAACGGTCTCCTCTGTCTCTCCATATCACCGTGCTGCGTATGCTCTTCTGTGTCCTCCGCGCCACAAGGATGCGCTGTTTTCTTTTTAAAATCAAAGCTAAATACATGTAGAAACAGCGCATCCTTGTGGCGCGTAGGACACAGAAGAGCGGACGCAGCACGGTGATATCAACAACAAGCTTCGTAGGGAGGGGGATGAACATATTCTACTCTCTAACACCGTGTCTACAACGGACGCGAGCGGCACAGCAAAATACAATAGAACCTGTCTACACTGGATGCGGCGTGGCTGACAAATTCCCGACAGTAAACTGGTGCTGTGTTCTGTTTATTAAGTACTGACACAAATTTCAAATGATTTTCAACGGTCGCTTTGTCGCATCCAATATAGACCTTTTATACAGTCTATGGTGTAGACAGACTTTAGCTGTTGCAGCGCAGCGCAACAACTACAGCTGGAGCGTCCGGTGTAGTCACGGTGTAATAAAGGGAGGAATCTCTGTGTGTCTGTGCTTTTGTATTATGTTGAGAACCGTTCATCTAATCGACTTCAAAAGTGGCGGGTGTGTTGCTGCGGACCCAAGGGAGTGCAGTGTCGCATTTTGGTGCAAAATGGACACCCAACAAGTTTAGATTTAATAAACTTTTAATAAATTACAGAACAGCGCAAGCCAGAAGCGGCGCACATCATGCGAGCAGGGTTTACTGTATATGCTCCAAGAACGGATACTGCACTGCACTAGTGATACAAAACACACAGGTCTGTTAAGAGCAATACTCTTAATATAGTCAAATTAGTATTAAGCTGGGCTACTGTATGTTTTTTTTGTTTTGTTTTTGTTTTTTTTATGACTGCCGAATAATCTAATATTCTGGTCCAGCCCTAGTTACAGTTCATTTTAATGACACGTTTCTAAATGAAGATCACGCAGACCAAGGTGGCCTGACCCAAGGTAGTCTCAGTTCACCAATGATGTGACAACATCAAAAGACAGGCCTTTCACAGATGCAAATTTTGACTTCCCAGTGTAGATACTGAAGTCAATGGTGTAACCGTTGACATCAGCTAACACAAAAAGTTTTATGCCCCACTTAGTAGGCTTGGTCTTCATATATTGCTTAAAGGATAGTTTGGCTTTGGTGGCAATCATTCTCTCATCAACAGAAATTTGCTGTCTAATAGGGCTGGGACAATAAATCGATGCATCGTGGTTCGTGGATCAATTCTGAGATTTTCGGAATGCATCGTGACTCTCTCTCAAATGAATTCTGAGCTTAGTTTTTAATAGCAGATGGCGCTCTAGGCTAATTTTTTACTGCACATTCAAATGCCCCTGAAGAAGAGTGCTTGTGCGTTCGGCTGAGTAATGTAAGTGGCAGAGGTGGGTGTCACGACACGCACACAGACAGGGAGATCCAAAAGCAGTATGTTTATTGGGGTGATCCAAAATCAGAAAACATCCAGGCAAAGGTCAAAATCCAGGTAATCCGTCCAAAACAAGAAACATAGACAACATTCAGAAACACGAAAAACCAGGGAACCAGGAAAACGCAGGGTGACATTCAACAAGGACTCCGTAACAATGACAGAACAACCAGGGTATTTATACACAGGTGCAAACAATGTAAGTGGTGACAGCTGAATACAATGAACAGTGATGAGCAGCTAAGGCTAGTGGGAAATGAAGTTCTGAAGGGGGTGACAATAAGGGGAAGTGAGACCTCTAGTGGACACCCAGGAATACACAAACCAGACACCGTGACAGTGGGGTACTCTAGTCACATGTCCAGAGGTGGGGGACTTGAGTCACATGACTTGGCTAAAGTCAGACTCAAGTCTCAAATTTTATGACTTTAGACTTGCTTGACAAATATTCATAAAAGACTTGACTTTGACTTGATATTCATGACTTGAGACTTGACTCGGACTTGAGTTAAATGACTCGAAATAACTTGTCTTTTGTTTAATAAATATCTGTTTGTTTTTTAACGCATTGCAACCTAACCAAGGTACCCAGCAGGCAAACAGAGAGAGCTAACGAAAGAGCGTGGACACAGTGTTGCCAACTTAGCGACTTTTTTTTTCCTCCAAAAAAGCACCTAGAGACAAATCTAGCAATTTCTTGGACAACCCTTATTTAGTTTCTTAGACTCGCCGGTACTGCCGCATGAGCATGAGGTGTCTTTCCCAGTGTGCACACACACCTCTCTCTGCGTCTGATCTGTTCAGCGAGTGGCTGAGAGGAGACGCGGTTTCAGTTATTACAAGATATTCTGTTGCTTCAAACTATTTTTTACATGCAAATATAGCCGAAATCACAGCACAGTCATTTTCTTTATCTTATGTGTATTTGATTTCATTAGATGACATTGTGTTTATGAATCAGGATTTTTGTGCAGATTAAGGGAGAGGTGGTTATGTAGTCTTAATGGGCCGCTTTTTAGTCATATTTTCATATTCATCCCGTTGTCTTACAACAAAAACAGAAAATATGAAAACAGCTTTATCCAGACTTTGGCTGCATTAAAATTCAGTTTGTGAGCACTATCAAAATAATTTTTTTTTGCTTATGTCAGCTTTTTTTTTTTGCAATAGCTCTTAGTATTTGCATGTGTACAGTGTTTAACAATTGGTCTTCAGTGTTAGACTTTGAGTAAAAAGCCTATGGATAGTTTTTGGGGATGCACATAAATATATTGTATACACACACATACACACACACACACACACACAAAGACAAAAAAAATATATACAGACTTGCGAACCCAACCATGCATACACAAACAAGCAAAACAAAACAAACAACAACAAAAAAACTCAATCTTGCAAGCACAACCATGCACATTCAAACAAACAATACACTTTTCTTTCATACACACATTCACTCACAAATATTAATAAATCACACTCACTCAAATCACCTCTCTTTCTCTCTCTCTCTCACACACACACACAGATTAATAATGTACAATAGTCCATTCACCTGATAAATGGGTGCAAGATTTGTGTGATTCAATTATTAATAATTTTTCTTTTGTTGTTATTCTTGTGTTAAAAAAGAACCTGACTTAAGGATGTGTTCATGTCCCATGAAAGTGATGCCTGTTTGAATGCCATTTGTTGGCATAGAAACCATTATATTTGAATTGTTTAATACTTTTTCATTGGTTTTCTGCAATGTTTGAGGCATACTGAAACAGCTGTACCTAAATACTTTTCATGCTTTTATGTTGGACTAATTTCAGTTACATTTTAGGCTATGCAGTTTAATTTTTTATTTATTTTTAGATTTTTATTGTATTAATAACTCAGCTGTATGTGGACAAAATGCATATTGCAATTTTTTTGTTGCAAATAAAACTCCCATAGTCCATAACTATTGTAGTTTTAACTTATTTTATTATATAAATTCAGTTAAATCATCAAACATTTGTATGACTTGACAGTGGCTTGATTGTCCCAAGCTACGGCTCGACTTGAATTGCTTGACATAAAGCAGTGACTTGACTTGACTTGCTTGAGGCTTGAAGGTTAAAACTTGAGACTTACTTGCACATGTGTGATTTAAGTCACAAATTTTATGACTTGAGACTAGCTTGAAAAATATTCATAAAAGACTTGACTTTGACTTGATATTCATGACTTGAGACTTGACTCGGACTTGAGTTAAATTACTTGAAATAACTTGTCTTTCCTTCAATAAATATCTGTTTGTTTTTTAACACACCACAACCTAACCAAGTGACATAGCTGGCAAGCAGAGAGAGCTAACTTAAGAGTGTGGACTAGTGTTGCCAACTTAGTGACTTTGTCGCTAGATTTAGCGACTTTTCAGACCCCTTAAGCGACTTTTTTCCAAAAAAGCACCTAGAAACAAATCTAGCGACTTGGACAAAACTTGTTTAGTTTCTGAGACTCGCCGTTACTGCTGCACGAGCGCAAGGTTTTGTTTTCGCACACCTCTCTGCACCTGCTCTGTTCAGCGAGCGGCTGAGAGGAGTGCCGATTTCAGTTAAAAAAGATATTCTGTAGCTTCGAACTCTATTTTACATGCAAATATAGCCAAAATCTCAGCACAGACATTGTCTTTATCTAATGTGTATTTGATTTTATTAGATGACTCCTTGATTATGAATCAGGATTTTTGTGCAGATTAACATCTAACGGAGAGCTGGTAGTCTTAATGTGCTGCGTTTCAGTCTCTATTACATATTCATCCAATTGTCTTACAACAGAAACAGAAAAATATACCAGTGAAAACTGTTTTATTGAGAATTTGGCTGAATTAAAATACAGTTTGTGAGCAGTATCAAATTAAAATTTTTGCAAGTGCAATGCATTGTAAATGGTAATTCATTGTTTATAAGGAAATGTCAGTTGTTGTTTTTTGGCAATAGCACATAGTATATGCATGTGTACAGTGTCTAATAATTGGTCTTCAGTGTTAGATTTTGAGTGAAAAGCCTATGGATAGTTTATGGGGATGCATAAAAGAAAAAAAAAAAACTCATACAGAAGAATGCCATTTGGTGGAATAGAATCCATTATACTTGAATTGTTTAATACTTTTTCATGGTCTTCTGCAATGTTTGAGGCATGTTGAAACAGCTGTACCTAAATACTTTTCATGCTTTTATGTTTGTCACACTTCTGTGCTGGAAGGAACACGAAGCTGAGGATAAGCGAAATAGTCTTTATTAATCCAACACAGGAGTAAATCCAACATAGGAACCAGGAGGAAGACACACGTATGGAACTTGTAACTGGTAGACCCGACAACACTGAACTGAAAGACTAGGGTATTTGAGTAATTCCTGGGATTCGGTAATATTTCAACTTGGACTCTTTTAATTTTTGAACTACATATGATTAGATTTCTAAATACCCCACATTATTAGGCACATATCAAACCTTCAAAAAATCATATTTTCCCATCTCAGGCATTAAAGACTTTTTATTCTTTTCATTTTTTTTTTCAGATTTGTACACCTTTTATTCTCAACCCCGTAACGGACAAAATTTAATTAGTTTAAACAGGATTTTACACAAAACTTGTTATAAAACAAACATCTACGTACTGCTCATGTGTCCCTCATACCAATTCAATGACTTCAAATGTAACATTCATGATAATTTTCACATTTGTATGTGATGGAAGTTACAAATATCCAAATTGTTTGTCCGTGGTCTCTTTATTTCAGTAAGAAAATTTTTTATTTAGATGTTTCACTAAAACCACAATTTTACTGTTAGCCCTTAACATGTTGGGTGGTAATCAGCAAGAAATCCTTGAATTTTTAATTTATTTTTAATTCTTATTTTATTTTCCAAAAATATTAATGTGACAGGGTTGAAATACTGTGATGGGGTTGAATACTGTAACAGGATTGAAAGGACACATTGGCCTACTTTTAATTTGTATTTGTTTAATACGAAAATCCCTCTTTGAGACTCAAGCAAAACACTTTTATTTCAGGCAACCATGTAATAAAGACAGTCATATTTAGTTTTTTAGTTTTTACTTTATTATCTGAACTGCAGTGAGAATTTAAACAAAGAAAACTACTGCAGACAGTACGGTCGTTAGTAACTTTCAAATATTTTGGTAAGAAAAAACAAAAATAGATTACCAAACAGAACCTTTTATCAAATGGGCACAATAGGTAAATTCACTAGTGTCTAAAACATTCCTCAGAGCTGGAACATAAAACAAAACTGCAGCAGATAAAAGTTCATAATAACATAAAACAAAACTGCAGCAGATAAAAGTTCGTAATAACATAAAACAAAACTGCAGCAGATAAGTTCATAACAACATAAGTAACAATCAGTGGGTCATTACAAAAGAAAATGCCATGTTAACACAAAAACTCAACATAAACAGGACTCTTGCACCCACTCAACAATTCCAACATTTTAAAATATTTACTTTATGAACATTTGCATAAAATACCTGAACAAATGTAAAGAAATAAAAGGTCTAATCCATATTTATTCATAGAGGCCCCACAGTGCTGAGATGTCACATGTTGTGGAGCTGGAATCATCTCAATGACTTCATCAAATTGGTACCAGTGGATGTCATCACGAGAAGGCCAAAAAAATCTGTTTGGTCCAACACGATGCATACACTTGACTTGAACACTTGTTTCGTCTGTGTCAAGGACAATGCCTGGGTACAGGTTATCATCATATTTCCGTATGCACCACTGTCCAACATCTGGATGTACAAATTTCTCCACTTCCATGGGTCGTGGGTTTTCCTGATTGTCTGCTGGCTGTGCAGGCATTGGTATGTTCAGACCAAAACTTAAGTGCTGTGTGTTAAAGCATGTACAGTTTAGGTCTTTCTTTGTTTAACAAAAGCAGCTGACATCACGACATACCAGCTCACCTGGAGCAAGGGTGACGACCTGATGTATTCTCTTTGAAGATTTATAGGATTTATAGTTCTTTCCACAAAAAACATTTCCACTGATGTATTCGTTTGTCTGAGGACTCCATACAGTTGCTGTGCATCTCGGATATCATGGCCCTTAGCCACCAACCTGTCTGCAGCTTTCTTTAATGCTCCTCCTACACCATCGGGGGCCCCTTTCCCATGGTTTCATTCAAAATAGTTGTGTGCCAGCTTTAAATCCACGTTTTTGAATTTCTGTAAAAAAAAAGCATGAAATTTCCTTTCTGTTTGTACTATGTACAAGGCCCATCACTAAAAAAAAAAAAAATGTAGGACAGAAACTTGTGGATGAGTAGCCTGAAGGTGGTCTAGCACAGGATCAAGATATTTCCACACAGCAGGAGGACCTTTGTATCTAGAGAGGGAGATTGTGGTGAAGCACATGGGCTCTTATTGCCCTACATGCATTACCCCAGTGTGTAGAGTGGCTTGCTTATGTGAGGCTCCAAAGGGAACAGCTTGGATCTCTGATGCATATTTACAGACATAGTTCTCTGAAAAATCAATGTGGATCAATGCCTCATCAATTGCCAGGTGTTTTTTTTTTTTAGCTCACGATTGTAGGCATATTGCTGTTTGATATTGAACAGGTGCTTCTTAAACTTGTGAATGTTGTTATGAAGCAAATCTGTAAGGGTCTCCTGTGTACCCTCAATAGTTTTCTTGACAGTTATCTTTACTGTTAAACTCTTCTTCATGTGGTCTTTTTTTTCTAAAGCCTTGTCTTCCAGTGACCCACTGTAGAAAATATGCTTTTGCCATCGCATCATACTGACTGGAGAGGGGGACACGCTTTTGGTGTCCTGCAGGAACCTTTTCTGCATCTTGACTTTATGCACTGTGATTGTTTGTTTCTTCCCTGTTGTAATCCTGCTCACATCATCTCTCACAAAGAATGACTTCACTTTGCTTTTAAATTCATCGGAATGTCGGTTAACAGCTTTACTTTCAAAGGCTGTTATATTTTTACTCTCCAGATGTCTCCAGCATTTGTTTGAAAATCCTAGGGTATGTTCAGCAAATTTCTGCAATTTGTATTTTCTAACAATTTTCCCTATTGTCACTTTTGAAATTATTTGTCTTTTTCCTTTCTGGCATTACGATATTTGTGTTTGATGTCTGCAATAAGAGCTTCGTGATACAACAAGGTCAATTCAATAATGTTGTTTTCACTTTTGACCGAGGAGATTCTAAGGACTTCTTCTGTCGCTGGACTCTCTTTTTATACTTCTCTGTTAACTGCTTTTGCCTGTCCAGGGCTTTCTGGAGCTGTTAAATTTCATTATGTAGGTTCTTTCTTTGTTTTCGTGATCGTCTTTTGCCTTCCTCCCTTTGCCTACAAAACAAGTAATCAATCAAATTAGTCAGTCCAACATTGCATGAAAATGCTGAGTATGTCACATTAAACCAGGGATTCACAAACTTTTTTGTTAGCCGAACCCCCTTGACCTCAAATATTGATATGCAGAACCCCCCGATTCTCTGATGTTGGTTAATAGACACATGGCATACAGATAAACAAATAAAATATTGAAATATTTTTAGCAATTTTACAATTTTATAAATTATTAGCTATTCATCAACTCAAACCCCCTGCAGTTCCTTCACATACCCCATGGGTTTAAAAGCCCCAGTTTGGGGAACCGTGCATTAGACAATTAAACATGCTCTAAACTAATTTTCTAATCTCAACTTATGATTCTTCTGCCTGTTGCACTTCACCTTGACAATGGCTGTCGTGGCAGCTCTGGCATATGTTCAGGACTTTGTGGTGGAGTGCTTATGTTTCTTAATGCTTCTCTTCCTTCCTTGCTACTTGTGTATGCTGCTCTCCACTCATTACGCCTCTGATGCTGTGCTCTCTCACTTAGGTCACTAATTGTTTTTTTCTTTCCTGCCTCAACATTCCTTCTCCATCTCTGCCTCTCTCTCTCAAGGTACTGTGCCCTTTTTTCTGGGTCAGCATCTCTGTGTGCGCGAAACTGCCTTTGCCTCTCTGCTGTTGATGTGGGTGCCATTTCTGACTAGGATGCCTGTTGAAGTTTAAGTGGAAACATTACATCAAATATCTTATCTATAACACAAATATGAGTTATGATTTTGGTAATAATATATTTACTGAAATTAAATTTTAAAATTGAAATCATTGATTAAATTAAAAGTGAATAACTCAACCCGGTCACAAAGTTTACAACCCCGAAACAATGACATATGTGACGGGGTTGAGTTTTTTTCCTCAAAATGGCCACTGCTCTTAATGTGGTGTAGAAGAGTGGGCCACATGGCAGCCAATGAAATAAGTATATTTTAGATTTTTATGGATTAAAATAAAATTTTGAAAAATCTTAATTGTATGTGATGGGGTTGAGTTGTTAAGCTTGACAGTACCCTCCCTGACTATAATACACCTCAAAAAATGAATAAAAAGTGTGATATCACTCACCTTCTACTGCACCATGCTGTTGAAGAGAGCTGAATGATGCAACTTCCTGTGAATGATGTCACATATGGGTGGAGTCTAAATTATTATGGGCGGAGAATGGTTGGCATGACAGGGTTGAGTTCAGACTGAGGGACATAACTTTATAAGTTGTTTTTATCAAATATCTTGCATTTTTAAATGTTTTCCTTTTCAAAAGCAAAGAACACAAATAAATACTTGCATTATTGCCGAAAATTATAGACACTGTGCACATTTTATTAATTATTTTCCAAGTACAAATTCAGCGAAGAACCTCAGGGACATGACAAATGCTTGCTGTAAGACAGAAATAAGATTTTTTTAATGATAAAAATTATTTAAATGCAATAATTATTTGTATTCATTATAAAGGACATACCAAAGTATTGTGAAAAGCTTTTAACATTTCATTTTGGTGAACCACCACTTTCAAAAATCTAGGGCAGGGGTTTTCAAACTGTGGGTCACGACCCACTTGTGGGTTGCAGAATGGAGCAAGGTGGGTCCCACAGTCACTTGGCTGCAGCTAAGTTTGAGTTTAAATGACACACACACTCACACAGTTCAGTCTAGGGCTGGCCGATATAGCCTACCAACATTAATTACAAATTGCGATATCCTCAGTGTGATTTTCGAATTGCAATTAAGACCGCGATTTAAAACATGCGTTGCGTGTTTTGAAGCACGGGCGCGCACAAGTTGTAATTACAGTGAGGGTCTCAGAGCAACGTTCAATCGGTCCGCATTATTAATGAGAAAAAACTCGCTCACTTCGATGCGCTGTATTCTGCATGAGATTGCATACACCAGAAAATTCAAATGTTACGGAAATGGTTTTCGTTCGGGAAACGGTCTGTAAAAAGCATTTCACATGTACGGGGTGAGCAGGGCATAAACGCAGGGTTAATTGTAACACTACAAGATTTAAACATTTCCACATAAAATTTACAAAATTTCGCAATATTTCCTTGACATATCATCTCTATATAGAGAAAAAAATGTGCCAAAGTTCAAAAATCTTTTGAAGATATTGCTGAAGATATTGACTGAAGTAAATTTGACATCTCATTTTTTTAGTGTTTATTTAAAATGAGACGCATCTGTTTATTATTTTTACCTATTTCACAATTATTTTAATCTCCAAACTGTTTTAGTTAGTTCTGCTTTACTTCTTATGCTTTCCTAAAAAAAGTGTTGGATTGTGCACCGTTCTCCCACACACACACACAGAAGGACCACGAATGTATTTTCTGCGCTGAACCCCACGATGAGTTTAACAACACGCAGGGCAGATTACAGTTCACTGGAGTGAGCCTGTTTCACGTTTTTATGGATGTTTCATATTTTAACATCTGTAAACAAAGAAATTAAAACTTAAATATTTGTACACTAAAATAAAATGGTTATTTTTCTTAAATATTTAATTTCTGTCATATCAAATTTTAATTAAGATTAGGCTTAAAGTAATGTCAATTTTTTATCTCAAATATTTTGGTGGGTCGTGAAATAGATTATACTTGTCTAGGTGGGTCGTGGAATGGAAAAGTTTAGGAAGCTCTGATCTAGGGGACTGAAATATTACCGAATCCCAGGAATGACCCATTTAAAGGCAGGATAATTGTGGAAACGCAGGTGAATGGAATGACTAATCAACAGTGACATGGAACACATGGAGAGGAAATACAACATAATGAATCCAGGGGTGTGACAATGTTGGCCTAATTTCAGTTACATTTACATTTTAGGCAATGTAGTTTTAATTTTTATTTATTTTTTTATTTTTAGATTTTTATTGTATTAACAACTCAGCTGTATGAGGACACCTTTTGAGTAGAAATACATATTGCAATTTTTTTTGTTGCAAATAAAACTCCCATAGTCCATGACTACTGTAGTTTTAAGTTATTTCAATATATAAATTCAGTTAAATCATCAAACATTTGTATGACTTGACAGTGACTTGCTTGTCCCAAGCTACGCCTTGACTTGAATTGCTTGACATAAAACAGTGACTTGACTTGCTTGATTCTCACAAAAATTGACTTGGACTTGCTTGAGACTTGAAGGTTAAGACTTGAGACTTACTTGTGACTTGCACATGTGTGACTTACTCCCACCTCTGGTAAGTAAAGTGTACTTGCACAACGGCTTTTATGCTTTTATGATGCGAGATTAATGTAAACACAGCCCACTATGAAAAAACTTGTAATTCGCTTCAACCTTTTCAAACTTTATGAATTATTATTTTAGGTTCAAATGGTGCATGTGTAAGGAACTGGAAGCAAGCAGAATATGGCTATTTCTAAGCACGCAGTGCCATCTGCTGTTAAAAACTAAGCTCAGAATCTATTTAAGAGAGAATCGCAATGTCTTCGGAAAATCTCAGAATCATTTCTTGATTTGTGATGGGCGATATATCACATGTGATTGTCACTTTTTGTCAGTAAAGCCGGTTCCTTGATTACCGCTAAATCGCCATCACCTGCTTTCAAATGGAGCAGCATTTAATAAACGGTTGGTGAGTTATGATAACATGAATACAGCATGGTTAATTGTGTCGGCGCCGACACATCCAGTTTTAAAGGATTAATGGGAAATTTTTTCCATCTACTTGAAAACAAACACTTTTAAAATATTAATAATTAAAAACAAAATTTTTTAAAAATTCAACTAGTCACCAGATGGTTTTAGAGCATTACTCAATGGTTCATTTGTCATTTCCACATAGGTATAGATCTTTTCACAAGTTTCTGTGTGTATTTTTCCTCCAGCTTGGATGTGCTGTGGTGTGACCCCTTCAGTTTTCTGTGTTTTTTGCATTGTAACTGTTATTTTTGACAAATTATATAACAGAAATCAGTGTTTTTATAGTCTCCCATTGATGGCTATGGGTGATTTTTAAGGAGGTAGTTGTGTTTGTTTGTGTGTGGATGAGTGGAAGGGTTGCCACTTAATTTTTGTGTATTTTGTGTATGGCATTGTGGCGGATGTAGTGATTTTATTTGACAAATTATAAAGAAAAGTATTAATTTTATAATTTCCCTATTTATTTATATAGGTCTCCAGAGACCCCAAACATTCTGAGTGTGATTTTTTTTCACACTAACATACAACCAGATATCAATCCAATTTAATTTTTTAGTTGTAAAGCTAGCAAGTATTGACAACTGTACAAAGTCTCATGCCATTTCGATAAATGAAAAATATTTTTTTTCAGTAAATGTCATTTGGGGTCAAAAAGACCCCGAACAGCTTAGAAGGATTAATGTCTACCTCTTCTAATTTGCTCTGTTGTTTATACAGCACTATGGTAAACATTGTTGTTTTATTCAGTGCTTTAGAATTAATTTAAAATTGAACGGTGCTGCAGACAGCAGCTGGATCATCTCTGGGAACCAAACTTGGTTCCTCCAGAGAGGAGCCATGAGGAGGGGAGAGCATTTTGCTTCCCTGACTCGCCTGATAACAGTAGCAGAGCGATCAGAGGAAAGGCCACCTTAGTTTTGTCCGAGCAGACCAAGATGTGGTGCCCCTTTAAGGCTGGCAGGAAGGTTTTCAGGGCAAGACAAACAGCCATCATTTCAAGGCAGTTGATATGTAGACATCGGTCATGGGTCAATCAGGAGCCGTACACCATGTTATCCACGTACAGAACGCCTGACAGAAACAGGTGAAGAGTTGTCCAAGGGACCACAGCTTTGATGCAACGATGAGTTACCCTGACATAAACGTGGCCCAGGCACCAGGCATGGGACGAAACACTTTTAGCCAATATTGAAGGGACTGCATGTGTAGCAGGCCCAGGGGAATAACTGAGGAGGTGGTTGCCATGAGGCCGAGCATTCTCTGAAATGCCTTGAGGGGACGTGCATTCCCCAGCTTGAATGACGCCGACACTCTCTGGATATTCAGGGAGTGTTCCGCTGTGATCCAAGCTCGCATTTGCACAGAGTCTATAACTGTTATATAACGCTCTAGTTGGTTGAGAAACAATGACCTGTGAGCGACAAGTTCCCATTCTGATTCGGCCAGCACTAGCCAGTCATTGAGGTAGTTCACAATGCGGATTCCCACCTGTAGGGATGGGTACCAAAACCCAGTATTTAATCAGTCCTGGGGCTAAATTTTGAAAGATCGGAGTATCAGAGCTTTCCCTATCCGATCTTTTTTTTCCTCATCTCAAGAAATATATGCGTCAAAACAATGAAGTATACATGCCAGACCAGTATGCGGCGCTGTAATTCTACCACAGAGATACACTAAAAACAGAGAAGAAGACTTGGACTATGTGCATAAACCTTGCGCACGGTATACAAACGAACATGGAACAATACATTTATTCATCTGTGTTAATGTTAGTTAATAAAAAGACAATCGTTCAATGTTTGTTCATGTTTTTTTTTGTCATCGTTTCAGAAAATATACAGATTCGCTGTCCACACGAAAACGGAAGGGTGGCATTTTCAAATTTATCCACTCTGGGATCTGGTTTCACAAAATATCAGTTTCACTCTCCCAAAATGCCAGATCCATGTGGATGAAACGCCTATACGATACAAAATGTATGTGTATACAGCAAAACGTGTCTCTGTGTGGACGGGGCCTTATACTGTTACTAAATTGCAGAACATGTTTGATAATAAAATGTCGAAAGCACAATCCGCACAAGAGACACTGTTCCTCAGGCTGAAATGTGTGCACATAAGCATCTATCAATACATACAGTGAAAACTGTAATAACTTAATTTCCTTGTAATACTTAATTACTTGTAACTACTGTAATTACTTACCTGAACAGTAATGTTAGTAGACCTTCATGGAAAAATGAAAGCACTGATTATTTCATTTCATTTGTATATTTGTTTTATTGTATTTGTCAGTTTGTTTTACTTTGTTTCTTTGTTCATGTTCTTACTGTATCTTGCAAACAGTCCCCGAGGCATGTTTGCAAGAGGATCTGTTTCAAACTTAACATTCTGAAAGGCCGTCGCATGAGGGCCCGGTTCAGATGTCTGAGATTGAGAATTGGTCTGAGCCTGCTGTCTTTCTTTGTAATGAAGAAGTATTGTTTGTAAAAGTGTTACTCGCTGTTTGCTAAGGGGACCGTTTTTATGCCACCCTTTGCAAGCAGTGTTTGCACTTTGGCTCGGAGAACATGTGCATTGTTGTCTTGCAACGAAGTTTGTATGATGCAAGGCAGCCTGCAAGCGAACTAGAGCGAGTAGCCTCGTTCTATGGTTTTTGGAATCAAACTTGACACGCCGGGGATGGCTTTCCAAGCCAACAGCTGGGTGGCAAAAATTTCTATTTTTATCGATGACAGTTCGCCGCACGAAGGGAGAGAACTGAAATTTATGACTGCAGGGAGAGGAGAAATACTCTTAAAGATATTTGGGTCCACTATCTTAGTTGTTGTTTGTTGGGGTGCACACTGAACTGGTAGGACATGCTCTATTAAAAATCTCAACCATAAATGTTCGAAGAGGTGGGGAATGATCACAAGCTTTCTATAAGGGGGTTCTGGCTTTGGCGAGAACTGGCCCTCTCCTCTTCCTCTCTGCATGCATATCATGCTGGCTTCTGAGGCTCTGGGTCCAGCACTACATGAGGGCTAGGACCTTGGTACTTTGGGAAGGGGTACTTCCTGGCCTTCCAGGGGCGCTGTTGAAGCCCAGGCTCTGGCTTGAGCAGGGGCTGATGCTGTGTTGTATTGGCAGGCTGCTGTGTGGACGCTGTCTTGGGGCGGTTTGAAACAGTCGCCAAGCTGGGGCGCTTGGGAAGGAAATGACGCAGGGGTTGCAACGTCTTTTGTGCCTCCTTGAAGCGCTCTGTGAACCCGCCCAGGCAGGGCCGAAGAGTCCATTTGGAGAGACCGGGGAGTCGAGGAAAGCCATTTTCTCCATCAGGTTTAACCACAGATGGCATTCCAACTAGAGGTCTTCATGGGTCCAAAAATTATGGGTCATGATACAGCAGAGCCATCCATGTTGTAAGAATTAACACATGTTCAAAGGGAATTGAATCTAAAGATTCAGAATCGACTTGATTAAAACTGATTCAACATTGATAGTTTACACTTTACCAACTTTTCGTCCAGCGAAACGTTAAAATCAGTATATCTTATCAATTTTGATATTTATATTATTCCCTTGGCCAAATGTACATGCTAACAATATTTTTTTCCTATGAGCTAAGTAACAAGATCTTGGCAAATGTTTAGCTTTATAAATACACAACACAAGACACTGCTTCCTTATAATGAAACAGAAGTTTATTTATTTGCTTTTCTAAGATACATGAAACTACACTACTAAAACACACACACACATAGAGTTGAGAGGATGAGAGTTATGGAGTTTGACTGAAGTCCCAAAAGTCTAGTAAGTTATTTGCCACTAGTTCTTAAATCGCAACCTGAGAAAATCACAAAAGCAGAGATATGGCTTATCTTTAGCTGCATAAGATCATTTCAGCACCAGTTTCAGCAAGAGAAGAGACCTTGTTTACTAGAATTTTGGTTTCCTCGATAACTTGTCTCAGGAGAGGGTACCACGGTGCTTCTGATTGGCTGGCGATCTTCCTTGGATGACGTCTTTGGGTTTCAGTCGGTGGTGGGTGGGTGCCTGGGTACGTAGGAGCTTCGGAAGTCCGTTGCCTTAGTTACGGAGGGTGACACAATTGAAGTTGAAAGTCTGAGTTGCACGGATCAAAGACTTCGAAGATTTTAGCAGAGTCATGAAGCTTCAACTGAGTGTTTGCGAGTTCTGGATGACCCAATCAAGTGATGGTGCAGCGGGTGAGGGCAAGTGGGAGCACGATCAAACAAAGGCGAAAGAGCACTGAATCTGTTCTGACATTGGGTTTTTGATCAAGCCATATAAGTCCGTCCCATAGATTGTTGTTCCAATCAGATATTTGCTGCAGGGCAGGGCCACGCCCCATACGGTTCCTTTTTTGTGCATAAATTAACATGATGCTTAGTCCTCCACATGGTGAATATCTCTGCAAGTTTTGTTCATAACTTCAGTAAAGTGTTGTACTATGAACACTGTATATAATAAATTTTCATTTGCACCAAGGTTCTTCAAATAAAACAAGCTTTCATTCAATATCATATGTCAGGTATTTTGCATACACATTAATTTATCTACTAAAAGGGGTTATAAAACATTGATTAAACTCCATCAATTACATAAATCACATAAAGCATATAAAAGACATAAAACACATTATTTGTGGATATATTTGCTCTACTAGCAGCAGTAATAACTGATTGTCTTTTAAAAATCATCATTGAGTTCCTGGTCTTTAGTTTGAGAGAGAAAGCTCGCGTTTTCCTGGAATGTATAGAGGAGGAGGGAACACATGTCCTGAGGTCAAGAAAGCCAGTTACATAAGCCTGGTGAGCCTCCAAGCTCAGACGTGTCAGATGTAATTCTGTCTTTTTCTTGTTTATTCAATTATCAATTTATGGTACAACCCTCTACATTGCGAGTAAATCACTCGCATATGCAACTTAATCTTCACTCTGCGCGACTAAATGATGTCTAATATTAGCTAATGGCTAATAAATTCTCAGATTTTACTTGCCAGTGTGTGAGTTGGAGGCTAAGTATAATTTTAACACGGATATATTTTCACTCACCAAACACTCTCTGACTGAGCGCTTCAAAGTTTCACTCTCTGTTAAGCGATCTATGCTTTTTTTCAGTTCATCTCAATGGATGCATTGCGCACCTGTATCTGACGTACCGTGAACTCTAGTGTAACGGTGCACGACTCGCCGTCACTTTGGAGAGCGCGAGAGAGTCTTACATACATGCAGAATTGATGCACTACACGTAAACGATATTCTTTGTTTTATTTTCCTGTCAAAATAACAAGAAATGGTAATAGTAAATAGTTCCTTTGGATTTTTTCAGCTTTTAAGAACTGCCGGGTTTTCCGGTAGTGGGTGGAACTAATGCGCAAATGGCAGTCTCACAGTCTGGCAAGTAAACTAAAACATTTACTAACCAATGGCGATTCAATTGCCAAGGTGTCTGTAGAGGGTTGTGGTAGCTACTGGTCACAAGTTACACTGAACATCTGTTCCTTGAATGGTCTCAGACAGAGGGAGTTTCTCCTCTTTGGTTGACTGAGTCACGTTATCACTGTATAAGTGTTTGCAGGCCTGGAGATTGTCCTGTAAATCACCCTTCCCTGTGCCTTTACAAGGATTTATGCAAAGCGATCATGGGTGACAATCACCCCTTTTGCGATTTAAGTCATTCCAGACAGGAAAAAGTCTATCACTGCTTTATGTATCTCTTGTGAAGATAATGCTGAGCAGGACAGGAACTGGTCTAGACAAAGCTGGCGTCATGTGGGTAGTTAATTAACTATGACTTCTCGATGGTTAAAAGGGAGGAATCTTTAGATTCTTCTGGAATGTGCTGATTCTGCAGGATATTGGGACTCAAAGAACAAAGTCCCTACAATGTGGAGGAAGAGACTGATCACATCAACTCCATACCAAAGATGGATTATACATTTTATAATTTGTAAGAATAATACTTGTGCAAAATCAGCGAATAAGACGACAAGGAAAGAGTGTCAAACAGATTGGAGAAAGATTGAGTGTGTTTGTATATAACCTGGTGACTCTGTTACTACTCTCGGGAGATATACATCTATAACCGGGATTGACTATACCTCATTTGAATGGCACTTACTACGGATGGTGCACCTCAACAAGTAAGGGCTATTACCTCGCTGGAGAGTTGCAGAGAAGTCAGGGTTTTATGCATCTAAATCCCAGGCCGACAAAAGCTGATTAGAGTGTCCCTATGCCACATGCTGCTGACGGTATATCTCACCAAATAAAAGGCGAGTGTTTCATTGGTGTGACAAAGAAAATTTGACCGTAAACATCTGGATCTTGGGTCGATGATGGTTGATTTTGGCAGCCTCATGGCGCATGTTGCTGGTGGTGTGCCTCATCGGATAGAGAGTAGGTGCTTGGCCGATGTGTTGCAGAGCAACTTGGATTCTCTGTGTTCGGGTATTGGTTTGGAGGAGGCTGTCTCAACTGTTCCTGTGGCTCAGGGACCTGTTGATGGTGTGTCTCATCGGATGAGGTGTGAGTGCTTTGATATGATGACACAGAGCAACCAGGGTTCTTTACAGCCTTTAAGGACAGACTTGAGTAATGTAGATGCTTTGCCAATGGAAAAAGTGCTGACTCTGTCCTCTTTGCAAATTTTGATTCAAATGAGCTCAAAGGTGACATTCAAGTACAGAGTAAATCTAGCAATTGTCAAACAGAGACAATTGAATCTTCTTAAAGTTGTAAACCACGCAGGGATTCGGTGGGACATTGATGCCAAACTAAAAAGGTTTGTTGGGTGGTCATTTAAAACCTGTAGCATTATGGCAAAGTGTGATGAAATAAAACAACTTGTCCCAAATTCAGATTAGGTTTTTAATGTTTGACTGAAACATGGTTGAGTGCTACTTCACCATCAGCAATGTTATGCATTCCTGGTTATAATATTTTTTGAAGGGATAGGTTGGTGGGTAGAGGTGGGGGTATTGTGTTTTAAATTAAGGATAGTATTCGGTGTACTGAATTACAGTTAGCTTATTACTTTGATATTGAATGTACAGTGGGGAAAATATTTATTTGATCCCCTGCTGCTTTTGTGAGTTTGCCCACTTATAAAGAAATGAAGGATCAGTAATTTTATGGTAGGTTTATGTTAATGGATAGACAGAATACAGACCAAAAAATCCAGAAAAAAAACGTCTCAGGTTACAAATGTAACCATGGTTCCCTGAGTAGGGAATGAGACACTGCGTCCTCTAGGTGTCGCTATGGGGAACACCTCGTCGTGACCCGTGTCTGAAGCATACATTGAAAAAACACCAACGAGTTGGCTGGCAACAGCCTCAGACGTCACTACTGGCGCGACTATAAACAGGCACCAGGAGAACACGTCATTCACTTCTTCTTCTGAAGCTTGCGTCCGAAGCATGGCAGGGAGCTAGAGGACGCAGTGTCTCGTTCCCTACTCAGGGAACCATGGTTACATTCGTAACCTGAGACGTTCCCTTTCAAGGGAACGAGACACTGCGTCCTCTAGGGGTCGCTATGGGGAACAGTATACCCACGCCGCCATGCTGAGGGGAGTGCAGGCCAGAATCATGGCGAACACTAAGTACCAACTCTACCATTTCCATAGGAGTTGCCCCTGGGACGTTTAGACAGCTGTCTGTGACAGTACCCCTTATGGCCAAAGGCCTAAGCTACATACCCAACTTAATTGTTAGGGCCTCGGCCCGGGGTAGAGCTGAAGGCTTGGAATCAGGAAAGATTCCTTTAAAGGGATACGGCTAAGAACCTAGCATTTTATACTAAGTCTTGTCTGTCACACAGGGGCTACCGCTTGCTCTCGCAAAAGCTTGCTGAAGGAGCTGTCTCAACAGATCTCCAGTAGCAAAACCCTGTTTAGATAAGTATCCGAGGATACATAGGTGGAGTGGCACCCAAGATGAACGGGGCTTTTTACCAACTCAAGAAAGGGCACGAAGCAACCGCGCGAAGCCCTCACCATATAGGATTTTAGAAAGAACGCAGAATACTAGCTTGCGAACTTACCACAGTGTGGATTTCAGAAAGTGTGCAAAGACTTCACGTGCATACTTACCATAGCATGGATTTTCAAATACTGTTCTAAGGAAGGGCTTTCGTGGCACTCTGATAGAGCAGCTCATAGATGGAATGGTGCATCTCAAAACAGTATGTTTGAGAGTCATCAACTCGATCTGTGGAAATAATGTTGGAGTGCTCTGGGGAAAAACAGTGAACTCAGTCTCATATGAGAGGAGAACTCCGAATCCAGAGTAGCGCACTCATAGGCGACCCTTCTTGGAGAAGGGGAGCGCTGCTAAACTACCATGAGAATCGCCCAAATAGCCCCTCATGTTGAGGGAAGCGATGCTTGAAGTGTATAAATGAATACACACTGACTGAATGGAGCCCAAGGAACCAAGGTCTAATCATCTCAAGAAAGGGAATGAGGCGGAGCACGTAACCCTTACCATACAGGATTTGAAAGTCCGCAGAGTCTTGTGTGCACACTTACCAATACGTGGATTTTTAGAAAGTGCGCAAAGTGTTCACGTGCACACTGACCACCATGTGGTTTTCAGAAAATACACAGAGCTTAGCGTGTGTACCTAAAGGTTCCTAAGCATCGCAGAGGAGCTGAACCGCACGGGAGAGGCAAGCTCAAATTTTACAAACCTCTAGCGAGGGGAGCATCACCTGAGGCAGCATATTCAAGAAGACTTCTGTAACTGCCATCCTTACTTCCCACTGGATGCGACAGCACAGCTAAGCGGCCAAAAGACCCCTCAGGGTGACCTGGCCGGACATCCATGAAATTCCCTGCAGTGCTGTGCCAGGCCTGATGATCAAGGAGGCTCCCGCAGAAACCTGTGATCTCAGCCACCTAATACTGGAACATGAAGCCAGATGGCTGGTGCTGACGAGTGTTTAGTAAACACTGTAACTGAGCACTGCAAAGGAAACTCACAGAGTTTATTAGTAGACACATAACCACCAGCAATTTACACATAAGTATATACAGAAAGGGTTATTTTTATACTCCCACCCTCCTGCGCTGGAGCCCCGCTCAAGGGGCGCCTCCTTTTAGTCCGGACCATCAGTAAGGTGGTTGCTATGAACATAGAACCAGCCAAAAACATTATCCAGCATAGGAGACTGTTATGCGAGAGGTTTCCACCTAACCTCGATCAGGTGGAGAGCTGGTGGTTACAGGGGAATTAGGAAGGGGAGGATAAAAGCAGAAGTTAAAAATCCCTTAAGGGAAAGAGTAGTTACCTCGGTATCGCTCTGATTCAGACGAGAATGCTGCCTTGTCTGGATCACATCCCTTAGGTTCTGCTTACCTCCTTGTGACCCACAATTCCTCTTACCCCTGCCCGCAGGTGGGGGAGGAGCGCGAGTCGCGACACTAGCCTTCGGTGCCCGACTTTGATGCTCAGATCGAGACAGGCCAGGACCCCTATGTTGTTCGGGCTCAGACCTGGAACTTTCGTGGAACGAAGGATCTGAAAGCAGCGGAGTGAGCCTTCGTCTCCCCGAACTTCTCGATCACCGTCTCAACGGAAATACCGAAAAGTTCAGAAGGCGAAACCTGAGCATCGAGAAGAAAGCCTTTTCTTTCTTCCCGATGTCTGCCAGGTTCATCCACAGAAGTCTCTCCACTACCACCATGGCCGCCATAGTCCTGCGCATGGCAGAGGCGGCCTGCTTGGTAGCCCGGAGAGAGACCTGTGGTGCGGCACAGCTCGGCTACCTGATCAGGAAAAAGGCCTTCGCCTCTTTCCCGGTCTCTTAGCAGATCAGTCTGATATGCTTGAAGCACCACCATCATGTGTAATAAAGCCACAGCCTGACCTGCTGCTGCATATGCCTTGCCATTTAAGCAAGATGTATTTCTTGAAGGGGCTTAGATGGCAAGGAGGGAGATTAAGAGAGGATGTCTCCCCCGCAGAAAGAAAGCTCTTTCTACAGGGGGCATCCTCTCATAGCTGGTTTCGCGCATTGCCTCGATGTCGGCAAAACTCTTATGCCGAAACTGATGGATGCAAGAAGAAAACAGCCTCTTTCATTTCCTTTCGATCTCTGTATGGAGATCAGGCAGAAATGGAAGGCTCACCTGAGCTGGAGGGCTATGGTCGGAAAGATAACGCTCATCGAGGCGGCCTCACGGTGTCACCTTGTTAGCGTACTTTCATGGCAAGTCCAACCTTGTCATGGCGCGATCCATAACCTCCAACAGCTCTACATACGCAGGGCAGGAGAATTGAGAAGGCTCAGCCTCAGCTTCTTCACCATCCTTAAATATCTCCTGCTTTTCCTGGGTAAAAACCCAGCAGAGCACTAACCTCAGTATCAGAAAGTGTTAAAGATATAACATCATCCTCCCGAGGCTCTCTCTCATCCGCCGCCATTACGAACGCGAAAGGGAAAGTCCCTCCCTAAATCATTCAGACAGATCCACCTGAAATTCTCACGAGCTCATTTTCCTCCGTGCTTCAGCAGCAGCGGGTCCTGAACCGTCGGAAGCAGATGGCTGCCTTTTTTTTTTTTTTTTTCAGAAAGAGAGACAAATGAGAGCCGAGCTTTTTCATTGAAAAAACTCTCACAATGCACGCAGATTGCCTCCTCAAAGACATCGCGTGTGTGCTCTTTACCCAAACAAATGACGCAAAGATCGTGTGTGTCATCGGGTGTCAAATAACGCAGACACGGATGCACACATTGTCTAAACGCTTGCTAGTAGTCGCCATGATAGACAGAGAAAGAGCACTCTTACTGGTCCTTTCAGATGCACGCTTCAAACAAAACAGTCAGTGAAGATGAAGAAGAGAATGACGTGTTCTCCTGGTGCCTGTTTATAGTCACGCCGGTAGTGACGTCAGAGGCTGTCGCCGGCCAACTCGTTGGTGTTTTTTCAATGTATGCTTCAGACACGGGTCATGACGAGGTGTTCCCCATAGTGACCCCTAGAGGACGCAGTTCGAAGTTCCCTTAAAAGGGAACCACATTATATAAAGGTTAGAGACTGACTTGCATTTCAGTGAGTGAAATAAGTATTTGATCCCCTACAAACCAGCAAGATTTCTGGCTCCCACAGATTGGTTATGTGCCCATGTGGAACACAGATTAGTCCTGTCACTTTAAGAAATTACTTCTAATCTCAGCTCATCAGGTGTATAAAACATCTGTTCACTAGGGGGGTGACAAGATCTCGTGGCTCTGTGTCTCGCGAGAAGGTGACTATATTTATAATTATGTTCACATCAGGCAAGTGGCCACATGATAAGCGGGAAAATTATGCAGTGATGTCTTTATCCAGTCATAAAAACAGAATTCACAGTTTAACGTGGAATGTCACGGAATTTCTCAAATTTTGAATTAATTAACCAAAAGTACGTCATTACACTTAAAAATAAAGATGCCAATTAAACCTTTGTAATTTATATAGTACTAGACACAATTTTGAAATACATAGGCCTACTTTTTATTGGCTGAATAACTGGCATGAAGATGACACATGAGCTCAGTCTAGTGACGGTTCTTTCGGACAGTTCAATTCAATAAACCGGTTGAAAAAAACAGTTCACCGGTTCTTTTACGCTCGACGTAATGACGTCATTGGTGATGACGTAATGGTGTCAAGTCTATCAAACATTCAAATATATAAAGTCAGTAATCATAACTTTAGTCAGTTAGAAACCTCATAATCATGAAAAGTTTACAATTAAGTTTTGCAACAACGCACCCAAATACAGTAACAGCAATAATGTGCATACGAGGATTTAAGTCTTGAAGATATAAAGTAAATAAATTAGGTGTCATCAGCGCAGAAACCATGATCCACTTACTATACATAATCTATTGCGATTTATTTGTTATTAAATAAACTTACGTTTCGCCAGATTGCCCTTCATTCAAGCCTTCGGTTTTCCCACGCTCATAACATTAGCACAGAATCAGTTCACAATCAATCACTAAAAGAACCATTTCGGTTCAGACGCACTATGTGTCAGTTTGCTTCACGCTGAATCACGCATGCGCAGTATCATCAGCTCATCGTTTCTTCAATAGGACGCGTCCGACAGAAACGGTTCTCGGTTTAGTGTACTGGTGATCCGAAAACCAATGCAACTGGTTCTTGACTCAAGAACGAGAACCGCTCTAACCGGCACGCTGCAGTTCAGTATCATCAGCTGTTGCGCTTCTTGTCCGGTGAGTGACTACATTCCGCCCATTTAAAAATAATAAATGCGCGTCCTTGAAAGCGCGCCGTTTTCTAACATAGCCTATTTACTTTAACTTCTTAGGTAATAATATCAATGTTATGATGTTTCAGATGCGTCATCAGATGCAAAATTACAAATCATATACATATATTTAATTGTTTTTTCAAAATTATCGCTAGGGACAGTTTGGCAGTCGCTGGACATTGGTAGGGACACGTCCCTGGCATCCCCCAATAATTCTACGCCCCTGCGCTACGATGAGGATTTACTACTTTTAAAAAATGCAGGTCAGGAAGCGAGTCGGGTACAATATTTTCTTTTTCTTTTTTTTTGCGGTCTGAGTTGTGGGCGGGTTAGTTGAAAACGTCGGTCGGGTGCGGTTTGTTTATACATTGACCCGCGCATCACTGGCTGCTACTATTACTACTAAAATGAAACAAACATTATTTTAAATGAATAATCACACAACATTTCTTCCATGGTTTAATTTTAGTAGTAAATCCCCTTTGTTTGCCAAAAAATAAAGTTTGCTTAATTTTCAATAATTAAATGATATATGATGAAATGAATGTTTTATGCCTTCATTTGATAACTAGAAAAATGTAAATACTAAATGCTAAAACAGAATTTGGTAACAATAAAATATATAAATAATATGGTGAGAAAAAATAAAAAATTTCATAGGGCCCTAAACATGTATGTGTTGTTAAACTTTTAATAAATTGATGTGAAAATGTATATACTATTAAAAAAAGAGTTGAGAAAAATTTAAAATGGCAAAATAAAAATTAAGTGGAAAATCAGTTTACTCTAAATAATAAACTTGACTGACTGATACTTTAAAGGCATATTATTGGTGTTATTTATTTTTATGTATACTACATAATTTTGTGCAATCACCTGTCAGTTGAGTTTGTGGCAAAACCTTTTGCAGTTTTTACATGTTGATTATACCTGCATAAAATTTATTAAAATAGTTGTTTAATTTCATGAAGTACAATCTGATTTCAAAATGCACCTGCTTTTTTTTGCATTTTGTGTTTTTCAGTTGAACAAAAGACAATTTTCCCTATATATTTCATCATTGAGGATTTCTTTAAAAAATTTTAAAAATGTAGTCTCGTTTTCGTGAACCCAGTCTCGTGTCTCGTCTCGTTGGATAAGTGTCTCGTCACACCCCTACTGTCCACACAATCTGTATCTTCCATTCCAACCTCTCCCGACACCATGGGCAAGACCAAAGAGCTGTCAAAGGATGTCAGAGACAAGACTGTAGATCTGCAGGCTGGAATCGGCTACAAGACCATCAGCAAGAAGCTTGGTGAGAAGGAGACAACTGTTGGTGCGATTATTCGGAAATGGAAGAAATACAAAACAACCATCAATTGGTCTCGGTCTGGAGCTCCGTGCAAGATCTTGCCTCATGGGGTAAGGATGACCATGAGAAAGGTGAGGGATCAGCCCAGAACTACACGGGAGGAGCTTGTTAATGATCTTAAGGCAGTTGGGACTACAGTGAGATCAAAATTGAGCTCTTTGGCATTAACTTGATTCCCCATGTTTGGAGGGAGAGAAATGCTGACTATGACCCCAAGACCACCATCTCTACAGTCAAGCACAGAGGTGGAAACATTATGCTTTGGGGCTGTTTTTCTGCTAAGTGTACAGGATGACTTCACCGCATTGAGGGGCTAATGAACAGGGCCATGTACTGTAAAATCTTGGATGAGAACCTCCTTCCCTTAGCCAGAACACTGAAGATGGGTCATGGATAAGTCTTCAAGCATTACAATGACCCAAAACATACTACCAAGGCAACAAAGGAGTGGCTCAAGAAGAAGCACATTAAGGTCATGGAGTGGCCCAGCAAGTCTCCAGATCTCAATCCTATAGAAAATCTTTTGAGGGAGCTAAAACTTTGAGTTGCCAAACAACAGCTAAGAAACTTTAAAGGGTTAACATTTTAGTAATGTTTTATTAATTCAGTTATGTTACTTATAAGTTATTAGTTAATGATGAATAAATCATTTACAAAACATGACTATATGTTCATAAATGATTAATAAGTGGTATGATAACGATTTACAAATGTGTTGTAAGTTATCTAATCTAATCTATTCTTATCTTAAAAAATGATTAAATCATGAAATAAATCAAACAGATCATTAGTAGATGGTTTATACGTTATTAGTTGATACTTTATCACTTATAAATCATTGAAGTATTTATGTCAAAATTGTTTTGTATCATTATCTCAATAACAATTGCTAATCATGAACAAACCATTAGTAAATGATCAGTATATAATTTATTGATGAAGTTGTAAACTGGTCCGTGTTCAAAAGCACAAACATGCAGGTATGCTAAAGCACTTTTTTAAGAAGAGTAATTCATTTGTTTTGAAGTGGATAAACATTTATAAATGCCTTAGTCAGGTGATTCCAGTGGCTTGTGTTAAATCCTTTCACTCATCAGCACAGACTTGTGTTCTGTGTGGAGTGTGTGGATCAAGTGATGAAGTGAGCCCCTTCCACTGAAGCTCACATCAGGTGCACAGAGTTAAAGACTCCATGTGTGTCAGAGAAGACAGCTGTCTATACCCTCACCAGTCAGTACTTAGTGCACACTACAAAGTCTTCAACACCTGTTATAGATGATGTGTAAATGCATGAATAAATCATTTACAAAGCTTTCTGCATCCCCTAATCTAAAGTGTAAACTATTCATCACTTGTAAATGTGTTCCATGTCATTTGTAGACCTTTCTTACCTGTTACAAATTATTTGTACATGTATACATGTCATTTATAACACTTTCTGCATCCCCTAATCTAAAGTGTAAACTATTCATCACTTGTAAATTTGTTACATATCATTTGTAGACCTTTCTTACAGTAGGTGGCCAACCAAAATGAGCTTTTTGCTGCTGCGAGTGCCGCTGTGTCTGCAAAGTGCATTTGCAGCTTTTGACTGCTGAATGGCGCTTTAACCACAAGTTATCAAACAAGCGCATCAAAGCACATTTTCGCAAATAGCCGTCAGCTTCACCTTACCAATGTGTTACATTTGACGGCTACAGTCGGGGAAAATGAAAGAAAAACACTGTAGTTAAAATATTTAATATTCACAGATGAAATTTTTGTACTTACAAAGCTATGTGCGTTTCTTTGAACGAATTCAAGCAGGATAAATGTCAAGCCTATGAGCCTGTGCTTATCTTTTCTCTAAGCTACACAGTATTACACCATATTTTAGATTTTAAACATTTAATAGATGTGCAATATTATTTATATAATATGAATTATGTTATATTATCCTAAAGAAAAGGCGTGTATAAGGGGTGAGTTAGGGGCTCAAAGATATCTATATAATAGTAAAATATATTAGCATCAAAAATATTTATAATTTAAATATCATATAAGATTTGTATAAATTTGTATATGCTGTAACTGAAAGGTATACCAGAACCTTTGCATATGGCAAATACATGGTAAATTTACAAACTGCAGTTTGTACATAATTTATAAAGATCTGCAGATGATATGTAATACATTTAGATGAATAGTTTACACTTTAGATTAGGGGATGCAGAAAGTGTTATAAATGACTTGTGTACATATACAAATAATTTGTAACAGGTAAGAAAGGTCTACAAATGATATGTAACACATTTACAAGTGATGAATAGTTTACACTTTAGATTAGGGGATGCAGAAAGCTTTGTAAATGATTTATTGATGTGTTTACACCATCTATAACAGGGGTTGAACACTTTGTAGTGTGTACTGCAGTGTAAGTGCTGACTGGTGAGGGTATAGACAGCTGTCTTCTCTGACACACATGGAGTCTTTAACTCTGAGCTTCAGTGGAAGGTAAAAGCGGTTGAGAGGGTCACTTTATCACTAGATCCACACACTCCACACAGAACACAAGTATGTGCTGATGAGTGAAAGGATTTAACACAACCCACTGGAATCACCTGACTAAGGCATTTATAAATGTTTATCCAGTATGTGCTCGCCACGGCAGCACATATACTAAAATTGGATCGATACAAAGAAGATTGGCATGGCCCCTGCGAAAGGATGACATGCAAATCCGTGAAGGGCTCCATCTTTTGGGAAGCTGTGGCCTAATGGTTAGAGAGTTGGATTCGTAACCAAAGGGTTGTGGGTTCGAATCTCGTACCAGCAAGGATTTGAATACCATGTATACTTCAATACCATGACTGAGGTGACCTTGAACGAGACACCGAACCTCCAACTGCTCCCGGGGCACCGCAGCATAAAAATGGCTGCCCACTGCTCTGGGTGTGTGTTCACGGTGTGTGTGTGTGTTCACTGCAGTGTGTGTGCACTTTGGATGGGATAAATGCAGAGCACTAATTCCTAGTATGGGTCACCATTCTTGGCCACGTCACGTCACTTCACTTCACTTCAAAACAAATAAATTACTCTTCTTAAAAATAGTGCTTTAGCATACCTGCATGTTTGTGCTTTTGAACACAGACCAGCTAACAACTTTGTCAATCATTTACTAATGGTTTGTTCATCATTTGTTCATGATTAACAATTGTTTATTGAGATAATGATACAAAATTATGAAATAAATACTTCAATGATTTATATGTGATAAATAATGTATCAACTAATAACTTATAAACCATCTACTAATGATCTGTTTGATTTATTTCACGAATTAATCATTTTTTAAGATAACTTTACGCAACTTTTACAAAAATGCCTTAGAAGAAAACATTACAGGTGTGCATCTTGACACAGAACAATGACACTGACATATTTTAAGATGTGTCAGAGCAAGATATTTTCAGTTGAGACAGCTCAAACATGCATTTTAGTCTGGGATTAGCTTAAGCCTTGTCTGTGAAACCGGGGGCCAAAGTGGAAAGAACATTTTTTCTCAAAATTGTGTTGAAAGGGATACAAATGTTTTTTTGTTTGTTTTTTTTTTTTTTTATTTAAACTACTTTGAATAGTTTTATGAGACAAGTTAAAAGTAGACCAAGGAAGAAAAGTAGCTTAGCTTGGTTGAAAAAAAAATATTTGGTCACTTATGAAACAAAGAGATAATGCATTGAAATAGTTTCTAAAATCTAAGATGGAATGTGAGAAGCGAAGTTTTAATAAATTAAAAGCAAAAGCAAATATTTGTATTTCTATAATAGAGCAGGAAAAAGGAAATACTAAATTGTAACGTTATCCCTTTTATGGCCCTTATATTACCTATTTGAGCCAATGCAGATGAATGAAGTTATCTCAGGACGAGTCCGCCCTGATTGTAAAGCAAAACGTGATTGGCTATAGCGAGATCGTGCTACGATTGGTCAGCGAAATGTGGCTGTTATCTGATTGGCTTGAGTAGACGGTGGGTGGAGTCCACGTATTTGTGGATTGTCAGCACGTCTTGATGCAAGAAATGTTTCACAATTCGCAAATGCACAGCACGCGATTCACAAATGCATGCCAGACAAAGTTGTGGTTGTGACATAAATATGTATTTGTGAATATGCTTTTTATTTGCAAATCTCATTTTAATTACTTGTGAATTTAATTCTTATTTGTGAAACTTTACGATTTATTTGTGGATCTCATTATATTTATTTGTCAATATGTTTAATATTTTTAAATCTCTTTACATTTATTTTTGGATCATAATCTATTTATTTGTAATTAAGCAACAATTCTATCTCCATACATTTCATACACAATGGTATTTCAAAGAGCTTTACATAAAAGAATAGAAATAATAATAAAAAAATTATCACAACAATGAAACAAGGAATTAAAAAACTTTGAAAATGATTTAAAAAATTGATTTAAGAGGTATAAAATGTGTTTAAAACAGTTAAGAATAGAAAATGATTATACATAAAATATAGTGCAATCAGTTCGGACATTGCACAGTGCTCATACAAATTAGTTTTGAGTCTGCATTTAAATGTGACTAATGTATTAACACATCTGATCTTTTCTGGAAGCTGGTTCCAACTGCGGGCGCCATAACAACTAAAAGCGGACTCCCCTTGTTTTGTGTGAACCCTTGGTATTTCTTACTGACTCAATCCTAATGAACTGAGTGCTCTGTTAGGTTTATATTCAGTGAACATATCTGCTATGTATTTAGGTCTTAGACCATTGAGTAATTTATAAATGAGTAAAAGTACTTTAAAATCAATCCTAAATATAACTGGAAGCCAGTGTAAGGACCTGATGACTGGTGTGATATGTTCAGATTTTCTGGTTCTAGTCAGAATTCTGGCAGCATCGTTCTGGATGAGCTGTAGCTGTCTAATGGTCTTCTTGGAAAGGCCGGTGAGAAGAAAATGACAATAGTCCACCCTGCTGGTGATTAAGGCATGAACAAGTCTTGACTGGAAACAAAACATCTAATTCTTGCAATGTTTTTTAGATTATAGTATGCTGATTTAGTTACTGCTTTGACATGACTACTGAAACAAAGGTCTGTCTCCAGAATCACACCAAGATTCTTGACTTGATTTTTAGTTGTTTGACTCCTAGAGTCAAGGTATGCATTCACCTTGAGAACTTCGTCTTTGTTTCCAAATGCAATGACTTCAGTTTTTTCCTTGTTTAACTGAAGAAAGTTCTGGCACATCCATCTGTTAATTTCATCAATGCATTGGCAGAGGGAGTCAATGGGGCTGTTGTCATTTGGCGAAAAGGCTAGGTAAATCTAGGTATCATCAGCATAGTTGTGATAGGCAAATGGGTTCTTTCTCATTATTTGACTTACTGGGAAGCATATACATGCTAAACAAGAGTGGTGCAAGAATTGAGCCTTGTGGGACTCCGAGCCTGTCCTCCAACAAAAAAAGTCCATATAGGTTGTTTGTGCAAGCACCTTATTATGACCTATATTTACGTTTTAAAGTTAAGCGGCCTCTAGCAGGCGTAAAAATAATGACAGTATCACGTTGCGTCTGTCGTCATGAAATGACGTATAACGTCATTACCAATCAAAACGCACGTTTATTTAAATGCAACGTGTGGACTTTTTACACCGATCTCACAGTAATTCGTACATATTTTACTAGGTGGCTTATTCGTTCGAATGACCACACCTAAACCCTCCCCCTAAACCTAACCCCCACAGAAATCATGCTAAATTATGATTTATTGAGCATTTACATTTTATGTGCACGTCCGTTCTCTGGGATCGAACCCATGATAGCATGATTGCATATCAAGGTATAACGCAATAATCTACCAACTGAGCTACACGAAACGCAAATCACAGTGCAAATAAAAGAGTACAAAACATTAATATGAAAACCACCTTTTGCCGATAGGGGCGCAATTGTAGTATACTCTCTGATGGGTCGTATTTCAGGGATTTGGACAAACGACCTATTTGAGCGTATTAGTTGGAGGACAGGTTGGGGACTCCACATGTCATGGACATCCACTTAGACTTATGCTCTCCTATACTCACATAATAACCTCTCCCTTCTAAGTATGACCTGAACAATTTGAGTATCATTCCAGAAAGCCCGACCCAGTTTTCCAGTCTCTCTAATAGTATGTTATGATCGACAGTGTCAAACGCAACACTGAGATCTAGTAGTACCATCACTGATAATTTGCCAGAATCAGAATTTAAGTGAATATCATTTATTATCTTAATGAGCACTGTCTCTGTGCTGTGATGCAGTCGGAAATCAGATTGAAAATTGTCCAGGTATCCATTTGAGTTCAAGTATTTGTTCAGCTGATTAAAGACTACCTTTTCAATAATCTTGCCTATAAAAAGAAGATTTGATATTAGTCTATAGTTGCTCAATATGGTGTTATCAAGATTGCTCTTTTTCAGAAGGGGTTTAACAAATGCAGTTTTCAGGGAGTTTGGAAAAGTCCCAGAAAGAAGTGAGGCGTTCACCACTTCTAAGAGATCTGCTTCCAAACAGTTAAGCAACCTTTTGAACAAATACAGTAGGTGGCCAACCAAAATTAGCTTTTTGCCACCGCAAGTGCCGCCGCCACGTCTGCAAAGTGCATTTGCAGCTTTTGAGCGCTGAGTGGTGCTTTAACACAAGTTATCAAACAAGCGCATCAAAGCACATTTTTGCAAATAGCCGTCAGCTTTGCCTCGGAAGCTGATATGAAGTCCTGTGGTCAGGTGTTCAGGTGTGTGTGTGCCATTCAAGTTGAGTAGTTTGGCACACACTACTGAAGGATGACGGCGGGAGAAGTAGATATTGTCCTTTAGCACTCGTTCACCAAGTTTGTTTGGTTGGAGGCCATCCAGTTTAAACAGTTGTCTATGGCCCCATAAAAGATTAAAGTTGTCGATGAAATTGATTCCTTTTAAACTGCAGATTTTTTGTAGCCATGTGTTCAGCCTAAGCAAACGTGAAAACATATTAGTTCCCCTTGCTGGGAGTGGTCCACTGATGAACGACTGAACTTTAAGTCTTCAAAGTGTTTTAAAGAGTTCACTGAAGTTCTTCTTAAGGAGTTCTGACTGCTCTTTCCGAATATCATTCGGAATGGATGATGATTTCATTTGTAGTCTTGTGCTTCATTAGAATTTTCCAAAGTTCCTTGTTCACATCAGAGGCGGTTGCTTGAGGAAGGTACTATGTTGTTGTAGTTCTGCTACTTATGTTTCTGATAAAAGAGTCGCCAACTATCAGAGTCCTGGGCTCGGCTGGACTCTGAGCTGAATCCCCCTGTGTGCTCGACCTTGAGTGCCTGTTAGTAGCGATGTTAGCTGCTGGCTGATCCGATCCACGTTTAATCACATTTGTGGATTCCTCACCTGCATTCATTAATGCTTCAAATCTGTTCTCAAGATGTATAGGGGGTGGTAGAATACCAGTATTCACAAGCCTTGTCATAGCCGTATCTGGGGTAGAGGATGCTACGGCAGCAATATGAGAAACTTGTGACAATCTGATGTCTCATGTGCCTTTGGGTCTCGCTCCCTGTTTGTGCCATCAATTTGTGCGACAATCAGTTTCGACTTGTTCCTCTAAACTTGGCATAAACTGTTGAAATTCATGAGACTCACCGGCTGTATGCTGAGGGGGTCTGTGACGATGGTCTGCCGAGTGTTCTGCCTATTTGGAAGTCCAGCAAGTAACTTTGTTTCAAGAACCGCAATCCTTTGTATTAGTTTTAGAAAAAAATATTGTACAGAAACTGCAAATTGTTTTATGTTGGAAAATATTAAATCTTTGATGTATAAAGGAGGTGTAGTTGGTGCTGTATTCCTGGATTTTAAGAAAGCTTTTGAAACTGTAAATCATGAGATTTACTTTTTTGGTTATTAGATTAATATTTTTTAACTGATGCCATTATGTGGTAGGGGTGGGCCAGTACGAGTATCGGTACCAAACGGTTCTCGGGGTATATTCCAAATGGAAGTGATCATCCCTATCCCCTTGGAGTGGGAACTTTGGAGTGAGTTGGGCACGTGCTTGCCATTATGTAGTTGTTTGTATAATGCACTTGGTAAAGGGAGAGAGGTAATTTCCTCATTATCTTCAGCTGGCATGTTCCCGTGACAACGCAGCATGGTGTCCATCAGGTGTTCATTTTTATATAATATAAATCATGTGTTATATTAGCTTAAAGAAATGGTGGAACATTTAAAGCAGTAGCCTATTTCAGGCTAGGCTACATACATGGATTATAAATGTCAATATTGTTCAATTAATATTTGTCACAAATACATTTTTAATTTATATATTAAAATTCCTTTAATAAAACAGCATGCATATTTGTCACGCACATACTTTGATATTCATTACCTGTCCTTTATTTTGACAAAGAACTACGTGGGGAAAAGATATCTGTTCACTAATCAAAAAATTGTTGTATATTTCATGAATTATTTCCTTTATTATAGTACAACGTGAGGCACTGTTTAATTTCGCTTCCATTATTTAGCCGTAACTAAAACAAGAAATGGATAAATTAAACTTGGCACGATTTAGCTAAATCATTGAAACTGAAAAGAAGGGATGGATTAATAAAACATCCTCCGTTTAAACTCAAGTTCACGCATTATAATCATGCTGATGACTGCTGTGATCTGTTTCAGGCTTTCCGTATCATAAAATTTTAGACATGAATTTATTCTAATAACATTTTAGAAATTGCTTTCTCAACGAGGACATCGCGGAGATTCAGCCCAGTGCGGGTCAGAAATGCACACTGAAGCACAACTCGTCAAAACTAATTTAAATGTCATATAATGTTTATTGTTATTATTATCTTATTTAAAAATTTCATGTGTTTCACATGACTTGTGTCACTATCTGCTCTGAGAGTGCAAGATTTGGTTGTTCGGCATGCATGCTGCTGAGTGCGATGCTCAAGAGATGCGCTGAAGGGTTACATCATTTATTCTTAATTGTCTATTTTTTCTTCATTACAAATCTTTTTTGTTTTTATTTTATATCATTGCATGTAAAAAATAATTCACTTTGTTATGCATATGAAAAATGTGAAACTGCAATCTTCTTCGCAGTGTATAGCATTTTATAATTATTTGTAAAATTTAACTTTACCTGCTTTGCTTCATTATTGTTCAATGCATAAGCGATTTATTAAAAAAAGAATATGAGAGTAATTAAAACATGTTTATGACTGCGACAAGAACACTAATGATCAACAAATAGGAGCAGCAGATCATTGTAGAATGTCTAATTGTCATGAACCGGGTATCCTTCTCTGTCTCTCCCCCTCCCTCGTTTGGTCATTTCCCTCTCATACACTCATCTGCTCTCATTATCACTCACAGCTGCTTCTCATCCCCTCGGCTCTTCACTCTCCTCTCTCCACATCTGTACCTTCTCTGCTCTGATTAGACTCTCTATTTCTAGTCCTCTCTTCCCTCTGTTCTCCGCCAGATTATTATCTCATGTTTCCAAACGTACCTGTGCCTGGTCCCCTCCCCTCCCCTCCCGTCCCGTCCCGTCCCGTCCCGTCCCGTCCTGTCTTGTCGTGTCTGGTGCATGTGGAACGAATCTTCGCTAAACCTCTATTCTACCCAGCCTCCCGCTGATGTGAGTTGACTGTCGCCAGCTGCACCATCCGCTCACCTGGACCCGTCCTCTGCTCTCCCGGGAATCCCCGTCTCTGGCGGATTGACGGTCTTCCTTGGTTATTTATTATAAGACATTTTTGTTTGAGAAATCGCCTGACGGCAGCCTGTGTTCTATTGCCTTTGAAAACCTTCTGAGTTATTAAAGAGACATTATAGTCTAGTAGCCAACTAGGTGAACCTGAAAATGTTGAGTACACCAAAGTTTTATTGCAGAAATGTCGAGGGATTTAATGTTGACATTTTAATGTTGAAATTACTTATGTTTTCACATTAAGATAAAAGGTAGACAGAGTTATAATGACAGTATTGTTCAGTACATTGTGAATTTCTATTCAGATCAATTTTGTGGGTGAATCTGGTGTTTTAAAATTAGTTACCATAATTTTAAATTTTTGTATTCTTCTTTTTTAAAAATTCAGACTTCTTGTGATTTGATCAGGAAAGGATTAAAAACAGTTGATATTCAGTGTTATTGCTGCTTTCTCAAGTTGTTGTGGAGTATTAATTTAACCATTTGGATCTATGGTTAAGTACTTTCAAAACAAAGAGAGACGTTTGATTAGGTCGAAATGTCGGGAAAGAAGTGTCTGTTTGCACCATGCAGTGGCAAAGATAGCGACTTTAAAATATCTGGGTCCAAAGGAATTGCTACTCTGCTAAATAAGAGCGAGGAGCTCGGAGACACAGCCATACATGAGACTTTATCAAACATTATTGCTACTGATGGTGCTTCATCAGCTTCTGTGCTATGTCACAAATCTTGCTACAGCTCATATACTTCTCGTTCTAGAAATGTGAGCAAATGCAAGTCAGACTCATTTCAGAGTCAGCCCGGAAATCGAATCATGCGTTCTCAACTCTCTGCCTTTGAGTATTCAAAACAGTGCTTGTTCTGTGGTCTTATTTGTGAAGAAAAAGACTCTAAAAATCCTAACAGGTGGAATCCAGTTAAAAAATGTCAGACTTTAGATAGGTCAGGCCTTCCATCCTTCAAAGATGTGATTTTGTCTAAATGTGATGAACGGCAGGATGATTGGGCAGAAGTTGTGAAGCTACGGGTGAATGGCATCATGGACCTACCTGCAGCTGATGCTCAGTATCACTCCAAGTGTTACAATGCTTTCAGGAAGGTACCTATTGACTCAAGTGAAACTGCTAGTAAACCAGTTGACAGCTGCCTAGCTTCGGTCATAGACCACATGAGTGCAAACAAGTCAGTGACTTGGACTGTCTCCGAGTTACATGATGTTTATGTAGCTAATTCTGGGAATTTGTGCCGGAAGCAAATGCTAGCCAACCTATGTGATTATTATGGTGATGCCGTTATTGTACTGAGAGTTGAAGGATGCCAGACGATTGTTGGCTTTAGGCAGTACATAGGTAAATCACTCAAATTAGTAGGACAAACTGGCCTCTTCAGTGACGACGATGATGATGTCAACAAGGTTGTCAGAAAAGTGCGGGCAGAGGTCCAGAATATTCCATTGCCTCGTGAATACGACCTTGGCAGCTTTACGCATGAAAGGGTCATTCAAGATACAAGTCTAACTCTTCTAAGACTTGTCTCCAGTCTTGTGTCCAGGGAAGAAACGGTGACCAAACCAGCACTCACACTTGCTCAATGCATCCAGCAGCACATCAGTAAAAGCTGGAATCAGACAACTTTGGGGCTAGCTGTAAAACTTCATCATAAGTATGGTAGTTCAGAACTGGTTCAGAACCTAAATGAGCATGGTCTTGTTGTAACATGATGAGGTCCTCCGGTTCCGGAAGTCAGCTGCCAAATATGCCTCAGATGATGCAGATAAGTACCTGCGGGTATTAGGACTGGAGAGGTGCATTGGCCCTATTCACAGTTGGGGTGATAGTTTTGATCTTGTAGTCTTCACACCCAATGGTTGCCGCACAACACATGCCATGGCCACTCAGTTTGTGCAGTTGAGTTGCCCAGATTCAGTTTTAACTCTTGCGTTTGGCGGAGTTTTAACGGGGTCCTCGTTGGATCTTGCGACTTGCGGACCAACCTGGACATCCCTTCTGCCATTCTGGCATGGCCCTAGCGACTTGCGGTGCCTGTCTTGTATGGTATGTATATACTGAATATTTACATGTTTGGCGTGGTGTGGAGGTAAAGCCCTCTTGGTTAGCCTTGCGTCTGGTGGGCTGACCCGGATTGCCCAGACTCAGTTTTAACTCTTGCGTCTGGCGAAGTTTTAATTGGGTCCCCGTTGGATCCTGCAACTTGCGGACCAACCTCGGCAGCCCTTGTACCATTCGGCCGTTGCCCTAGCTGTCTTGTATGGCATGTATATAGTGTATATTTGTACATAGTTCGTTGATCACACATGGTGATGGGCTTAGGTAATGTCATCTCATTGGGTGTCTTAAAGAGCTACCCCATTAATATGTATCGTACAGTTGCAGGATCCAAGTTATGTCAAATACCCGCATTGCTTTTTCATCCAGAAATGCATAACATTCAGCCTAACAAAGGTTCATTGTTTATCCAAAAAGCAATTTTGAATCTTCAAAAGTGTCAGGAGGGGATTCAGCCTCTCTACACCCTGAAAACAATGCATCAACATTCACAAGAGCACTCATGATTCTGAAATGTTAGATTATTTTGTTTACCATGAAAATAGCCTAAAATTTTGTCCGAAATTTATAAAAAATGTCTAAATTTATCCAAATTTATAGAATTACCATTTTGAAGTCTGAAAAAGCCAGAAATGAAATCAGCATCCTCTACCTCTAAAACCACTCACATATTGTAGAAATTGGCCATTCTGTGCAAAATATGTGGTCAAAATGGACGATTAAGCTAATAATGCTAATAATGCTAATTATGCAAATTGCTCAACATATGCAAATTAGCATCCGGCAGTTTTTGTATGCTGGGGACCCATACTTCACATTTCTGCAATAAAACTTTGGTGTAGGCTACTCAACATTTCCGTGTTCATAATGGCAGTGGTGGACAGTAACGGAGTAGCTTTACTTCGTTACTGTACTTAAGTACATTTTTCAAGTATCTGTACTTTACTGGAGTAGTTTTATTTTTAGTAACTTTTACTTTTACTTCACTACATTCCAAAGCATAAGATCGTACTTTTTACTTAACTACATTTAATAAAACATATCGTTACTCCTTATAATAGGCTATATCACGTGCTCTGACACGCAGAAGCGGTTTCTGATTCAAGAACGAACTGATTCTTTTCAATGAAGCTTTTAAATCGGTTCGCAAATCGCACCAAAAGATTAATTCACGAATTAGAATGATTCGATTGCAGCTGTTCTAGAGTCAACAACTCACTGATTCAAATGAACCGTTTAGTGCGAGTCTCAATTCACAACCGGGAGATCTTGTGAGCGCGCGTGCGACTGATGCTGCTAAAAGTAAGGAACTAATGTCGAATTTTAAGATTAATTATTGTAACTGAAAATCATATTTATGTCAAAACTGTCATTTATTTGGGAACTTAATCTGCTGTAAAGGGTGATCTTTTTAAGCCCACTGAAATGCTTGAATGCAAACACATCAGCATCAGTGCCTCTTACGTCAAAAAACAAAACATTAAAATAACACAGATTAAATAAAATAATTAATGCACGTTCAAATTCCCCGCTGCCATAACATTAACAGTTCTATTAAAATGCTAGGCATTTAGCCCTATGTGACGTCTGTTTTTATATTGTTTATCAACAGTATAAATGTTTATATTGTTTGAATTAACTAGCCGAGTAGACAGATATAAATGTTTATTCATAACCATACTGAAAATAAGTAAATATTGGTAGCTGATGCTAACTGTCTAGCTAACAAGCTTGGTGCTAAGTTGAGGTAATTTTTAAAAATAAAGTCCAAATATTTTTATTCAGTCACCTAGATAGATTACATCCGAGGGAAAAGAAAGGCTGTGATGTTCAGAACATGGTAACTGCAGTAATTATCAAAGTGGGAAGTGATGTCCTCTGGGGGCATTTGGCCAGGGTTTTTTTTATATATATATATATATATACCACAGACAAGGTTTGAGAAGAAAAAAATCATTATTATTTTTTATTTTTTATCATCAAATATTATTTTTTCCTTAAAATGTTCTTCCTAACTTCAGGCCTTATTCTCATGTCATATATAATGGTGATGTTCTGCAAAACAACAAATTTTAAAACACTTTTTTTCTTACTGGTGAAAATCTGATTGTCAAATGTGACCCTGGAGCACAAAACGAGTCTTAAGTCTCTGGGGTATATTTGTAGCAAAAGCCAAAAATACATTGTATGGGTCAAAATGATAAATTTTTCTTTTATGGCAAAAATTATTAGGATATTAAGTAAAGATTATGTTCCATGAAGATATTTTGTAAATTTTCTACCGTAAATATATCAAAACTTAATTTTTGATTAGTAATATGCATTGCTAAGAACTTCATTTAGACAAATTTAAAAGTGATTTTCTCAATGTTTAGATTTTTTTGCTCCCTCAGATTCCAGATTTTCAAATAGTTGTATCTCAGCCAAATATCATCCTTTCCTAACAGCTTATTTATTCAGCTTTTGGATGATGCATAAATCTCAATTCGAAAAACTGATCCTTATGACTTGTTTTTGTGTTCCAGGTTCACAAATCTGTTTTCTCTCAGGTACATTGCAGTGTATCTTCACAGTGAACATTACTACATCACTCTCATCAGCGTAGTCCATATCAACAACAAAAATATATTTTGACTCCATATATTGGTTATTTTGAGAAAATTCCAGGTATTTTGAGCAGTAGGATTATAAAAAAAAATATGTGCTAATATAAAATTAAATTAAGTAGCCTATATAAAATTGCTAAATAAATCTATCTATCATGTACTTAAGTACATAAAAAATCAAGTACTTTTGTACTTTCACTTGAGTTAAATTGAAAAAGGAGTACTTTTACTTTTACTGGAGTATTATTTTATTATACGTATCTGTACTTTTACTCAAGTACTTGATTTGTGTACTTCGTCCACCACTGCATAATGGAGCCCTATGGGCTGGCTACTAGACTATTACCTGCCTTCGCGTTTGAGTCCTCTCTCCTTCTGCACTGTGACACTAATAGCCTTCAGTTTACAGGTTATAACTTCATCTGTCTCGCATGTAGATTTGTAAAGATTTATTTAAATGCGGATCCCATACTGTAGCTTTAACCTAAAATAAATGTGCTCTATACCTATTCATATTTAAGTGTTTGTGCGGAAAAGTAATAATGTGCATGCATGACAGGGAAGCGCCAGTGTGATCACTTGAATTTTTTCCTGATAATGAAATAAAGAAAAACTGAGGTACCTCACATGCATGAGAAAAATTATTACTTTTAAAGGAACCAATTCAAAACGAAAGCAAATACTCTATATATATATATATATATATATATATATATATATATATATATATATATATATATATATAATATACTATATATAAATATTATATCATTTGAATGAAGGTTGCATTTCTCTCTAAAGGCAAGTCCAATAGGCTACTAGACATCTCTGTTAAAGTTTTTTAAGCATTTATATGCGTTTGCATAAATTCTGCTTTTAGAACGGAGAGATGTCACATCCTTAACATTGCTTTTTCTTCTGAAACACAAAAATGAAAATTGAAATAAAATTTATATTCTATGCTTTGTGAACGGTCAACCCTTCTCCATTCTGCAGATATTGTTGCTTCTAGTTTGTCCATTGTAAATCACAGAAAGTCTACAAAATATATTGTCTCCCAAAAACTCTTTTGTTAAGTCCGTAAAGCATGTCTATTTCCCAATCCAAAATAACCAATAAAACACGTTCATAGACGGACACTGATGTCGGGACTCTATTTGGGATTTAGAAAAACATAATAAGATATCAATATATTGGTAATGAATACATTCTGTGAGAATTTATATTTTAGGTTTTGACTGTGAATGCCTACATGAAGTCTTGGGTCAGTTTCTTATTACTGCACTATATTTTTACATTTGTATTACCAAAATGACTGCAGCATTGCTGTGTACAATTAAAACTGTATTTAAAATAGTACAAATCAGCATTAAGAACAAAAGCTTTTGACTCTTTGGCAGACACGTGTCTCTTTTGACCAGTTTCTTTGTCTCTCTCTCTCAGTGGCGCCTCATGTCTCCTGAGAAAAATCAAAACCATATTATATTGTATGAAATACTCTGTATGCCGTTGCAAAAATTGCAAAATCCTAACCAATGAGGCATTTGTCCTAAAACAGACTCTTTTCTAAACCTGCTCAGCAAGTTTGAAACACTCATCAGACACTCTAACCTGATTCATATGAAAGAGCAAGAGATTCACACCTTTATGTCAACCCCCAAGATGAAGCTAACTACCCCCAAACCCCAACCTCCAGCTGGACTGAATTTATTCACACTACTGGTTGCAGGTCATGTAAAATGGAAACGCTTTATCTAAAAGAAAAAAATTGTGTTACAAACTAGCGAACTACAGAATACACACGTCTGTATTAATCATTATATATATTATTTTATTATTTAAAAACCTGTGTAGTTGAAATAACTGACTAGCTTCTACTACTGGACGGATTAATTTGATAAACATTAGGTGTTTGCACACCTCATGTGAAGTGAGATGAATGAAGAGATGTGTTCTTCATTCATCTTACTTCATTCATCTCACTTCGCAATGATAAAAGTAATAGTCACCATGCAGATAACTTTTATGTTCATTATAGTGTTCAAATGCTGATCTTATATAGGCTTAATATATTTTTTTTTTCATAATGAACTGGACTGCCAGTGAGCATGCTGCTTTTTGCTGCTGCTTTTGATGAATACCCTATAGAAAAACTAACTTATAGCACCGATTATAATAGCATCGTTTATTTTTCAACCTCACATAAAAACTATTAATTGAACAAAAACACATTTTTGCTGTAATAATATACAACTTTTTATAAGTCGTTTCTTAAATATGAACCAATGTGCAATCATACATTATTAACATCTTACTGTCATTATTAGCCCTTCATGGGTTCAGTCTCACATGTGTTCAGTAGCTTATTGTGAATATAAACCATGCGAATTTCGGACACGGCAAATCTAAACTACACCTGATTTTAGAGCTTTGCATTTCAGCCCGAGCTCAAAGTTTCCTTGTTCACGCAGAACGAGATGACAAGCACATCCTGTTTGTTTTCCCTATTTTACAAAAGAACGTTTTGTTGAAACTGTGAGTGCACACAAAAATAAGAGTAGACCATTTACAGTTCCGAATGAAGTATTAGTCTTATCTGTATGAGCAAAAATGATGGCATAGCCTACTTGTTTCCACTGAAGAAAAAAATTAAGTTATTGCGATGGCTCCTAATGCATTATGCGCGCTTCAGCTTCCACTCTCTGCACAAACACTTAATATGCATAACAGTGCACTTTTATTTAGGTTAAATGGTTACGCTAACATTGTACTATGTTTTAAGTGTTTAATATCTACATATTTTAAGCAAGTCGTGATGATTTGAGAATGCTAAATTGATCAAACATGGATCAACTCAACTGTCTGCTGCTATCCGCTTGGTCTTAAAAAAAAAAAACAAAAAAAAAAAACTTGAATTTAACAAACAAAAAATGTCCCAAACATTTTTCTAAATTAATTGATTATGAAACAATAATAAATATAATTTTCCAATAATTATTTTTTTTTTTTTATGGTGTGAGTCAGAGTAAATTGCGATGCGAATAAAGTTTTATGAACGTGCAGCCTTGTACAGAGGACCAACGACCAAGGTCAGGATTTTTCGTTCAAAAACTTAGATTGAAATGACAGCCCCTTAATACAACATAAGGAAATTGTGTAGTTTTAATGGTTTTCATAATGACTGTTTAATACACATGCATTAAAAGCCTTTATGTAAATTAATTTTTTTTATTTTTACATTTTTGTAGCATTCGGCTGCATCCTACGACTAATACAGATTTTGAAATTAACTTTCTAAAAATGCATTTTAAATTCATTTTCTGATTTTTAAGGATGTTATAGTGTTATATTATAATGTATTTCATTATTTGATCTCTATTTAAAAAACAAAATATCAATTTCAAACTGTCCCTTTGCTCCACCTGCCGGTAGTTTCGTGAACAACTTTAACATGCGACTGACTTGCAGTTAACGCCGTGGCCCTGCAGCAGCGGTACACGTGGCGGTAATAGGCATTTTGGTTGGCCACCTACTGTACTATTAATGTGCATTGTCCCTGATTAAATACAATAAATGAAATGAAATACTGTAGCAAAGGCATTGTATGCAGGGCTGAGCCGGCCAAGCCAGCCACTGCATAAGCCCTGTTGGCCAGGGATGATGTCATCCTGCAGGGCTTAGAAGGGTGCACTGCAGATTTGAGCCCGCCATGTTTGGTGAGCTGATCGTGTACTGCAGGCATAAAGGGAGCTGGTCGCTGTCAGGAGGGTGGTTGATAATGTCCCTTTAAGAACCACGCGTCGAGGAGGCTGGGGACGGCTCTTCTGGGGCTGACCACTCGAGTCCGCGTTCCTCCACAGCACACATGAGAATGCACAACACACCCACTCGTCAGATGCCATCAAGGAGTTGTCGATGGCTATGTCTTTCTCAGAAGCGCAGAAGGACACCAAGATGCTCAAATCCGATGGGAGGAGCAGATCCTCACATGTGAAACACACCAGCGATATGAGGTGCTGCGGGAAGAATTAAGCGCATGGGCGCTGGGCCGGCGCAACATCACTTGAGCCCGGGAGATGAGCCCCGCTGCTTCTTCCTCTTGGGAGAGAAGTGGGGAGAGTGGGGAGGACCACCTTCATTAAAGAAGGCGATCCGCAAGCGAAGACTGGCGAGACTCATGTTCTCGTGATGAGAACATGATGCCTCAGTGAGTGCAGCCTCTGTATGGGCAATCCCCAGACAGGTGGGACATTCGCTGTGACCTACATGAGTTACACTTGTGAAGTAACATTTGCAACAATGGCACTTGAAATTTGCTCAGGAAATTTGCTCTTATTCTCTTTTTTTGGGCACCCGATGGCCGTAGGGGAAGGTAATCTCTTTAAAAAGCACTCTGAAAGAATCATAATGTTGATCTCCTGGTCAGTGCTTTGCGCCAAAGAAAGAACAGGTTTAAGGACTGTCATGGCAGGGATCACATCAGCTGCAGTTGCAGTCTCCATGCTCACTGCCCTAGTCAGTTCTTCAAAGGGAGCTGATCGACTGCCTTCTTCATTAGTGTCCACTTGCTCGCTGTCAATGTAGCTGGAAGGTTGTGGTCAGCTGCATAGACAGAGGCCGTACTTGCTCCAGAAGTCTCTGCATCATGTAGTAACTGCTGTTCCATCTAACTTGCACATCTTGTTGTAGGCACTTAGTTGGCATTTTAATTTCTATCTGGATATCTTCCAGATGCACATAGGCCCATGGTGAATGTTTAAAATGCGTACAATTTTCCTTGCAATAGCCATTGTCTCTGTGATGCTGCACTGAGAAAGCAGACCCTCAAGTAAAATGAGCTGAAGTGTGCACAATGCAGCCCATGCTCGGCACCCCCATATCATCCATTGCTTTTTTCATATTCTTTGGATTTGTCCCACAGAATAATATGGACCCATTGCTTGTCTATTTCCCAACTGTTCAGCATCTCCTCGATTGCTTGTTTTATATGCTCTGCTGTATGAGACCCGCAAAACTGATGACAATGCAATATCATGCAATATCGTGGACGTCTAGTCAAAGAAAGTCAAAAGTCAAAATCAGAATCAATCCAGTGTTCAGTTAAGCTAAGCAATGACATCAGGCAAACATCAGAACTCCAGATGTCTGTGGTAAAGGCAATAGCACTTACTTTTGGTAAAAGATTTTGTTGGTGGTCACAAACCTTGTTGTAAAGCTTTGGTATAGCAGTTTCTGACAGGTAGTGTCATGAGGGCAGAACGTACCTTGGCTCCAAAATCTGCAAAAGACAGCGAAAAACTGTATTTTCTACCACAGGGATGGGCTGGTCATCTAAAGCAATAAATTAAACTAGCCTCTCTGTAATATTTCTGGCCTTTTTGCACTCATCTGTCTTTTGGATGAGACGTTAAACCGAGGTCCTGACTCTCTGTGGTCATCAGTGTTGAGCAGTTACTTAGTAACGCATTTCTGTAATTTGATTACTTTTTTTATAGTAACGGAGTAATCTAATGCGTTATAATTTTCAAAATAGTAATTAGAGGATAGTTACAAGACGAGGTCTCTATACATTGCTGCCGCATTACATTGCTGACAGAATGCAGTGTTTTATAATCTAGAGATTGTAAAAAGGATGTAGCACACCTACTGTCGAGTCAAGTGCATTCAATGGATTAGAAACCTGCTTCCGCAAGACCCAACACAACAGATTGCAGCGCAGGACAAGAATTGATAGGCAAATGCAGACTCGTGTGTGTGCTGGATGCAGGAGAATACAATGATTCACATGATTCCCGTAAAATAGAAATATCTAAACATAAAATATCTAAAACAAATAAACTGTTATTCATCTATTGCACAAAAGCAACATGAACTAATATAAAATATAAATGGTTACAGGTGCAAGTGTATGGAGAGTTTCTATTCAGGCTATAACACGCGTTTGCAGCGTTAAGCAATGCAGTGCTGAAATGTGCATGCTCACAAATCCTCTCATTATAACACGAATTGTAGACATTATGAAATATTCATTATGCATATATTTATTGTGTTATAACAGAGATTTGTGAGATTGCGATGAACTGAGATGTCTTTTAGAGATTATAAATGCAGCGCTCTTTGCTGGCATTCTGCCAAACCATGCACGCAGCAGCCACTTGCTTAAGTTTAAAATAACAATGTTCTGTGAATGTTGATGCTTTAATAACAGATATTTATCGGATGCATGTATGCTGGGATTTCATAAATTTCACGGAGAAAAAAAAGTAATGTAACTAGTAATGTAACTAATTACTTTTGAAATAAAGTAATCAGAACAGTAACGTGATTACTTTAAAGATGAGTAATCAGTAATTTGATTACATTTTCAGAGTAACTTGCCCAACACTGGTGGTCATTAAAAAATTCCATGGCACTTCTCGTAAAAGAATATGGGTGTAACCCCGGTGTCCTGGCCGAATTGCCGCCACTGGTCCTTGTCCAGCAGTTCCCAATTTGCGCTGAGCCTCTGCTTAGAACAAACGTTTTACATGATAAGAGATACATACAAAATATGCAGTGCAAGGGGGCGTGAGGACTGGGATTGGGAAACGCTGCCCTTGTCAGTCATGGCCTCCTAATAATCCCCATCCACTTGATTGGCTCTATGACTCTCTCTCCTCTCCACCTGTAGCTGGTGTGTGGTGAGCACACTGGCACCCTTGTATTGTGGCTGCCGTTGCATCATCCAGGTGGATGCTGCACACTGGTGGTGGTTAAGAAGAGACCCCCACACATTACTGTAAAGCACTTTGGGTGTACAGCAATACACAATAAAAGCACTATATAAATGCATCATTCATTCATTCATTCATTCATTCATTCATTCATTCAAGAGGAAATTTCTCTTTCCATTTCAAAAGTGTCCTCCACTTTGCCTGAGTTTCCTGAGTGAATGTGTTTGGTTTTGAGGTGCCGGATCAAATTAAATGTAGCTCTGTTACTACCGCCTTGTGAAATGCTTGCATTGGAAATTTTGCAAGTGGCTTTTGCACAGCTTTCATGATACAATTTAAAGTATTTCCACACTGCAGGTATTTCAGCCACGTATTCCTGCCACTAATACAAATTGTGCTCTTAATTTATGACAACTGCTTGACAACTGGTGTAAAAAAAAGGTTAGGCTGTTTGAGAATGTCTCGGGACATCCCTACTAAAATCCTCTAATGTTAAATCACTATGCTTAACACAGGTATGAATACATATTTAGTTTTTGCTGCTGTTGTTGTTGTTATTTTATATGTTATTTTTACATATTTAAAATTTTGTATTATAGAGCTGACTAAACTCAGAGAGCAGAAGGTGCCATGGCATGGAGAGATAGAGAAATGGATATGTGCTAAATTAGAATATGTCGCTGTAATGTGCTTTTATTTTATGACTTGGTTTCAATTCATCTACCTGATGTTTGGATTTGGACTTATCAGTGGAGGTTAGTGACTTTGTTTATGTGGTTTCTTTTTTCAATTTTATTTAAAAAAGCATCTTCACACATTTTGAAGATAACTTTATGTGTTTATTATTTACAACTGCTAATTAATCAGGTTTGAATCTTTTGTTGTGTCTTTTAGTAAAGCCCAAAGTGTTTGATGCTCCAATTTTCCCTGTGCTGTTTTTTCTGACATTTTCTTGTTTGAATGGAATAAGGAAGAGAGAGAAAAGCTGTAAGTATGTGATTTACCCTTTATCCCTGTTATGACTTCATTAGTAAATCTGTATCCAAAAGTAAATCCTGTTTCATTTATTGTGTCACAATATACCAGTGTTGACAATAATCATGATTTCAGTCAGGACCACTCTGCTTGTTTAAAATTACTGTAGAACTTCTGGTCATTATTTTGGCAGCAGGCTTCGCTATGAAAGGTTCAGATTCTGAGCTGTTCACAAGCAAACCTCACTGAGGTTTGAACCCCAAAAGCCTAAGCACATACCAGATTTTTTTTTATAAGCAGCGGTTATATAACAAATGCAGATTAATACATTACTGTAAATGAAATTGGACAGATTGAGCAATGGTGAGCTGGATAGAATTAGTGTGCATTCACACTTATAGTTCAGTTCTCTTGGTTCGTTTGGTCCGGACCAAAAAAGAAAACAATACATTTGGTCCTGGTCCACTGAGCGTTCACACTGGCATTTTTGCCAGCGAACCTAAAGGCACAGTGATGCGTTCACAACCTGGTTGGTCAGGTTAAATTACATATATTTTGCGACGGAACTTACCGAATACACCAAACAAAAGCTGTGTTTGACTTAAATCGGCACTGAGCAGACCGATCCATGAATGACATTGACATCAAAGTACCCATTCACCAATCAGTCTGCTCAGTGCCGCTTTAAGTCGAAAACACATAATGCCATCTGCTGGACTAAGTGCGCTCATTGCTGCGTGTACATATGATTTTATTTTCACCACCTGCAAACTCACAAAGAGCTCATAAAAGGCACTTTACCTCCTCGTTGCTCCATGTTTGCTCTCTGCTCATTTTGTTTTGGAGGGTACCGCTCGTTCTGCGTCGTTAAATCATGTCGCATAGCATTGCATCTCATTGCTTCCTGTTTTTGGTTAGTTTAGAAGTGTTTGGTCCATGTTGCGTTCATATTTCATTCGAACTGCTCCAGAGTTCGTTTGGAAGTGGACCGAGACCCATCTTTTTAGCGGTCTCGTTCCGCTTGTTTGGTACACAACAGGGTTCGGATGGCAGCATTCACGCTTACTCGAACAAACCGCACTAACAGAGCAATTGCACCAGCGTTCATTTTTATCGAACCAAACATGACAAGTGTGAACACTCCCTTAAACAGTTATATATTTAGTTATATATATATATATATATATATATATATATATATATATATATATATATATATATATATATATATATTTGGACACTGACACTGAGTTTCATAATTTCAGCTCTGTATGCAACCAGAAAATAATTTAAATTAAACAATCAAGATTTAATCGATGTGCAAACTTTAAACTTTAATTCAAGGGGTTGAACAAAAATATAACACACAATGCTTAGGAATTACAACCATTTTTATACACAGTCCCCCCCCATTTTCCAGACTGCCTTAAGTCTATCACATCATTTGTGATACCTTGCCAGGCCTTTGCTGCAGCTGACTTCAGTTGTTGTTTGTCTGTGGGTCTTTCTGCCTTTAGTTTTGTCTTCAGCAAGTGAAATGCATGCTTAGTCGAGTTGAAATCAGGAGATTGACTTGGCCATTCCACTTTTCACCTGCAAAAAAATCTTGGGTTGCTTTTGCTGTATGTTTGAGTCATCGTCCATTTGTACTTCGAAGCACTGTCAACTTTGCTCCATTTGACTGAATCTGTGCAGAGCCTATACACTTCAGAATTCTTTTGGCTGCTTCTGTCTTCTGTCACGTCATTAATAAACACCAGTAACACAGTGCCGCTGGAAGCCATGCATGCTCATGCCATCACACTGCTCCACCATGTTTCACAGATGATGTTTTATGCTTTGGATCATGAGCTGTTCCAAGCCTTCTCCAAGCCATCTCCTTTTTTCTTCTCCTCATTCTGGTAAAGGTTGATCTCAAAGGGTTAGTTCACCCAAAAATGAAAATTCCGTCATTTATTACTCACCCTTGTTTCAAACCCATAAGACCTTCGTTCATCTTCGGAACACAAATTAAGATATTTTTGATGGAATCTGAGAGCTGTCTGACCCTGCATAGACAGCAACATAACTGAAATGTTCCCAAGTCCAGAAACGTAGCAAGGAGATCTGTAAAATAATCCATGTGACATCAGTGGTTCATCCACAATTATATGAGGCTGCAAGAATACTTTTTGTGCGCAAAAGAAAAAAAAATGACTTTATTCAACAATTTGTCTCCTCTGCATCACCCTGGTGCCATTTTGGAGAATATCCTCTGGACGTACAGTAGGTGGCCATCCAAAACGTTGGTTCTACCGCCGCTCGTACCGCCGCCGCAGCGTCGGCAAAGTGCATTTGCAGCTTTTGACCGCTGAGTGGCGCTTTAATCACAAGTTTTCAAACAAGCGCATCAAAGCACATTTTCGCAAATAGACGTCAGCTTTGCCTCACCGATGTGTTATATTTGACAGCAGTCGGGGAAAATGAAAGAAAAAATATTTAATATTCACAGATGAAAGTTTACTCCTTATGAAGATATGTGCGTTTCTTAGAACGAATTCAAGCAGGATAAATGTCAAGCCTATGAGCCTGTGCTTATATTTTCTCTACACCATATTTTAGATTAGACACATTTAAACAGTGTGCAGTATTATTTATATAATATGAATTATGTGTTATATTGTTCAAAAGAAATTGTGGTTTACTTTGCATTGGAGCATTAAAAATGGTAGCATAGTGAGCTAGGCTTGTGTGTTTTATAAATTATTTTCTTTATTTTAGTAAAACGTGAGGCACTGAATAATTTCGCTCCCATTATTTAGGCCTAATTAAAACAAAAAACAAATAAATTAAACCTGCACAATTTAACTAAATCATTGAAACTCTAAAGAATGGACTGATTAATAAAACGTCCTAATGATTAAACTCAAGTTCTCGAAATGCACACAATGTAAAAAAGAGCTTCATTAATTGACAACTTCAGTCTTCTTTACTTAGATTTTGTGTAATTTAAGTACAAAAAAATATATAAAAAAAATAAATACATTGTAGCCGCATTTAAATGCAGGTTTGTATAATATTCTGTAAAATATCAGTGCGCAAGATTTGCTCGGCGCGCATGTTGCTGAGTGCACATGCAGCATTTATTCTTATTTGTCTATATATTTTATCTTCATTACAAATCTTGTTTGGTTTTATTTTGGATAATTGCATGTAAAAATATATATATATATATATATATATATATATATATATATATATATATATATATATATATTTGCTTTGTAATGCATATGCAAAATGTGAATTATTATTCATATTCAAGTGTTTGTGCGAAAATTATTAAGCGTGCATGACAGGGAGGCGCCCTCTCGGTCACGTGATTTTTTTTCCTAATAATGAAATAACTGAAAATTGGGGTAAATATTTTATGTTTTGAGAATGATTGGGCTCAAGCCTCCCCCGCGCGTTTGAGACACGCTGCCGAGCAGAGTATGAGCGGAGCGGAGTGATTCTGACTGGGGCGAGGAGTGGATTTTTTAAAAGTCGGAGCGTCGTGGTTTTCACTCGCTCCAGCACCGCTCCATCACGAATACAATTCATGCCAACAGCCCATAATATATAAAATATATATATATTGTCTCTTCCTTTTACTGATTATTTTCGGGTTAAAGCATGATTTAAACAGATACAGCATATTCACACGCAATCGCTGTCACAGTCATGCTTTCAAACAAATGTAATTTTACACTGCTGCTTCATCTGTAACTGATTTTGAAATCTGTAAGAAATGCATCATTCTGTAGATAAAATAACTGACGAAAATGTACTGTTATTTTCATCACAAACAAAATTTGCACAGCAGAAAGCAGCAATTATACTTTTTAATGCTGACAATGTTATAAGTTTGGCGTTTGGTAGGAAAAAAAGTTTGCACACAATAGCCTAATCCCCTTTGAAACTCTGTAGTTATTTTATTTATTTATTTTTTATTTTATTTTTATAGGCTATGCTATGAACATAACATTTCAACTTTATCCACGGAGCGAGTGCGGAGCGGTGTTTCTGGTATCAGTGAGCGTGGAGCGGAGTGATTATAAAATGCTCGGAGCGCGGAGGGAAATTGTTGCTGCTCTCTCACATACTCTGCTGCTGAGTGAGAGAGATGTTTCGCCCTAGAAATGAACAAGACCTTCCGGTGTAGACACGGTTAGACAGTGTCTGCTATATTTACAAATAATTGATATAAGAAATAAAAATAAATACATAACCTAAACCAGCGGCATAACGAGATGAAAATATAGACTAGAAAATATATTTACACTTGCTCTGTCCTGCATCATGATACTGACTCGCTGCGAGCTGCCAGTTTTAATCGGAACAGCTCTTAACGCCGAGTGGATGGTTAGACACATGATGGGCTAGTATTAATAAATAAATAAATTAATAAATAAAATAAAGGTCTTTCCAGCATTAAGGTAATAACATTAGCTACTGCTTTTTAAATCATCTTGTTCCTGTTATAAATTTGACTGGTAAATGATAAAGAATTATATTAAAACTTGTTTTGAACTATTTATTTGTCATTTTAATATTGCGTTTAAGTAGGGAGGCAAGTAAATCAGATTTTTTGTGAAAAAAAAAAATCGGGGATTTTTTTTAGGCCATGGGCCTATCGTCCAGCCCTAATGCAACAGTTTTTTTTTTTAGTTAAGGCAACTTCCTCTAAAAAAATTAAGTTATAATAACTAATAAACTTTATTGCGCTATACAGTAGTCAACATTTGGAGTGGATCGAACCTTTCTTTAATGTTGTTTTAAAACCAATATGTCCTAAAAACCTGTTCTGCAAGTTTGAAACCCTCATAAGACACTGTGCATATGAAAGACCAAGAGATTCACACCTTTATCTCGACCCCCACAAGCTATACAGATCTACCCCCCAGCCCCCTCCAGCTGAACTGAACTCAGTCTGTTTTTGGCTGTGAGGAACGGTGTGTTGTCATGTTACTGGATTGAAACATGCCTGCACTCACAGCAGCCCTACTCTTTTTATTCATTATTTTCTCGCAGCCCATATTATTATTATCACTAGACCATAATAATAACAAATTATCAATTGATAATTAATCATTTTTTTTTTGAGAAAATCGTAGACGTTTGTGAACGTAGACATTTGAGGCAGGCTTTAAGACCAAGCGGAGTCCTCCGTCAGCTGCTCCCGCTTCACAGCGAGCGCGAGCTCTAACTGACCCAGTTTCACCGTCTGCGGTTTGATTTTATAAAATCAGTTTGAGGCGCATACAACTCAATGATCATGAGCCCAACATTTAGCAAGGCAGAAAAACATTCAGTCTACCTGAAGAAAGACGTATTTCATTGAGATAATGTTGTTAAATAGAGAGTATATGTCACAAGGTGACGATCTTTAGGGGCGGAACCAAAATTCGGGAAGTTTGGTTCCGCCCGGACCGGAAAAACAGAACATCGGAACTTCCGGTAGCGCCGTAAGAAGGAAAATCAGGGAATTCGATGCACCTGTGCCTAGTTAGGGACAGCGGTTGGTGATTGGAGGATACGCTGGACAAGGCAGTACTTAAGGCCAAGTTATTTCACAGTCTGGCAGCTCTTTCTGGTGTGTGTGAAGCACTGTGTTGTGCCCGTCTTGGTGCGCTGCTGGTGGCTGTCTAACTCTCTCTCTCCCTCAGGCTGGAATTGTATGATTGTGAAGACATCGCGAACCTTAAAGGTTGAGAAGTGAACGGATTATACGGCGAACTGAGACGACGTGAAAAAGGGGATTGGAAGCGGCATTGATGTGAGTACTAAGAACCGGTCGAAAGTGCCCTGTATATTGACCTGGCGTTGTGTAGATCTCTCCAGGAGGAGGAGGGCGGCCCTACCCCTAATATAGCGTGGTGGGAGAGCCGAAGGAATACTTATTGAAGTAGTCACAACGACGACATCACTAGCTAGGCCGCATATTCCATCGCCAGATCCGAACCAAGCGAAGTGAAGGAAGACGGGTGTCCTTTTCGTACACTGAGTGTGGTGGGTGAGTCTTCGTGCTGTGAAAACCTATAATTTTGACGTGGTGTTGTATATTGCTGTGGGCTGCTGTGTATTGCCGTGTGTCCTGTCAGATAAACCCCCGCCTTCACGCACTTCGTCGCGGGAGGACAAGGAGACTGCTGGTCCTAGCCTAGTTCAGTACAGTATATGTTGTGAGCGTGCTTCAGATCTCCGGAGATAGCACGGTACGCTGTGTCCAGCCCAGAGGTGAAAGCCATCCAAAGCAGAGTAACTGTGCTTTGTGTCCAAGTTGATACCTGTGGAGAGGAAAGGAAAGAGAGAGTGAGTAACACAAGGAGAACCAGAGGGAACCTGTACTTACAGTACGCTGTGTTCAGCCCAGAGGTGAGAGCCATTCAAAGCAAACTAACTGTGCTATTGTGCCCAAGTTGATATCTGTGGAGAGAAAAGGAGAGAGAGGGAATAACACGAGGAGGAATAGAGCGAACCCTGTACTTACAGTACGCTGTGTCCAGCCCAGAGGTGAGAGCCATTCAAAGCAAACTAACTGTGCTATTGTGCCCAAGTTGATACCTGTGGAGAGAAAGGGAAAGAGAGAGTGAGTAACACAAGGAGAAACAGAGGAAACCTGTACTTACAGTACGCTGTGTTCAGCCCAGAGGTGAGAGCCATTCAAAGCAAACTAACTGTGTTATTGTGCCCAAGTTGATACCTGTGGAGAGAAAAGGAGAGAGAGTGAATAACACGAGGAGGAATAGAGCGAACCCTGTACTTACAGTACGCTGTGTCCAGCCCAGAGGTGAGAGCCATTCAAAGCAAACTAACTGTGCTATTGTGCCTAAGTTGATACCTGTGGAGAAAGAGAAAGAGAGTGAGCACCCAGAGAACGAACTGTGTGAACCAGTACTTACTGTGAGCTGCAATCAGCGAAGAGGTGAGAGCAAAACCAAGCCGAATTAACTGTGCTTTTGTGTCCCAGCCGTTGCCTGTGGAGGAAGAGAAAGAGAGTGAGCACCTCGAGAACGAACTGTGTGAACCAGTACTTACCGTGAGCTGTATTCAGCGAAGAGGAGGAAGAAGGAGGGCGCTACGGATACCTAAGACTCAGGCCGGGGCCCGAGTCCCACGCCCCGGATCCCCGTGGCCCCCTTGCTCCCTGACCTCTTCCCGGCCATAGCCCATCTGGAGGGCCGAGTCAGAGTTTAGTTTTAATTGCCCTTTCCCTATTCCCCAAGCTATTTTTAAATATTTAAATAAAGATTGTTTTATCACTTACTTGTTCTCGTGTTGTTTGGCCATTGGGTTGGCTTTGGGGACCTCCTCGAGGTGGAAGTTGAGAAGGGGTGTGGCTTAGTCAAAGCATAGCCAGCCCCTGGGTGTGACAGATTTGGCGTAGTCGGCAGGGTTTCCACCTCGAGTTGAGTAACCAAGGTCGTCCAATGACCGACAACGCGGGGCCTTCAGCCCAACCCCGTGCCATGCCCGTTTTTATGGGGAGTCCCTGGATCCAAAAATATGGGGGGACAGAATCCGAGGTACGATTGTCTGAATGGAAGGCTCAACTAGAGTACCTGGCCGACCTACAGGGCCTTAGTGCAGCCCAGCGGCTTCAATTTGTGTTAAACTCCCTGGATGGAGAAGCGCGGCGAGAGGTGCATGCCGCCCCCGAAGCCGTTAGAGCCAACGCCCAAACCGTGTTCCAGTTCCTCACTGAACAGTATGGTGACCACACCCCCGTAGCTGTCCTTCGCTCCCAGTTCTTCAATTGTAAGCAGGGCCCCCGCCAACCGATTAGAGCTTTCGCCCTGAGGTTGCGAGAGCAATTCGCCCGACTACAGACCCGTCGGGACCACGGGTTGGGAGATGGAGAGACTCTATTGCGGGACCAGTTTCTTCTGGGGTTGAAGGAGGGTCCGGTGAGACAGAGCCTACGTATCCAGTTTCGAAGGGACCCGGGTCTTACGTTCGAAGATCTGAAGAAAGAGGCACTGGCCCTGGAAGGTGATGAGACTGAGGTGAGTGGTCCCCCAGTGTGTGCGGCCGTCAGTGAAGTAGCACCAGCACAACCCGGAGGCCCTGACTGGAAGCAAGCACTGAAGGCTGAACTTTTGAAAGATGTCCGCGATCAGATGTCTGAACTGTCTAAAGCCCTCGTAGGAGAATTGCGCCAAGGACGGGCGCGGGAGGAACCACGGCCGGCGCCCCGAGACCGAGTGTACTCAGAGGGAGGCCGAGAGCCGTTCAGGCGCCCGAACCACTTTAACCGGCCCCGTTTTGAATGGGACGAGCAAGGGCGACCCATCTGCAACCGCTGTGGCAAACCAGGTCACTATAGCCGCCAGTGTGGGCCCCGCAGGGCGTCAGAAGGGGGTTTTTAGGTCGGCCGGCCACTGTGGGTCGTGTGGCCGGGACCCCTCGAGAAGACCCTGGAAGAGGATATGGCTCTAGGAGCCAGATGATTGGGCGTAGCCCCGTGGCGAAGGTGAGAGTGTGCGGCAAGGAGATTCAATGCCTGGTAGACACAGGCTCCCAAGTGACGTTATTTGCTGAGAGTTTATCCGAAGAAGTGTTTGGGAAACAAGGGGCACCAGGGGCGGAGGCCCCCTGGCTTACTCTGAAGGGCGCAAACGGCCTCGACATCCCATATATTGGCTACCGATTGACGGACCTAGAGGTTCACGGAGTGATGGTCCCCCAGAAAGGTGTGATTATCGTGCAAGACCATTGTCTGGGTGCACATCGAGCCCTGTTGGGCATGAATGTCCTCGCTGATTGCTGGGAAGAGCTATTTCGGGCTAGGCCCGTATCGAAGATACCACCTGCAGAGAGGCCCAAGTGGGAGTGTGTGGTAGCTGACTGTCGAAGGGTGCAAATGAGCCAAGTCCGCAGAGAACAGGAAGAGGTAGGAAGAGTGATGTGTCGTTTTGCTTTGTCTGTCCCCGCAAAAAGTGAGGCTGTTGTGTGGGCGCGAGTACCGCCCCGAAGAGCGGGCCCAGAAGAGTGGGTGCTGGTGGAGCCCCATGTGGATTGTCCACAAGTGGAAGTGGCACGAGGACTAGCGACGGTCCGGCGGGGGAGAGTCCCCGTGAGGATACGGAATGTACACCCATACGCGGTGCAACTACATCGGCACCAACGATTAGCCCGTCTGACAACGGTTACACCCCACCAAGTAAGGGAAGAGAGGGATATTAGTTTTCGTCAGGTGTGCCCCACTGTCATCGAGGTGGCCCTGACACAAGTAGACACCCCATGGGGTGGTATGGAGAGGAGTGTGCCGAGCCACCTGGCGGGTGAGTCATTACAAGGGGAGGATTTAGAGCAAGCACAGACACAGAAGTTACAGGCCCTCCTTCGGAGATGGCAGCATGTGTTCGCCACCCACGATGAAGACTACGGATGCACCCAGGTGGTACAACATCATATACCTACCGGGGATGCAGGGCCCAGCCGGGAGAGGTATCGCCCAATTCCGCCCACTTTGTATACCGAGGTACGTACACTCCTGCAAGGCATGCTGAAGCAAGGAGTTGTCAGGGAAAGCAGCAGCCCGTGGGCGGCCCCCATAGTGCTGGTGCAAAAGAAGACGGGGGCTTGGAGATTCTGCATGGACTACCGTAAGCTGAACCTCGTGACTAAGAAAGACGCTTTCCCTTTGCCACGGATCGAGGATTCGCTTGCCAGCCTCACGCAGTCGGCATGGTACTCTACCTTAGATTTGGCCAGTGGCTACTGGCAGGTGCAGGTGGCCGAAGCAGACCGGGAGAAGACTGCCTTTACAACCCCGTTTGGACTATTTGAATGGGACCGGATGCCTTTCGGGCTCTGTAACGCTCCGGCCACCTTCCAGCGGCTGATGCAGCGGTGCTTGGGAGGTCAGTTAATGGAGTCAGTATTAGTTTACCTGGATGATGTGATTGTCTACTCCCCAGATTTTGATTCACACCTGAGGCACCTTGAGGAAGTCTTTCGGGCCATGGAGAAGTACGGATTGAAACTACAGCCCAATAAGTGTCACTTACTACGGAGAGAAGTCAACTTTCTGGGCCACGTGGTCAGTGCGGCTGGAGTGTCCGTAGATCCTGGAAAGGTATCGGCCGTGAAGGACTGGAAGGCCCCGAGGACAGTGAGGCAAGTGCGATCCTTTTTAGGATTTGTGGGATACTATAGGCGTTTCATAAAGGACTTTTCAAAAATTGCTAAACCCCTTAATCAGTTGCTGGTTGGCACAGGTCGTAACCGGGGCCGGGGGTCGCCCAACGTAGACTGGGATGTAAATTGTGAGTCGGCGTTCCAGACATTGAAGCAGGAGCTGCTACAGGCCCCTATCTTGGCATACGCAGATTTCACAAAACCATTCCTTTTGTATACAGATGCCAGCAATCTCGGGCTGGGAGCGGTGTTGGCTCAACGGCAGGACGGAGTCGAGAGGGTCATCGCGTACGCCAGCCGGAGCCTCCACCCAGCCGAGAGGAACGATGCGAACTATAGTTCTTTCAAATTGGAGCTGCTGGCGTTGAAGTGGGCCCTAAGTGAGAAATTTAAAGACTACCTCTGGGGTGCCAAGGTGACGATCATTACAGACAATAATCCATTAGTACACTTACAGACGGCGAAGCTGGGAGCCGTGGAGCAGCGGTGGGTGGCCCAACTGGCCAACTTTGACTATCAACTACAGTACCGACCAGGGCGTGAACACACGAACGCGGACGTCCTCTCAAGGCTGCCCGAAGCGGAAAGCCCCGGAGGGGCCAGCCCGGAGGAGGGCTATATGGTAGGAGCAGTAGAGGCACCAGGCAGCAGACAAGAGGCCGTGCCTGAGAACTGGGGATGGGATCCCCGTCGGTGGAGGGAGAGACAGGCCAGGGATCAAGATGTGCGGCTGGTAAGAGAATGGCTGGAACAGGGCCGACGGCTGACGCCAGCGGAGAGGTTAGCCCAGACGGATACTGGGAGGAGGCTGCTGGGGCAATGGGACAGGCTGGAGCTGAGAGATGGCGTTCTGTGCAGAAGGGTCAGTGACCCGAAGTTGGGCGAAGAAGTACGCCAGATCGTGGTACCCGCAGATGAGGTAACGGCGTTAGTTTCGGCGTACCACAACCAGTTGGGGCACCAGGGACAGGAGAGGACCGTGTCCCTGCTTAGGAGATTCTTCTTTTGGCCCGGGCTAGAGGCATCGGTGCACGCCCTAATTCAAGCTTGCCCGAGATGCATATTGTTTAAGTCCAGACGGGAGGTCCGAGCGCCAATGGTACCCATCCATGCGAAGGCCCCCCTTCATATCATGGCTATGGACTTCTTGACACTGGGCCGACCACGAGATCGCTACCAGAACATCTTGGTAATAACGGATTTGTTCACAAAGTACGCTTGGGCTATCCCCACCCTCGACCAGACTGCAACCACCACCGCTACAGTTTTATGGCGGGCCGTCTTCCAGACGTTCGGATGCCCGGAGTTTCTGCACTCCGATCAAGGAGCCAACTTTGAGTCCAGGGTAATTAGAGAACTATGCCAGTTGTACGGTTGCACGAAAACTCACACCACTTCGTATCATCCTCAGGGGAACGGCGGCTGTGAGAGATTCAATCAGACCCTATTGGGGCTGCTGGGGACCTTGGACCAACAACGGCAGGACGATTGGGTGAGTGCCTTGCCAAACCTCCTACAGGCCTATAACAACAGTATACATAGTACTACGGGTTACGCCCCCACTTACCTGATGTTTGGCAGACACATACGAATGCCTACTGACCTGGTCCTAGGAGTGACAGCCGACCAAGAGGAAGCAAGTGTAACGGAGTGGGTGGGGCGCCATCACCAGCGCTTGCATTTCGCCTACGAGCAGGTGTCGAAAAGGATACAGACGGCAGGAGAGAAAAGTAAGCGGTTGTATGATCGGACTGCTAGAGAAGCCCCTCTACTGCCAGGAGAGAGGGTGTTGGTGAGAGATAATCGGCGGCAGGGGAAGGGGAAACTGAGTGACCGTTGGGAGGCCACCCCTTATGTAGTCTGCCGGCAGCAGAGGCCGGGACAGCCGGTTTATACCATCCGGCCAGAAGGGAAGTCAGGCCCCGACCGTGTGGTGCACCGGAACATGATTCGCCCATGCCCTAACTACCCTGAAGCCGTGGAAGAAGTCCCCACGGAACCTGTACCAGCGGCCCCCTGGATTGAAGGTTGGGCTGTGGTACCAGGGAGACCCGTGGTGGCACCACCCCCGATCGCCCCGAGAGAACCAGAAGCAGCCCCTGAACAAGCTGAGCCCGATTCACCAGTGAGACGATCCCAGCGAGAGAACCGAGGCCGACCCCCTGCCCGCTATGGGGAGTGGACAGCCCGAGGACGTTCTAGGGACTAGAACGGATTGGCGGGGGAGGATGTCACAAGGTGACGATCTTTAGGGGCGGAACCAAAATTCGGGAAGTTTGGTTCCGCCCGGAAGTGTTTCCGCCCGGACCGGAAAAACAGAACATCGGAACTTCCGGTAGCGCCGTAAGAAGGAAAATCAGGGAATTCGATGCACCTGTGCCTAGTTAGGGACAGCGGTTGGTGATTGGAGGATACGCTGGACAAGGCAGTACTTAAGGCCAAGTTATTTCACAGTCTGGCAGCTCTTTCTGGTGTGTGTGAAGCACTGTGTTGTGCCCGTCTTGGTGCGCTGCTGGTGGCTGTCTAACTCTCTCTCTCCCTCAGGCTGGAATTGTATGATTGTGAAGACATCGCGAACCTTAAAGGTTGAGAAGTGAACGGATTATACGGCGAACTGAGACGACGTGAAAAAGGGGATTGGAAGCGGCATTGATGTGAGTACTAAGAACCGGTCGAAAGTGCCCTGTATATTGACCTGGCGTTGTGTAGATCTCTCCAGGAGGAGGAGGGCGGCCCTACCCCTAATATAGCGTGGTGGGAGAGCCGAAGGAATACTTATTGAAGTAGTCACAACGACGACATCACTAGCTAGGCCGCATATTCCATCGCCAGATCCGAACCAAGCGAAGTGAAGGAAGACGGGTGTCCTTTTCGTACACTGAGTGTGGTGGGTGAGTCTTCGTGCTGTGAAAACCTATAATTTTGACGTGGTGTTGTATATTGCTGTGGGCTGCTGTGTATTGCCGTGTGTCCTGTCAGATAAACCCCCGCCTTCACGCACTTCGTCGCGGGAGGACAAGGAGACTGCTGGTCCTAGCCTAGTTCAGTACAGTATATGTTGTGAGCGTGCTTCAGATCTCCGGAGATAGCACGGTACGCTGTGTCCAGCCCAGAGGTGAAAGCCATCCAAAGCAGAGTAACTGTGCTTTGTGTCCAAGTTGATACCTGTGGAGAGGAAAGGAAAGAGAGAGTGAGTAACACAAGGAGAACCAGAGGGAACCTGTACTTACAGTACGCTGTGTTCAGCCCAGAGGTGAGAGCCATTCAAAGCAAACTAACTGTGCTATTGTGCCCAAGTTGATATCTGTGGAGAGAAAAGGAGAGAGAGGGAATAACACGAGGAGGAATAGAGCGAACCCTGTACTTACAGTACGCTGTGTCCAGCCCAGAGGTGAGAGCCATTCAAAGCAAACTAACTGTGCTATTGTGCCCAAGTTGATACCTGTGGAGAGAAAGGGAAAGAGAGAGTGAGTAACACAAGGAGAAACAGAGGAAACCTGTACTTACAGTACGCTGTGTTCAGCCCAGAGGTGAGAGCCATTCAAAGCAAACTAACTGTGTTATTGTGCCCAAGTTGATACCTGTGGAGAGAAAAGGAGAGAGAGTGAATAACACGAGGAGGAATAGAGCGAACCCTGTACTTACAGTACGCTGTGTCCAGCCCAGAGGTGAGAGCCATTCAAAGCAAACTAACTGTGCTATTGTGCCTAAGTTGATACCTGTGGAGAAAGAGAAAGAGAGTGAGCACCCAGAGAACGAACTGTGTGAACCAGTACTTACTGTGAGCTGCAATCAGCGAAGAGGTGAGAGCAAAACCAAGCCGAATTAACTGTGCTTTTGTGTCCCAGCCGTTGCCTGTGGAGGAAGAGAAAGAGAGTGAGCACCTCGAGAACGAACTGTGTGAACCAGTACTTACCGTGAGCTGTATTCAGCGAAGAGGAGGAAGAAGGAGGGCGCTACGGATACCTAAGACTCAGGCCGGGGCCCGAGTCCCACGCCCCGGATCCCCGTGGCCCCCTTGCTCCCTGACCTCTTCCCGGCCATAGCCCATCTGGAGGGCCGAGTCAGAGTTTAGTTTTAATTGCCCTTTCCCTATTCCCCAAGCTATTTTTAAATATTTAAATAAAGATTGTTTTATCACTTACTTGTTCTCGTGTTGTTTGGCCATTGGGTTGGCTTTGGGGACCTCCTCGAGGTGGAAGTTGAGAAGGGGTGTGGCTTAGTCAAAGCATAGCCAGCCCCTGGGTGTGACATATACAAAAAAACAAAACAAAACAAAACAAAAAAACCCTGTAGGCTATTCTTAAACTTGGAGCTCATTATATTGAAGTACAAATCCAAACACCAGAAGCAACCTACACTCTCAGTGTTCTTTCATTGAAAAGTATGGATTTTATTTATTCGCAGGCTATATGGTTGAAAAAATATTTTAGTTGAAAACTTTAAGTGCCATTGTTTAAAAAAAAATCATAGAAATGTTTCATAGACCTTCAGTTGTTATGCTTTAAAATCCAATGGACTGACATAGGCCTATATTATTGTACATTACAAATATTTGGATCGTCCCTTATTTTCTTAAAGAGTAAATACTTATTTTCTTCAAGAATAAACATTATAAATAAAGAATATAAGAAAGAACCTATATTAGCCCTTATTTTCCATTTCTGAAGTTAATTTGCAACTCTAATGATGATGTGACTCCCCTGACAGTGACACGTTCCTCAAAAAAATAAATAATAAAATAAAACCTTGTTAGAGTTATGTGAGCGATTAATTGTTTTAAAAAAGAAAAAAAGTGTGTGCTTGGTTTCCGAAATGGAAAACGAATACAGCTCGTTAAAAATGATATGATGAAAAAGTCATGATAACATATTATTAATTCATAGAAATAATTTAAGCAATTAAAACCTTTTTTAAAAAATACCATATTCAACTTGAATTTCAATACTATTAAACTGACTTTAATATCTTAAGAAGTTTATAAGTTGAAACGGTAAAATGTCACAGTGCATGTTAAATAGTCTAAATGAACTTGTATCTTACATAGTATCTGAAGACCTTGATTGAATGTTAGCATAAAACTAACAATATATTTTGACTCTTTTTTTTTTAATGAACAATTCCTGTATATAATATTTGACAGCAACCTTTATATCAAACACAGCTGAGCATCGCGGGGGGCAGCTTGAGCGCGCGGAGTGAATGCGCTTGCACAAGTCATTTTTGGATACAATGGAAAAATAAAACTGGATAAAATTATAGCTACAGGAAACTTGTAAATAGTTAACAACATAGCCTAGATTAGGCCCGTACTCTGTTCCTAAGTATATAATGTACATTTTTTAACCCACAATAACACATTTTAACCGATTAATCGCCTATTTTCGTTTGCTGCACTTTTTTTTTGACCTTTCCCCTCACCATGTGGCACACCCACATCACGACCACCCATGTCGTGTTGATCCCGTGACCTGTTAATGAGATCCAGATGTGACCCTGTGACCTCATAATAATATCTAGGTGTGAAAATCTGCATATGTGGAATTCTAATGTCGGCCTATGACCTCTGGGGAATGAAATATGTTGTTTGTACGTGTCTGACCGATTACAAACCCATAAATGAACATTTCAGGTTCGTTTTTGAAGATTTTATGGTCCATTCCCACATCCAGGGGTTTGCCCATCTGCAGCGCACATGTCAGTGAGAAGTGTTCGGTTGCAGTTCGGTTGCTCTCTCTCTCTCCTTCTCTATGGGTGTGTGAGAAAAAAGAAGGATGTATTGATGAACAATAACAGAATAAATAACTTAAACAGCTCATAAGAATGCCTGTGTGTACCACAATATAATATGACTGTACAAAACGTTTCTCAGCAATATGAAAAAAGTCTTTAAATAACACTACTAATAATGAAAATGAAAATAAATCAATAAATAAAGAAATGGGCCATGCAGTCAAAATTTTCCTCTCTTTGAAAGGACACTTGGCCCCCACAGCGCAGGTTAAACAAGTACAATCGTCCGAATCTTATTCTCTTCTTTTAAAGGGGTCATATGACGTTGCTAAAAAGAACATTATGTTATGTATTTGGTGTAATGCAATGTGTTTATAAGGTTTAAGGTTCAAAAAACAGTATTTTCCAAATAATGTACATTATTGTTGCTCCTCTATGCCCTGCCTTTCTGATACGCATTGATTTTTACAAAGCTCATCGTTCTGAAAAGCGAGGTGTACGCTGATTGGCCAGCACGTTGTGATTGGCTGAATACCTCAAGCATGTGACGGAAATGACGAGACAAAACAAATAAAATCCATTACAAGCGAGGCATTTGTTATATCCAGTGAGGACATAATTACTGATAAAAACGACTTATTGTGTTTTTACGTGTTGCGTATCGCGCCGCGTAAACATGAAACCATGTCTGCATTTGTGATCGGAGAAACGACAAACAACAAGAGCTACACTGTAAAAAAGAAAAAGTGAGTTCACAGATTTTTTGAGTTGAAGATATCAACCTAATTTTTTAAGTTTTGAAGAACTACAATTATTAAGTTGCGTCAGCTAAGTTTTTCAAGCTCTGACAACTAAGTTTTTTTAATTAAAGTTACTGGAACTTTCAAGTCTGTAAAAGCTTACTATTTTGAGTTCAGATTACCAGATATTTTACTAATAGAAAAATTCTTGTTACAGCAGCTGAAACAGCAATTACTGTCTTTGAGATAATTCATTTTTTTCTGTTTTCTGGAAACAAAAAAATAATGTTTAAAAAGTCACCACATGTCTTACAAACAAAGACAAGGTTGTCTGCTTATTGGATTATCATAGCCTTTCACCTTTGTCATTTGAAAACAAAAATGTATGTTTGTTTTCAAATGACAAAGGTGAAAGGCTATGATAATCCAATAAGCAGACAACCTTGTCTTTGTTTGTAAGACAACTTACAAGACTATTATATCCAGAAAATAGACATAACCAGTTCAACATACTCTAGGCCTCAATACCAGACACACAAACCTCAAGAATGGTGACAACCAACACGTTAAAAAGATGAGCTCTTTACATCACAGTACAACAAATAACTAACCATAATGATAAAACAATAATAAAAAAGTTGAAATTAAGTCAGCAAACAGCAAAACAATAATGCTATAACAGTAACTGCATAATTTATTCACACTGCAATGCATGCTGGGAGCTCACAAAGCCTTAACATTTCAACAGTATCAAATTCTTTGTTCAGACAACTGTGTTTGACTAGTTGGGGCAACACTTGGGGTAATTTTGTTTGTCTGACAAGGATTTTTGTGTAGTTCCAAGAAAATAGATTTTTTTGGTATTTGAGACTCAAAAGTTTTCGTAAACTGAAAAATTAGAAGTTTCATTTTTTACAGTGTTGTTGAGACCTTACAAATAATGCAATATTGCCAAAGATGACCCATAAACAGTTGTATAGTGCCTAAGTATTAATTCAGAAATGTGTAAATCCCCAGCTGAAAAAGCCAAATTATCTGAACTTTCTGAATTATCTGAACTAGAATTAGAATGTTTCTCTTCGACAAAGACGTCAGGGAAAGTTACCGCTGGCATCGTGACAAGATGGCGGACTCAAACTTTCGAAGGGAGCTCCTGGGAAAATCCTTGGAAACCCCGCCGCAGCCGGTTGCCATGAAAAATTTCAAATGAGCATGCGCAGATAAGTTGACCTCACTCTAACTGGGTGTCAACTACAACTTCAAAATAAAATCAACTCAATTTATAAAATAAGATGAACTTTTCCTCAGAAACGTCTGAAAGTGAGCTTACAACAGATAGTTCAAGTTCCAACTAGCAATTTTATTGTCAGTGAATGCAAAAATCTTAGTAAGGTGAACAATTTTGAGTTGTCGTTTTTACAGTGAGGTTCAGGAAACAGTCCTCCTTAAAATGTATCACACAGCATCACACACTTCGGGGTTGAGTGAGGAGCGGTGGGCAGGCTTGCGGCAACCACATGTGACGACCCCAGGCTGGACTCCGCTACGTCCACGGTGAAAGCTGATCCGGTGATCCACAGCTCGAAGTTGATATATTTCCTCAGCGACCAGCACGGATCAGCTCTAGGCATGACAAAGCATATAATATCTTCTTTTAAAAGGCCAAACAAAGTAGTTTCGCTTTCTCAATGAAACACATAGTGTCTCAACAACATGGCGGCAGCAGCAACAGTGAGAATAAAAGTTATGCCTTCTTTCTTTGCATTAACATTTGGGCGGTGTTATGCAAATCTTCCTACACAGTGACAGACATGTGAGAATGTGTTTAAACGAGGCATTTTAGGAGGGCGTGGATAAGTCTTAACTTTTCTAAAGAATATCTCTTTGGATTTGAGACTTTAGTCTTTGCAACTTTACAGATCTTCTTTATGCACCAAGAGCTTGTAACACTCTAAAGAGAAAGGAAAACTTGAAATTGCATCATATGACCCCTTTAAATGAAAATAAATATATGAATATGAATATAATATAAAAAAAAGCATAACAAAAAGATAACAAAAAAAAATTGTAATGAGGAGCCTGCAACATCAAAATAAGTAAAGGGAAAAAAATTATTTTAAAGGAATTCTCCACTATTTTTAAAAATAGGGTCATTTTCCAGCTCCCCTAGAGTTAAATAGTTGAATTTTACCGTTTTCAAATCCATTCAGCCGATCTCTGGGTCTGGCGGTAGCACTTTAAGCTGTAGCTTAGCATAGATAATTGAATCTGATTAGACTGTTAGCATCTTGTTAAAAAATGACCAAAGTGTTTCTACCCATGGTACGGCAGCAAAGTTCCTTGGTTATTACCCCGGAATGAGAGTGTAGTTCCTAGCCATATCAGCCTGGAAAATCACAACTTTTCATTTTCCGTCGGTCTTAGTACACAATGTAACTACAGAAGAGTCAAGTTTTAAATACAAAAAATATAGAAACCCTTTGATCATTTTTGAGCGAGATGCTAACGGCCTAATCAGATTCAATTATCTATGCTAAGCTACAGCTAAAAGTGCTACCTAAGTGCTCCATTAATAGGCCAAATGGTACAGGATATTGTGTAATCCTGGCATGTCCAGAATCATCCCCAGTATCATCCCCAAACCTACCCATCATTGTAAACTTTCTACATTTTTTATATTTTCATAAACATCTAGTATAATTTATAATTTTAAAAAGCTGTTATGCTTATGGGGACAATCCTTTGGAGTGTTACTACACTCCATAGACACCCCATTATGACACTCCATAGACATAATGATTTTTTTACTATACAAACTGTACACCTACCATCACACAAAAAAATTCAGCATAAATACATTTTTAATAAAATACTGTTTTTAAGTGATCTGAACTATGAGGACTCAAGAAATTTCATCATAAACCACATTTACATTGTTATGTGAGTGTAATACCCATGTCGTTATTCAAATTTGTGTACTGATAAATCTAAACAAGCACGCACAAAAGATTTCAAGCTAAAGAGAGACTTCTCTATTTTAATGAATATGGAAATATATAAATATATATGACAGCATGTTACTACCATGTGTCAGGGTTGCACTACTGTGAGGAGCTAGGAATGAGGAGACAAGGGACACTCACAAATAACAGTCTTTAATTAACACCCTAAAGCCCCGTTCACACTACAAGTGAAAAAGCGACACGATCCCATTCATTTCAATGGAGAGTAGCTGTTGGCGACAGATGTTGTGTGTCCAGCGAAACAGGAAACAAAAAACACTTAACGAAAAATGGAAACAAAACGGGGGCAAATACGCCAATAAACTATTTGTATGTCAAGTTTTCTGTCAGGATTGCACTACTGTGAGGAACGAGGAGACAAGGCATACTCATGAATAACAGTCTTTAATTAACACACTAAGGGGAACACAGAGCTGGCTGGAAACACACGTAGCACATGGAGACGTTCAAGACTTGACAACCAAACATAGGGCAGACTACACTTTAAATACATAACGAGGGATTAAATAAGACACAGGTGAATCAAACTTGACAATCAGACAAGGGAGAAACAAGGTCATGGAGCACATGGGGAGCAAAAACACACTCAAGACAATCCAAGGGTGTGACACCATGTTACCAAAGCAAATCATTCATTTTAAACAAGTATTCAACATTTATTTAAGTTTATTGAACTCATTAAACACATCATAGTAACAAACATGTTACTAAAGTGAAGCAAATTTTTTATCATACATTTTAATCATGTATTCAACATTTATTTAACACTTCATTCTCTTCATTTAAAGAATATGGTAATAAGTAAGAAACTCATAGCAACAAACATGTTTAAAATGAATGATAAATGTTTTGCTTTGCTTTAGTAACAAGTATTCAATATTTAAAGTTCACTTAACTTATAAAACATAATTCTTTTCTTTTAAAGAAGGTGGTAAAAAAATTAAATGTGATATATATATATATATATATATATATATATATATATATATATATATATATATATATAACATATTGTATAAAAATAATAATTTACTATAGTTTTAGTTGACAATAAAAATATAAAAACGCTTTACATTATTCTGGGAGCAATGATGTTCATACCTCAAATGAAATGTTTACAAAATGTACATAAGTCTGGAAATTAAGTCCTGCTTTGAGCTCCACTCACAAGTGTGAAATGTCAGACTGAGAGGGGCGAGCTGATACACATGTGTGCACACATTGGGTTTTATGTTCTTTGGGGACATTACATAGGTGTAATGATTTTGCACTGGACAAACTGTACACCTACCCATCACACAAAAATTTCTGCATATTTCCATTTTTAATTAATTACTGCATGTAAGTATATTAATTATGAGGACTATGAGAAATATCCTCATAAACAACATTTACGTTGTTATATCAGTGTAATACCCATGTTATTATACAAATTTGTGTCCTGACAAGTAATATAAACAAGCACGCACATACATAAAAATTTCAGGCTAAAAAGAGACTTATATATATTTTATTATTACCATATTATTTAAAATAGAGATATGACAGCATAGTAATGTTACTGAAGCAAATAATTTATCGTACATATTAAATGTGTATTCAACATTTATTTAAGCTTATTGAACTTATAAAACACAGAATTCTCTTCTTTTAAAGAAGATGGTAACAAATAAAAATTGCCTTGGAGGCTGGTGCAGGACGGGGACAAGGAACGCCTCCAGGGCAGATCAGGCAGTTCAGGGGACCATGGCGGATCTGAAAGCTCAGGAGGCCATGGCGGATGAGGAAGCTCTGGTGGCCATGGCGGAGCAGGGAACTCGGGGCCATTGTGATCAGAAAGCTCAGGAGGACATGGCAGAGCAGGGAGCTCAGGGGGCCATGGTGGAGCATGTGGCTCAGGGAGCCATGGTGGAGCAGGGAGCAGGGAGCTATGGGGGCCATTGTGATCAGGAAGCTTTTCTTATTTTTTTTTTTACAAGAATTCAATTAAATTCCTAGTAAATATAAGGCCAAAACATGATATTACAAAAGAAATCATGTTGACAGATGTGGTTCTTGCAACGTTCTTAAAAATTTGATTATTTTAAAAATAATCCAAACAGATCTTCACACTCACAACCCAACACACACGCACACACACACACACACACAAAATGATGTCATTCAAGAAGGTCAGCGGTTCGGATTGGCATATGCAAACTAGTTTTCAAACTTTTTCCCAAAATCAATTATTGTACATTTGTATAACACATACTGATTTTAAAGCATAAACTTTAAAGCTTGAGTAAAATGCTACCAAATGGAGTTTCAAACCTGTTGCATTCTAACAAAGTCATTAATCAATTCTCTTTATAAGATTTACTTTTATTACTTCTACGGAGGTTCAAGCTACTTTTATAAGTCTGTCAATACACAATGAAATGAGAATCAGGCTACCAAAAAAGTTTGACACAATGTTTTCAAGGGATTTTATTAAAAATACAACTAAATCAGATAACAGATTATTCTTTCTTTTTGACGAACCTAAAAACCAACAGAATGGTGATTTTTCAGTATCCAACATGAAATTAAAGAGTTGCATCAGCCAAGCTTGTTTATTACAATTTTCCTAGGTTATTATTATTATTATTATTATTATTATTATTATTATTATTTTTACTCACATAGATATAAAATAGATACAGAATAAACCTTATAATCCATGTTTTTTCCCTACAGACACCAAAGATAATATCCAAACAAGATCTATGGGGACACAGTTGTAAATTCCTAGAGGCCTAGTTACTCAGAAAGTGTATACATCGTTTAAGAAAAGGGTCATAATGCATACAGAATACAGAAAACCTCCTCTCGATCTATTGTGACTGACATTTTACAGACAAAGTCAGACGATCAGGATTATGGATGATATCTCTCCACTCTTTTGAGAGCAGCAGAACGTTTGGAGAGAGTGTAATAATACCAGAAATTAGGGCTGTGTATCGGCAAGAATCTGGTGATACGATACGTATCACGATACAGGGGTTGCGATACACTCCGATACTGTAAGCAAGGCGATATATTGCGATATTTCTTATTTTAAGAATAGGATATATTTTTGAGAAAGCTGTCATTAAGAACACACCACCATATGCAAACCTTAGCAATAAATAAATAACTAAAAATTGTTTAACCAGAACACACTGGGATCTGCATTTGCAATAATCAGTCCCTGTAACATTCAACGTTATTGAAACACTTTTTGTGCAGTATTATTTATTTATTTATTTACTTGTTTAACCAGGAAGGTCCCACTGAGATACAATATCTCTTCTACCAGGGAGTCCTGTTCAAGATAGGCAGCAAAGGCCAAAGTTACAAAGAAATACACATCACCACACAATGAACAAACATAAAACACAATTTTCTAAAAAACAATACAAATCCTAGTCAGTTATTAAAACGTGTACACTGTTCTATATAAACAGATTTTAAAATATTTTTAAGCATAGTGAGAGATGGTACAGATTCCATATGTAATATACCTTGAAGCTCATTCCATACATAAGAAGCATAACTATGAGTACGAGTAAAGGGGGAAAAATTCAAGTGCTTGCAGGATTTTTTAGTTAGATGTATGTGTATAAAATGAATTTTATAAAAAGATCAGATATATTTTAGACTCTGCTTTAAAGTTTTTAAAAAACACTCCAATCAGTGAGCTCAAAACAAGCTTGTAAATCACTCTCTGCTTCATTAGTCCATCTTTTAACAGTCCTTAAAACAGGTTTAGCTGATTTCAGTTTCTGTCTGTAGGTCAGTATAAGAAGAACCAAACAGTGATCGGAGAGCCCCAAAGCTGCCTGTGGGACAGAGTGATATGCATCCTTTTTTGCCTTGTAAAAGTGATCCAATATATTGCTGTCTCTGGTGGGACATGTAATGTGCTGCTTGTATTTTGGCAGTTCACGGGAGAGGTTTGATTTGTTAAAATCTCCAAGAATGATTAAAATAGAGTATGGGTACCTGTGCTCCATTTCAGTTATTTGTTTGGCCAGCTGTTGCATCGCGGCGCTTATGCATGCGTCCGGAGGCACGTACATATTCACGAGAATGAAAGAGAAAAACTCCCACAGCGAGTAGAAAGGTTTACAGATTATGAAGAGTGCTGCTAAGTTAGGATAGCCTACCTTTTGTCCGGAATGGCTTCACTCAGCCAGGTTTCAGTGAAGCACAGTGGAGCAGAGTTTGAAAAGTCCTTATTGTTGTGGGTGAGGAGAAGTTGTTCATCTGTTTTGTTAGGAAGGGATCGGACATTTGCTACATGAATGCTTGGAAGCGCAGTCCGAAAGCCATGCGCGCGAAGCTCCACCAGGGCACCGGTGCGTTTCCCTCTTCTGCGTTTGTATGTGCGTTTGAACAACACAGCTGTACCTCCGACTAGAATGTTCAACAAAACGTCCGAATAATCAAAAACCGGAAAAATATTGTCTGGGATGTGTTGCTTAATGTTAAGGAGTTAATCTCTGGTAAAATTTATAGAAAAAGAATGACAAGAAACAGAACATAAAAAAAACATCAGAAGAATTGCAGAGCTCAGCGTCCTGGCTGCTATTTTGTGGCGCCACATCCACATTCATAAAGGTTTTAACAAACTATTCATAAAGACTCTTCTAAATAATCCATCACTAGTGCTAGCTAAAAATGGTCAACATTTTATTCTCTATTAAGTGTGATTGTTCCTTTTTTATGAAATGGTGTGATTCATTTGCAGATAGATATATAAATAAATAAATAGAAAATTTAAATGAAAAATAAAGTTTGATTTTGAATAATAGTCAACTTTTTATTTTTGAGCTTTGTACAGATATTGCAATATATTGTTATTGTGAATTATTTTATCCACGATAATCATATAGTGAAAAATCTGATATCAGGAAACCCTTAATCAGAATATTGTTATTATTTAGCAGTTTCAAATCTGAATTTTGAATACAGTAGACATAGTTCTCAGTTCTGCTAGACATAGTTCTCAGTTTCACTGTACTGTACCTGATCATCTTTACCATTAGTTTCTTTCCCTTTAATATTCAAATTTTATTCAGAGTTCGAGTAAACACAGTTTTATGCACCTCTATTAACTGAGGTCTAGTGAACAGAAACTTTTCTAAAATGTTTTTCAGGTTTACATTTTCTTGACAAAATTATGTGGATAATCCTTATGTTTTTAATGGAAGCAGTATTGGTCTATTTCTACATTTCATCACTGAAAAATGAAACAGGTAGGGCTTTTTTGATGATGCATACTATGCCATTTTGTATATTTCCATTTGTAAAGATCAGAATATGAAGAAGGCTTGCACTTAATATATTTCTAACATTTTTTAATGAACAGATGGAGCAGGATGGATCTGTACAGCATCATTTCTTCAAACACTGTGGATGATTGTATATTACATGGAGTTGGGCAGCGATCTGGGTAAAGTATTGATATTTACTAATAACTTACATTCAAAAATACAAACACACTAGCTTTAATAAGAGACTTCCTTACATTTTTTGTTGTTGTTGTTAATAAATACATTTTTATACATTGTTTGACAGAATTGGAAGATTTATTAAAATGTACTTAAGTAGAAATACAATGTAGCATGCTGTTCTTCCATGCTTATTTAATTTGCATATATTTAAACTTGTAGTGAAGAGGATTGATCATCAGGGAGAAAGCACTATGCAGTTTATCTTTTTTTGTTTGTTTGTTTCTTTATTACTGCTTGTTCCACATTTTATTATTACACAGACAGATATAAAACACAGAACAATACAGTGAAGAGAACACTGTCTACACTTTTTTTTATCTTATCCACACGTTTAACTCTAAATGAGAGTCAAAACGGTAGGTAAATAGGGAAGGGGGGGAGGTGTGAATCCAGACCAAAACTAAAACATTTTAACCCCCCCTCCACCCACCCATATAAACCCCTCAGGAGAATTGACAAGAAATTGCATTATCTATAAAAAAAATAGTATATGAGATGAATGTAATAATCTATAAAATGTATATAATAAGAAAGTATGTATTCAAGTGAGAGAGGAAAATGAAAAAAGGGAGTGTATTAGGGGTAACGCATTACAAGTAACGTGAGTTACGTAATCAGATTACTTTTTTAAAGTAACTAGTAAAGTAATACAATATTGTAATGCATTACCTTTAAAAGTAACTTTACCCAACACTGAAGTGTATACATGCAAAACATAAATTTACATACAGAAGTATCACCATACTGTACTGTACATAAATGTAAACATATTCACACAATCAGAATCTAGTGAGATCAAAGAAATTTAGAATGGGGTTCCAAGTTTTGTAGAATATAACAGTTCAGCCCTGAATAGTGTACTTCAGTTTTCACTGAAGAGGTAGTTGGGGGTGGAGTTGGACAATTCCAATGTAGCAAAATGCATCTTCTAGCAACCAGGGAGGCATATGCAATAACATCTGCTTGTTGTTTTGAGAGAGGAGAATGTAAAACAGACACACCAAAGAGGGTAACCATAGGACATTGAGGGAGACAAATATAAAAACCCCTGAAAGATAGTCAAAAAAGAAAGACCAGTATGATGCCAATTTAGGGCAACTGAAAAAGTATGAACATGGTCAGCTGGAGTAAAGGATCATTTGATACAAGAGCCATCTGTTTCTGGGAACAATTTATGGAGTCTAGCTTTCATAAAGTGGGTTCGGTCCAAAACTTTTAACTGAATCAAACTTAACCACGCACAAGCAGAGGTAAAATTAATTCTTATCAGGGCCTCAGACCAAAGCTCTTCAGAGAAGCT